>OX637641.1:16688794-16903261 GCA_951802225.1 Euspilapteryx auroguttella | reverse complement strand
TTAAGAGCCATAGCACAGCTAAACTGGAAATTTCGGATGCGTACAAACCTATGATCTATTTAATTTCACATGGAGGAAAAAATATATCTTATTCTTCAGGATATATGCTAGGGAATTACTGTTTTAAAAATTTTAAAATCAAATTTTGATTCGATAAAAAAAAATCACGAAACAACCTCTAAAAAAAACTTTGATTGCATTTTTACCGTACTAAAATACATCCGTTCATTTTAGTTTTTTTTATATGTTTACAAGCAACAAAAAATCTTTGGAATTGCTGTTTGTTTTTTTTAATCCGCTTAGTTATATTTCTAAAATGATTTTTTTTTTTATCTACAACGAAAGTTCTACACGGCTCCCTACGCAAGTTGTGCGTGAGAACCGTGTACATGTAGTACCGGCCACGGCCTCATGCTAATCGGACGTGTCGCTCTGTTTTCCGTCGCTGTTCCGTCGCGCGCGCGTAAATATTACCGCTGACTTTAATAAAAATAGTGTTTGTAAATAATACCTTTTTGTTTTTGTTTGTAATATAAACCTAGTATTCAAATTAGTTTAGTGTAAATAGTATATTTGTGTGAGTGTTTTTGTAAATAGTATCGGAATAACATTTAATAATGGGTAATAAAAAGAAAGACACTACTAAAAAATCAAAAGAAAAACCTACGATTCGTGCGTCAAACATATGAATGAAATGATAAGGTAAGTATCTTATACTAGTTATCATTTGATTATTTTATGTACATTGTACATGAAAGATTACAACACAAAAGTGATATTTATTTTTGCATCGTTTCATAGATGTGACCTTAGCGGTATGAATAAGCTTACGTCTTTCATCGGTTGACCCGAGTTCGAATCCTACCGGTGTCGAGGAGTTTTTTTTATTTTCTTTTCTGTTTTTAAAATCAAAATATTTATTTTAGGAACCTTGGTAAGTAGGTATACTTACCTAATTTTTGATATTTTTTTTTCAGAAAAAGAAAGACAAATGTGAATGATAATGAAGATGTTTCCAATGCGTACGTATAATAATTAATAACTAATGAATAAGGTAGGTCCATATACTACCAAGAAAAACGTTGCGCCACTGTGGTAGGCCCCATGCCCTATACCATACATCAAATTTACGGCGGCGGCGGCGGGGCGGTGGCGGCGGCGCGGCTAGGCGGCGGTGGCGGCGGCGCGGCTAGGCGGCGGTGGCGGCGGCGCGGCTAGGCGGCGGTGGCGGCGGCCGTTCGGGGTGAAATTAGTAGTGAATTTCACACTTACTTCAAGATTATTAGGTCAACAACCCTTCCTACCACCTTGATTGGTAAATTGTGTTTACTTTTTCAGAAAGAGACCGAGATTTACAAAAACTGAAAATAAGGAAGTAGCAGAACCTGAATGTAACGATGTTCCTACCTACCACGAGTAAGAAATAATAATCTAATACCAATAATATAATTTTTCAATGGTTCTGAATAAAACATAGCGGTTTACCCTTATTACGCATAGGGTAAAATAATTACTTTTATTTTGTCTCGCCTTCAATAATCTGACAAATATGTACTTTTTACATTTCTCCACCATCTCCTGAATGGAACAATTAATACTTTTCTGAAAACCGCATCAAAATAATAGATAATCGCGGACCAACATACATACATACATACATACACAGGTCAAACAGTAAACCTCCTTTTTAGAAGTCGGTAAAAAATAAATATAAACACTTTCTTTAATTTTGTCTATGTTTTTCGATTATATACTGTATGTCATTGTCTTATGTGTCAGATTGCATTACACAAAACAGTGAGACTGTTAGTTGCTTAGCGGGCTTGCGAGGCAAGCTCACGCAAACCATAGAGTTACGAAAGCTATAATGAGTGATGAACAGATCAGTTAGGCCATTGCCGTTCACAATGAAAATAGAAATGAGAAACATTTAGACATGTGATAAGTATACATTGCGGGTTTACAGCTGAACCTCTTGCGTAGACAAAATTATTTACCTATACACGGTCATTTTTTTTATCGTGGCGGAAACTTTCAGGACTAAGTCTTTGCATGATATATGACTCGAATAAATTATATATATTTTTTACTTTTGTTTTTTTTTTTTAGAAATTTTCAAAAAATAAAAAAACTGATTTAAGGCCGATGGACTCCTTGTTCACCCCCTGCGCGTTGCCCTCCACCCTCTGACTCGTCTGGCACCAGCTAAGCCACCGTAGGTCATTGCCCTGATGCTACACAACGTTTTTAGTTTTTTTTACAAAAACTTTCGAAGTACCTCAAGTGAGCACGGTCAAGTCAGGAATCAGTCCTGTATAACTATGCCTACCGGGCGTTAAATTTTTCTCCACGATAAAAAAGTAACCATGTAAGTATACCTACCCACGATGTATACTTATCACTTGTAAAAATTTCATCCCTATTTTCATTGCGAACGGCATTAGATCTTCCCCTATTGCCCTTGACAATTAAAAGAACAATGTAAATTATTTTGAAATGTGATTAGTATACATGTCATGTTCTTTGCAGATTGTTACCAGTGGAGCTACCCAGAGATTCTGCTATCGAGAGCAATACATTTTGTCTTAGTGAACAAAACAAACAAACTTTAAATAAACAAGTTAGTAATACGCTACAGCTTACAAAGTTACTTATTTTATAATTTTATCCGTAGAGCAATGTTACTTGTTTCTAATTTCAGATCAGCGCTGTCGAAAGTCTTAATGAAGTCATCAGGCAAGTGCAACAGACACAAGCCGATCATTCTGAAAAATTCTGCTTATTTGCGGTATGGGCAAATGAAAATGAAATGTTAAAAACTGACAAAATAGAAAGAGACGATCAATTTTGGGAAAAACAAAAAAATAAATTGATTAACTTCTATATGGACTGCATATTACCCGAATTATTGGACCCTCGAATTTCAAGAAACATGAAAATACGTGAACCATATATTATACATACAAACACAGACCTATAGATCATTACAAATATAATTTATAAATATTTATATGTTGTTTTCAATTTTCTACCTGAACTTTCAATTTTCTATCTCACTTACCCTACCTTAGCTCATCATACCTTATCATACTTTATCTTACATTACCTTTTATCACCTTACCTTATAACACCTTACCCTATATTAACCTTACCTTTACTTGTCTTATCTTATATTACCTTACCCTATATTACCTTACCTTACCATATCTTAACTTGTCAAACCATATCTTACCTTATATGACCTAACCATAACGGGACACTGGTTGTGTAGTGACGCGATACTAGCGCCACTTTCGATAAATAAATCTAAACCATGGCCGAAATAAAATATATGCGTCAATGATGCCCTAGGTAATCTTGCTTAGATTTTTTTAGGCTCTCTTGTGTAGCTCTGGATATGATCTTAGAAATATACGGTTTTGAAAATAAAAGTGGCCATTTTAGGCAACAAATAGTATATTCCTTAGATTTTGAACCTACAAGCTACACAACAGAGATATAACATTTTAGAAGTATGTGAGTAAATAAAATAAAATAATTCAGTATAAAGAATCATAGAAAATAATCAGTCACACTCTTACATTTGTAAATAAAAATGACCCATTTATTATTTAACGAAAGTAAAAATTAATGAATTCTAAACTAAGGCAAATATATGGCACAGTATGACACTAGATAATGTACCAATCCTAGTATTTTTAAGGAACCAAATTTCAAATCGATAGGACATATGGAAGGTGGTTAGATCCCCTCATCAACTATTTCAGAGCTGATCATCTTCAAACTGCAGATCAGGTCATGGTTACCTTACCATATACTTTTAATATCATTGAAGTAACACGGTACCAAATTTCAATTCGATAGGACATGTGGAAGGTAGTTAGATCCCCTCATCCACTATTTGAGAGCTGATTATCTTAAAACGACAGATCAGGTCATGGTTACCTTACTATATACTTTTAATATCATTGAAGCAACACGGTACCAAATTTCAAATCGATAGGACATATGGAAGGTGGTTAGATCCCCTCATCCACTATTTCAGAGCTGATCATCTTCAAACGGCAGATCATGTCATGGTTACTTTAACATATACTTTCAATATTATTAAAGTAACACCGTACCAAATTTTTAATCGATAGGACAAATGGAAGGTGGTTAGATCCTCTCATCCATTATTCAAGAGCTGATCATCTTCAAACGGCAGATCAGGTCACGGTTACCTTAACATATACTTTCAATATCATAGATGTACCATGGTACCAAATTTCAACTCGATCGGACATAATGGAAGCTAGTTAGATTCTCCCCATTATTCAAGAGCTGATCATCTTCAAACGGCTTATCAGATCTTCATCAGACATGGCTAAGAACACTCGGCCTGAAATTATCTATGATACAAAAAAAGTAAACGAAAATCGGTTCAGCCGTTTGGGCTCTACGATGCCACAGAGAGATACACTGACAGACAGACAGACAGACAGACAGATACACACGTTAAAATTATAACACCCCTCTCGGAAATTTCGTTCGGGGGTTAAAAACTAAACGAAAATCAGTTCAGCCGTTTGGGCTCTACGATGCCACAGACAGACAGACAGATAGATAACACGTTCAAATTATAACACCCCTCTCTGTATTTATTTTCGTTCGGGGTAAATGAATATTGCCGTGTCTAATTTTTTATCATCACTCTACATAAATGAAGCGCACCATCTATAAGTAATTTTTGGCGAAACTTTGATATCGTCGCAATGAAATGTAGCGAGCATTTATAGCGGGAACGTGATACTCAGTTATTTCGCTAGATGGCATTGATCACCTTGATGAACTTTTTACGTATGTGTGGGTTCGATTCTCAATTTCACTTAGCTGTTCTATTCCTCTTAAAGCACTATTATATATATTGTATTTTGTGGTGAAATCTATAATAATAAAGCCCTTAAGTACTATCTGCATCATGCCTAACTTGTGCACATGCCTAAAGCGAAATACTTCATATTAATAATAAAATGCAATAGCGAAGTTTGTATGACATATTATTTAAACTTTTTATTATTCATCACATGAATCTAATAATCTTATTTACTGTTCTTTAAATTAAACTCATTATTGTGCTGCTTATTTAATTATTCAATTGTTTTATTTCTAGCTTAAATAAAAAAGGCGTGCTGTGCGAGCTGTGCAATTTTTTTAACACAATGACAATTATTTTGGTAAATTATTAAAAGTAGTCCCTATGGTGTCAGTGTCAATTAATGCTTTATCATCATAAGCATTTAGATTTAGAGTAATGTTGGGTCTGGTAATATAACACAAGTTCTAGGTGTGGACAGCACTACAAGCATTATTCATGTGTAACCGTTGCAAGTAGAATTCGTGTTACACAATATGTTACACTTGTCTGGACCTGGCATCAGAAATATTTAAATTATTGGGTTGATGCTTGTTTCACATATTTTAAAATGTGTGTTCTGTATTTTTACAGGATCAATAAATGACTCGGGAGTATTATGACAGTGGTTCCGAGGAGGATGACATGGAATACAACGTAGACCCTGAGTACGAGATCTTGTCGCGGCCTGAGCGCGATATGCACAACCGGTGCTGTGGCGGTAGTGCTTGGTGCATTAAGGTATTAAATTAAGAATATTTTCAATACAAGTCAAAATTATGCCTTTTTTGTCTCAACTTGGCATCTATCCGAAGTTATCTAAGCTCATAAAAATAATATTTAATTTTTTTAATCAGAAGCAAATCCTCTGCCATGCGTGCTGCCACTCAGCGTCTGCCGTATTCAGGTCCATATTACAAATGTGATTTCGTATTGATGACAAGACAGGTTCAATACTATTTTGTCAGTCCTAGTTGTTTTAAACCGACTCCAAAAAAGGAGGCAATCAGTTTGACCTGTATTGTATTGTTTGTATGTATGTATACTGTATGTTTGTCCACGATTATCTCGCGTTTGGCTGAACCGATTTTGATGCGGTTTTCAGAAATGATTTTATTATATTCAGGAGAAGGTTTTAGTATTTTAATTTAACCGACTTCGAAAAAGAGTAAGTTCTCAGATTGTGTACCTATGTGTCAGTTTGTTGTAAGCTGGTTTCTTTTTTTTTTCAATAATAATTTATTAGTTTCATCACTTTAATTCACGGTAAACATGACTGTCCAAATGGTATTAAAGCCGAAAGTCTACCGCCAGTTAGTTAAGCTTTTGCTCGCATAGTTTTGTCAGTTTTTTATACATGTTCGTCCACTGCAAACTATGCCAGCTAAGCTACGTAAAACTAAAATCTGGCTTTTAACTATGTAGACGTTCGGCTTAAGGAGCGAAACGGTGCGAAACTAGCGCCACTCCGGATAAATAATTAATATTCACCGACAAGAGCACAGCTCTTAAGAGAGAAGAAGAAGAATCTTCTAAACCATGGCCATTTGCATTTCACTGCCTAGATAATCTTGGTTATAATTTTTAAGGCTCTGTTGTGTAGCTTTTAGGTTCAAAATCAATGAAAAAAAAAAACCTTCATGAAACTAAAGTGACCGCTTAAAGCAGAAGTTTAGAAGATATCAATTATTTATCGAAGTGGCGCTAATTTCGCATCGTTTCGAGAGCTTATTACAATGCTATGATTCGTTGGCAGGACATTTGCGGTATAATATGCGCGGCGCTGACGTGGCTGCTGATCCTGTACGCGGAGTTCGTGGTGACGATGGTGATGCTGCTGCCGGGCGCCGCCGCCTACCCCGTCTACAGCTACGCCAACCTGGTCGTCTTCCAGTGCCTCGCGTTCCTTGCCTTCGCCTCGCACATGAGGACCATGTTTACTGATCCGGTTTATATCTATAATATGTTATTTAACTTAACACTGGGGTCCATTACCTCGAGGGAAGCCAGTTGCGATGGCAAGCTGGTCTAAATTGGCATTACCCTTCAGATGAGCCTTAATGGCTAACATGGTATATATCGGAGTAAACGGAAGCAAAACTTAAACTTAAAGACCCATAAAGTGATTATTTATGAGCAGAAAGAGAAAATTTTAAATAGGATTAATTGATAAATAAATAGTTTTATTTTATTGTTCACATCTGTTTTGAATTACTAAGGCTTACTTCACAGTCGGGTGATTATCAGGAACCGAGTTTTAGGTCTGTCCAAGCTAATATCTCTATTAACTGCTGTCTTTTTAAAACTGTTTTTTTTTTTGTATAATAAGTAAGTCGGTAGGCTCTTAGAGCATCACATAATTCAGCACAATATATTACAGGATTTTCACAATGTTTTTTTGAAGATGAGAATTCTAAGTTCTTTGGCGCGTCCATAACTTACTTTTTTATTTCTGATATTTCTAAATGACCGAAATAACAAATTACAAATGCGATATAAATGCATATCATTATTAATACATCTGAGGAAATTGTGATTTAATTTTGGTTTATTATTTACTACGATTTTTGGCTTACGACCCCAAAAAGTTCAGTCCGTCAAAAAATTCTAATTTTCTTTGGCGCGACAAAATCGTTGATCTTCAGTGTTTCGAGTTAACCGCTCTAGTTTGAACTCGAATTAATCGTTCTTGAGTACGGATTATCCATTTTTTTATCCTGGCTCGAGCCGTGATGTATTCCGCCGAGCACATCACGGCTCGACTGTGTGTGTTTATCAATTTGGACGGCCAACGATTAAAAGTTACCTTTTGATACTTTAGAGTGCGATTTCGAGCTGCGACTCGACTGTGAACAGCAGGCTGAATGTCAGTCACTTCAATCTTTGTTTAGAGCTTATAGATAGATATGTAGATAAATAATACACTGGCTGGAATTTTATATTTTATTTGTTACTTATTAAGCATTCTAAATGTCACATAGAGATGCCAAGCTTTATATAATAACTCTCTGATTCCAGGGTGCAGTACCAAAGGGTAACGCAACAAAGGAGATGATCAAACAGATGAGTTTCCGCGAGGGACAGGTGATATTTAAGTGCACCAAATGCTGCAGCATAAAGCCGGAGCGGGCGCACCACTGCTCCGTGTGTCAGCGCTGCATCCGGAAGATGGACCACCACTGCCCCTGGGTCAACAACTGCGTGGGAGAGAACAATCAGAAATACTTTGTTCTTTTCACGGTGAGTTTTTGCAAACAGTATCTTTCTGCTGCGAGTACGCCCTAGATTTTTAGTCACCATCATAAGTTACCATTCCCATAAAGATATTTATTTCCAAAAATGTTACCTTAATTATAATGTGACATGGGGTCTCTTTTTAAGTATAAACCTGTATTAAGAGACTCCTTCTTCTAACCTGCTATATATATATGTATAATATAGTATGTAATCAATATATATAAAACTCTTCCGTTACTGACTCACTGACTGACTGACTGACAGACAACGCAGAGCCGAAACTGCTAGACGTAGTGGGCTGAAATTTTGCATGTAGGTTCCTTAGGGAGTGTAGGTAAGCACTAAGAAAGGATTTCCCGAAATTCCCATGGGAACGTGAATAAACGGGATTTTTGTGTTTTTGAGAAACTGCGCGGGTGAAACCGCGGGGCAGCCTCTAGTTATGTATATAATGACTGAACCTAAACACAACACGTGTCATACCCAGAGCGCTTAACTAGGTAAACCTGCATGTAGGTAGCCTGTAATGTAACACATTCAACAAAAACACCCCGGACGACCCATGTTCGGGCCCGCAACCGCAACTAACTAAAAACCAATAAATAACAGATTCCAATAGATGATGACTGATAGGTAATTGATCTCCTAGTCAAGGGGTAGTGGCAATTACCATCCAGGTAGGGACCCTACTCACTCTCTCAGAACAACTCAGAGGACCATATTAATAGTCTCAGAATAAAGCCGTGTCCTGTCATTCATCTGTACTTTGTAACACATTTGTGCTGTCTATAATCACTACATTTTATAAAAGAACTAGTAGACCCGGCTTATTTTGTACCGCTTTATCTATTACTATTTTGTGCATGTAGTATTCTTATAAACCTTCCTCTTGGATCAGACTATCTATTAAAAAAAACCTCATAAAATCCGTTTGCATAGTTTAAAAGATTTAAGCATACATAGGGACAGACGCGGGAAGAGACTTTATTTTATACTATGTATTGATTAATAAAGTAGCTTCACGCTGTCTGTGTGTATGCATGCAGATCCTTTAAACTGTGCAACAGATTTAAATGCGTTTTTTTATTATAGGGTGATTCAAGAGGTAGTTTGTATAATACATGCACAAAATGTCGACAAGTGCACTTAAAATTAATTTATTAAGACTTAAAAATTTCCCCCCAACAGTTCTACATAGCGGCCATATCGGTGCACTCGCTGACCCTAGCGGTGTACCAGTTCGTGACCTGCATCCGGCACGAGTGGCGCGAGTGCTCGCACTACTCGCCTCCCGCCACGGTGATCCTGCTTCTGTTCCTGATCGCCGAGGCGCTGCTGTTCGCCATCTTCACTGCCGTCATGCTGATCACGCAGCTCTACGCTATATGGAATGATGAGACGGTGAGCTGGCTTGTTTTAGAGAATCCTAGACTATTTTCTTATATAAAACTTTAAAAATTATGCTGGTTCCGGTGGACCCCTTACAAAATTTGTACTAGTAACTTTGTAGGTATAGGTACCATATTCCTCAAATAGAGACGGATAACTTCGTCACGCCAACGTAGACCTCCGTCGAACTCCTGTGAACCACATTGGGAACTGTTGTAATGGGTCTTTTCTGACTGAGAGACTTTTCTAATGTTATTCGATAATATTCAGAAATGATCCGCCTGGTAGTGGCTTGTCATTCGGCGGATTGCTGTCAAGTATTTCTTTACTTACGTGAAGACAGCTACCTGCATAGCGGACTTGCATCATTTTCTGTTTTTCTACTAAACAAAATGATGATTTTTAGGTTAAAGCCCCAAAGGACAATGAGCTGTATTTATTTTGTCCCTATACATATTTTAAAGCGCTACCCTTTAGTTCATTAATGAATTGAGTTGCAGACCAAAACAATATATTTGTTAAAACTATTTTTAAAATTAAAATAAGCTATCATTTTTAAGAATGAATCGTTACCTTATGTTCTTTATTCCAGGGCATAGAGCAGTTGAAGAAGGAGCAGGCGCGCTGGGTGCGCAAGTCCCGCTGGAAAAGCATCCAGGCGGTGTTCGGCCGCTTCTCCATCATGTGGTTCTCGCCGTTCTCGCAGCCCTCGCCCAAGGCCAAGCTGGACAGCTTCCTTTACAGCGTCTAGGACTAGGAGCCGGACTCTGCAGTGCGTATAAGGATATTTTACAGATTTATTGGCCTTCAAGAGTTTCAAAATGTGTTATAAGTTTGTTTTGAAATATGATCTTGTTTGTTTACGTTTAGCGTGTACGAATTTAAAAGAAAAATGTATGTTGCAATTTTCAGTTTGTTTGTGACTCCAATTTATTTACTATCTGATATTTTAACATTGTTCACCAAAAGCCAACAGATACCATAAAGGTGTGTTGGTAATCAAAATGCAACTTTAATGAAAGTTGATTTTATTTTTAATACGCTGTAAGATCCTAGGGCTACATCCTAAAATGGTTTTTCATGTTATAAAAATACAGAATTAATTTTAAAAAAGATCTCATTTGACATTGAGTATAGTTTGGCTCAAGATATCTATTATACATGCTTGCATGAGCGCTACGCTATAGAACCGCCAGAATCAAATTAGGGGTAAGTCATTACGAACACAACAATATACCTAAGTATATTTTAGAATAATGATAGTTTATTATATAACTGTAAAATGGATATGAGTAGAGACTAAATGTAAAATGGTGAACTTTTCTTATTATAATATTTTTTGATAACTCCTGTGATAGCGCTAGGGATTTTGTTTGTTGTAATCAATTGTGTGTGAACACTTTGGTATGTGTTGCTCAAAATGATTTATTGAATTATTTTCATAATAACACGTTCATTTTGGCAAATGATCATCAACCGGTCGGTTGTAAAAGAGTGCCTTAGTTTTTGTCATTTACAAGCTATATATTTTTTACTTATATAATAATTTTATTTCACATGCATGATCTAAAAATGAATGTTCAAATTTAATAAAATTATTAGCAAGCAAATAAAGTTACGGTTATTATGATTATTATATTGTATAAACAGATAAAACTGCAAATTACGATACTGGCATAGGAAAGTTAAATACAATTAATTTTTATTTGCACAAACCAATGTTTTGCAGTAACCATAAACTCTGTGGTTATACCTACATTAGATCACAATAATATTTAAAACAATCTAGTTGTATAAATGTCATTATAAAAGCCACTTTATGTATTCGTAGTCGGTCTCAACACTCGGGCTCGACTGGGGACCGTGTGCATCCCCGGTGCTCATTGCTTCAATATCATCAATATCAATATCAATCAATATCATCATCAATATCAATACATATTATAAAATAAAGTCGCTTCCCGCGTCTGTCCCTATGTATGCTTATATCTTTAAAACTATGCAACGGATTTTGATGAGGTTTTTTTTTAATAGATAGAGTGATTCAAGAGGAAGGTTTATAAGTGTAATACATGCACAACATAGTAATAGGTTAGGCTGTACGAAGTTCGCCGGGTCGACTAGTATAATATAAAATTTAAATGACGAATATTTAAATTAAATAATAATCCTTTGAGACCCAGGGAATATCTGGTAAATCACAGTTATACCTAAAAGGGTACGGCGAAACTGTGCACAATAATGCGGTTAAATGGGGTTTTAAAGGCGAATTATTATTTGTTAAAAATACTCAAAAAAGAAACTTTACATAAGTAATGTAATTTAAAATTAGTTTGTACAATTATTCTGAAGCTAAATATCTTGTACGACCTTTTAATTATTTAAAAAATGAATCGACACAAATCAATATAATAAAAAAAACCTTCGTCTCAGTTGTACCCTAGGCTAGTACCCTTGAGAGTAAAACTGGGACTAATTTATCCCAGTAACCGCCCTTACATCTCGAGTAGCGCTAGAGCGCCAGCCTGACGCGGCGCTACAGCGTCGCGCTCTTGTATAATTACGAAACGTAAAGGAGCGTGTGTGACATCAAAGAGCGCAAGCTAGCGCCGCGTCATGACGCTCTAGCGCTGCGCCATGACGCTCTATCAGCATCAGGCTAGCTCCGCATGACAGCCTTCAAGGACCAGTTAAAATTGTTATTCTCTCGATATATTTGCCGCGTCTAGTCAGTGTGCCGGGTGCCTTAGAAGCGAGTGTGAAACGCAAATGCATTTATTTAAATTCCTATTAAAATATCATTTCGTATTAATTCGGAAGCCATCGATTAGCCAGACCTCTAACGAGGTTTTCTGACGATGAATATATAAAATACTCTTTAGATTATTTTTATTTATTTATAATTTTTTAATTAAAGGTAGTCAATTGACAGTTCTCGTGCGCGTACGCCTGTTATTGTATTGTTATCATTTTTCCGTAAATTATATATTTGCTCTGATGCTACACATCGTTTTTGTTTTTTTTACAAAAACTTTGGAAGAACCTCAAGTGAGCACGAATTATTATTTTTCAATTTGGTTTTCAGGGATCAGTCCTAACCTACCATGTGTTAAATTTTCCTTCACGATAAAAAAGTTACATTTTTAATGGCGAGTTAGCTTCACATTTGCACACAAATTTACACACGCCTGCACCATGGTATTGTATGCCTCTGTGATTTCGGTGATGATGATATGCATGACCTTAGGCCCTATAGGCCGTGCTATGATGGTTTTTATGTGCTAAGCTAGCGCGTGCGAGCCACTCTTGTTTCCGCAACTTATTTTTCTCTCAAATAAAGTACTGAATGTACTTTGGATGCAATAGAGTAAAGATAGACATGAAAGGTTGCCGGCCTACTCAGCTGCACGTTAGCGCAAGTGATAGCTTATTAATTCAAAGCCCTGCTTAAGAAAAATGCAATAATAATTATATTAATATCATAGTAAACGCGAAAGGTTGTGATGCGAGTAAGTACTGACGAATGTATGTTTTTCGAACTTTCACACGGAATTAGCTGAAAATTGCCTTGCTTAAGAACTGTATAGCTGAGCAATAATATCTAAAAAAACTTATGCTGTCGCGCCCCAATCGCAAACCAAACGTGCGATAGAGAAGGAGCTATTTTTTGATGAAATTTGCGTTTCGGGGGAAACGTTTTTCACTCCCTAAATCTTAGCAAATCACGTTGATTTGATATGTATATTCTTGGTTTTCCTTTAAATAAGCACTGGTTTCGAAAAACAATCAACTTTATCCGAACAATATATTATATAAAAAAATCTGTATTTCAGGGGCATATAAGTCTGAATCTGTTGCGAATTTGGCAATTTTGTTGGCAATTTGATCACGAAAACTGCTCAGCCTCGCTACAAACATTTCCTTGGTATGTTCATAAACTAAAATATGTTAAGTAGTACTTGAAATAAAATTAGAATAAATACTCGTATTAGAATTACATACAACATAATGTCACAAATTTTTGTATGATTTGATTTTAATTATTTAATTGTTGCCTGCAAATTATCACCATTATAATAAATATTGGTTCCAATACGGCATTTTCGTGACAGAGTTAACATTATTAGTTCAGGGGCCATTGTGAATTCATATGTTTTATGATGTATTTTGTCTCCGTATGCGGCGCTACCCCTGCGCTAAATTTACTAATCTACTATTATATAAAACTCTTCTGTTACTGACTGACCGACTGACAGACAACGCAGAGCCGAAACTAACTACCCGGCGTAGAAGAGCACTAATAAAGGAATTCCCGAAATTCCCATAGGAACGGTAAAAAACTGGATTTTAGTGTTTATGAGAAATCTGCGCGAGTAACACCGCGGGGCAGCCTAGAACTAGTTCTCTCATAAAACTTCACGAAAATTAGTTGGGAGTGTTAGGAGAGACGTACGGGACGGAAAACACTTGAGCGGTTTCCTTAAATATTAATAACTCTTAATTACAATAGTACGCTTTTTTGTTAAATACCTGTCCATATCATGACTCATGCTGTGGGTAAGAAATCGCTTTTAGCAATAAGACTGCCCATTGAATGCAAATTCAATTTGTCTGCTCCCTAAATTTAATAATGTACTCTTGTATATTACTTTGTATGAAATCAAGTGTTTTCTATTCAATTCTGTTCCATGCTCGTGTCGTTGTTAAACATTATTTGATGCTCATCGTGTTAGCAGTGTTTTTTTAAGAAATAAATTTATTTTACAAGTTTTGTTAGTAAGAACAGGTCTGTCCCAATTTACAATTTATGTTCAAGAACCAAGGCAAGAAAGGCTTAGTCCTTAGCAATTAGTATACAATTTTACTTTTAATTAGTAAAAACTAGGTACGTCCATGTGTCTCACAAACGGCATCGTTAATTGATTGTTTTATATTTTTTGTTAATTTTTTTTTTTATTTAATTTTTAAAATAAAGTCTTCTCTTATTTCCGTAGTATAGGTTATTATAATATCACATATAGGTTAGGTAGGTACTTATGTAATGAAATATCTATAAAAAATAAGTAAAGACCGCGCTTTTGCTTGTCATTATAATTATAACAATAAAATAGCAATATAAGTTGTAATGTTGTTATTCTTGTTATAAAGTGCACCTAGCTTGCAGTAATTATAAAGCTAAAGATGAGACTATCAACATTTAAGTCTCTTTCACATATTTTGTGTAAATATTTTCACAAGAGTTATATAATTTAATATACAAAACTAGACAAATTGAAGTAAATAATATAAAATTTTACATTAATTTATCTTATAGTAAAATAAAAATGAATTGAATACCTACAGATTGTATTTTATTTAATAACACGACAAATAAACCGGTCCCTATAATAATAAATACATTTTCCAAAATTGAAATTTTAGAAAAAGAGTTTAATTAAACATTGATTGTTGTAAGTACATTAAGAACCAGTTTACAGCGATGCTGCTAGCGCCATTCACGAAAAAATCTTCTAAACTAAGGCAAATATCAAAAATTTGGCACAGTATGACACCTAGATAATCTTGTTTGTACTTCTTGAGCACAGTTAAGTAGTCCTAAGTAAAAAGAACAAAACAATCCACAGATTGTTGCCAAAAGTGGCCACCTTTAGCAATTTTTTTAAGCTTTCTTTGGTCTTAAAACTGAAAGCTATACAACAGTGCCTTTAAAAACACTAAGCTACATTATTAGTGTCATACTGTACCTCCTACCGCACTTTTTGCCTTAGTTTAGAAGATATTAATGTTTTCGCGAATAGCGCTAACATCGCTGTAAACTGGCTCTTAATCGGCTGTTCAACAGCCGGTTAAGTAGTTGACTACTATTCTGAACCAAACCGTTAACTTTTTAACCGTCTGTTGAGCAGCCGATTATGTTGGTGCACGCCGTCCTTAGTCTTTAGAGACATAGGATTAGAGCCTCATTTAAGCGTTTGCGGTCAAAATCAGGTCTAAATCTAAATGTGTATACTGGCTGACGCATCGCTACCACCGGATACCTTAGTTTAGTATAATAGCTTACACGGTGAACTTCGTACCGCCTTGCAAGGTAAGTATACAAGTATTGTGATACACAATATTGATACTTGACTGCTCCGTGGCTCAGTTGGCAGTAGGTTGGCAGTGTTGGCAGTAAGCGTGTGCACCCGGGTTCGATTCCCGGGCTGGGCGAATATTGATATGATGAATATCGATGTTTGTTTCCGGTCTGGGTGTGATGTTCGTCTCTGTGTGTGTTTCGGGCAACCTAGATACAGGTTCTTCCTAGTTAGGGGCTCTGAGTGTGATGTGTTATTATTATCTATACCTACCAATATTATGAAGAGGAAAGATTTGTTTGTTTGTTTGTAACGAATAGGCTCCGGAAATACTGAACCGATTTGAAAAATTATTTCACTGGTATGAAGCTACACTATCCCCGAGTGACATGGGCTATATTAGATTTTGAAAATAATTAGGGATCCTTACTTAAACTCAAATAATGTAGCCCAAGGTGCATTTTTTCCTTTGGTTAATATTTTAACAGTTGGTGGTTTGTTGTTGTTTTTTATTTTAATAGCCCATTCTGGGCAGTCAAAAGAACATAGGCTATAGCCAAATGTTTAGTAGTACATGTCTTAAATTCTGTGGCGTAACGAAGTTCGCCGTGCCCGCTAGTTATGTGATATTTTAAACTTTTGAGAATACTCTATTTAGCCTATGTCACCTGGGTAATGTGTAGGATTCCCAACAGTGAAATAATTTTTGAAATCGGTTTAGTAGTGTCGAGCCTATTCAATGCATATGTCGTAATAATTAAGATTTGATAATTAGGTTTTTTGCAAATAACCTAGGGATTTATTGCATACTAGCAGCCCGTCCCGGCTTCGCACGGGGTAGACAATTTAGTCATATGTTGTTTTGGCTGGACACAAAAATACAGCCCGATCAGATCGACGAAATATCGTCGCTGAGCTGCCTAATAAAGACGAAGACCCACTCCTGTATTTCGGCCCAACCGACTTAAGATGGCAGCTATGACTCCCTCGAGCAGCTTGCCCGCCTCGTCCAAAAGGACGATAGGCCGGAAATCTGACTGAGCGACAGAGTCGGCGAGCCGGCCCTCTTTTCTGATGAGGACCAGCTTGCCCGTTTTCCACTGCAGAGGGAACACACCTTGTTCCATACAGGTGGAGAACAGGCTGCGGAGCCGAATCTCCAACGCCTCCGGCTTCAACGAACCGCTGCCGTCGCTGCCAACTCTGTCTCTGAGTGCCGCAATGAGCGGCTAGGGGAGAAGTACGCGCTGAGTAACAGCATCTCCCCCAGCATGCTGGACACGAAACCCTCTCCCCGCGTTATACTCTCCGGCCGGAGCACGTGGTCCGCGGAGGGACGGACGGCTATGGCTGCGAGGCCTGAGCGGTCCGAGATCCATCCGTTGGGCACAAATCCTCCGAAATAGTAGGGCTCTGCCACCACTGCGACGTGAATTTGCCACTGCGCCAAGACTCTTCATGAACAGGTCCATGGCTATGGCGCAGTGGTCCAAGTTTGCCTGCAGGATCCGGGTGGCCATTACTGGTCCTGAGGCGAAACGACATCAATGGCCACCGCGAATTGGCTATCGGCGGTGGCAGGCCTAGGGGGAGCACCGGGCCCCTTCCCCTTTCCTTTTCCCTTCCCCTTTCCTTTGGCCCCTTGGCTGGTCTTGCCGCAGCTGCCCAGACTGTGTGAGGCAAGCTGGCCGCTCGCCTGGCGGAGCGGGCAGCTCACCTCAGCCTCGCAGTTTCCGGCAATGTGCCCTGGTCGACCGCAGCAGTGTAGCAGAGGCCACTGCGGTCGTTCTGCGAGGTGCAGTCTGCCCGGAGGTGCCCCGTCTCCACCGGAAGCAGCGCCTCGTACGCCGCGGGAGGAGCCTAGACCGGACAATGCTCCATCCGAGCTTGAGTTTTCCGGCGAGTGCGATCGTCCGCGCCACATCTGTTGGGCAGCGTACCCACACTGCGCCGAGGCCCCTCTCGTTGACGATGCGCCCCACCCCCCTCATGGGTCTGGAGACCCTCACCGTGTCTTTGGGCAACACCTCCCTTAGTTTCTGGGCTAAGGCGTCTGCCTTGGCCCTGGCTTCTTCTGGAGGCCCGGAGATCTCTAGCAGGCGGGCACCGGTTGCAGCCGCACGGAAGCGGATGCTGTCGATGCCCAGACCTGCCAGGTCGAGACTCCCTTTTGCAGCGGAGATCACCTGAGCATAGGTGAGACCTCCCTGCACAGCCACCGGGCCAAGGCTGACCACCACCGCCGCAGTGCGGGGAGTGCGCAGCTTCTTGGCTGCTGCCTTGGACTTTTCCAAGGCCGTCTGCTTCGGCCCTGGAGTAGGGGCAGCCGGGACTGGATCAGCCCGCTCCTTGTCCCTGTTCCTCTTCCTCTTCTTTTTCTTCTTTTTGCCCCTTCCGGCCCCCGTCACCAGGGTCCAGCCGTCATCATTGGCCGGACCAGTGGGAAGAGGGACGTGGGGGGCAGAAGAAGTGCCCGCCTCTGGTTGCCAGGCGGTAGGCTGGCGCTCAGGTCTTTGGGGCTGGAGCCGCTCTGGGCGCCGGGGTAGCTCGAGTGGCCGGGGCCGCTCGAGGCACTGGAGCCGAGGGGGCTCTGTCTGCCGCCAAGGACGGCCGAGGTCGCTGGGCCGGGAGGAGGCGCTCGTCCAGGGCCTCCAGTCGCGCGTTCAACATGGTCCCAAACTGGACCATCATGTCGCGTTTGACCTCCTCCAAGTTGAGGGCAGAGGGGGCTCCAGACCGAGCAATCGTCCGGAGCTCCTCCATCTCCCTTCGGAGGAGGGCCATTTCTCCATGGAGGCTCCTCGCCTCCTCCGGGCTGCCTTCGCCTCTCCCTTGAGGTGAGCGTTCTCTGCCGCGAGCAGTCTGCTCTCCTCAGAGGAGATATGAGTTAAGATGAGTTAAGATGAGTTAAGATGAGTTAAGATGAGTTAAGATGAGTTAAGATGAGTTAAGATAAGTTAAGATAAGAAAAGCGAAGATAAGATAAGTTCAGATAAGTTAAGATGAGTTAAGATGAGTTAAGATAAGTTAAGATGAGTTAAGATGAGTTAAAATGAGTTAAGATGAGTTAAGATGAGTTAAGATGAGTTAAGATGAGTTAAGATGAGTTAAGATGAGTTAAGATGAGTTAAGATGTTAAGATGAGTTGAGATGAGTTAAGATGAGTTAAGATTATTTAAGATGAGTTAAGAAGAGTTAAGATGAGTTAAGATGAGTTAAGATGAGTTAAGATAAGTTAAGATAAGAAAAGCGAAGATAAGTTAAGATAAGTTAAGATGAGTTAATATGAGTTTAGATAAGTTAAGATAAGAAAAGCGAAGATAAGATAAGTTAAGATAGGTTAAGAAAAGCGAAGATAAGCTAAGATAAATTAAGATAAGATGAGTTAAGAAAAGCGAAGATAAGTTAAGATAGGTTAAAAAAAGCGAAGATAAGCTAAGATAAATTTAGATGAGTTAAGATAAGTTAAGATAAGATAAGTTAAGAAAAGCGAAGATAAGTTAAGATTGTTAAGAAAGGCGAAGATAAGCTAAGATAAATTTAGATGAGTTAACATTGATAGGTAAGTTAAGTCAATATATGGATGGCCTTACTGGAAGTGAACTGGAATTAGACTTTGGAGTACCTCAGGGCAGCGTGCTCGGGCCTACACTTTTCCTGGCTTTTATTAACGACCTTAGCTCCCTCAGCCTTGCCGACTGTAAAATAATCTCATTTGCAGATGATACTGCACTGTCCTTTACAGGATATTCATGGGAATCACTTTTTATGTCTGCCCAAAAGGGCTTTAATAATGTATGTAACTGGTTGAGAAACAACAAACTATCACTCAATGAGACCAAAACAAAATATATAACTTTTACAAAAAGAGTGAATGTCCAGCCACCAACAAATTCATTCAAAATTATAGCTCATACTTGCTCGGTAGGAAACTCCTGCAATTGCTACTCTATTCTCCGCGTAAACGAAATAAGGTACCTAGGGGTCCAAATAGACAATACTCTATCCTTCAAACAACACATTAATTTATTAACGGGACGAATAAGAAAACTAATATACGCCTTTAAAACATTGCGTAATGTTGCAACCCCATATATTCTCAAGTCGGTTTATTTTGCTCTAGCCCAATCCCTCATCACTTACTGTATCAAATCGTGGGGCGGTGCTCCTACCACCACCATTATACAATTAGAACGTGCTCAGAGAGCTTTACTAAAAACTGCAACCTTTAAACCTTTTACTTTTCCTACCAATGACCTATATTCATATTGTGAGATTTTGTCAGTACGTAAATTGTTCATAATGTATACAATCACTGAACAACATGCTAAATTTACCGTATCACCTATGACACAGCCCCCAAGAAACAAATTGGTTTTTCGTAGCTTAAAACTTAACCACTCTTATTCACGTAGATTCTCCTGTTTCTTAGGGCCTTATCTTTATAACAAAGCTCATAAACTACTGGATATTTTGTACCTCAATAAATACTCCCTTAAAAAATCATTGACGAATTGGCTTCTACATCTAACTTACGAAGAAACTGAAAACTTACTACGCATATCTGCATAAAACATATGACCTATAAAAACAATTATGAGTAACCACAATTTAACATTCTACCATGCACTGCGCTGTATTTATATTTCTATACATTTATATTTCTTAGCATATTATATATCTATTTAGGCTATATTTAGGTATAAATTATTTATTGTATAACTTGATTTAACCCCCACAATCAGTATCACAAGCTATGATATGTTCTGTAATGAGCACTGGTCCCTCTGGCACAGATTTACTCTATTTGAGGGATCAGCCTCATTTTAATTTAACTAATTAAGTTCATAACTCTGCGTTAAATTAAGCATGTTTATTTCTAAGTTTCTAAGTTTCTTTCATTAAATAAATTAATTTATTATTATTTATTATATGTCAAGATAACTTAATGTAGCTCAATTTAACTCGAGATAATTCAAGATTAGTTAAGATAAGACTTGGCTGTATGGACTATGTTCCTTTGTCTGCCCTGATTGGGTAAATAAAAAAAAAAACAAAAAAAAAAATCTACTGAAGACTACTACTCAGAAATAAACTACTGAAGAATTGGCTGTATAAACTACGTTCCTTTGCCTGCCCAGAATGGGTGATAAAAAAATTTTTATTATACAGAAATAAACTACTGAAGACTTGGCTGTATGGACTGAGTTCCTTTGCCTGCCCAGAATGGGCGAATTTTATATAAAAAAATGACCAACGATCAAACAAAGTAAACAATGGTAAAAAATATGCACCTTGGGTTACATTATTGGAGTTTTAGTAAGGATCCGTAATTTTTTTGAAAATCTAATATAGCCTATGACACTCGGGGATAGTGTAGCTTTCCAACAGTGAAAGAATTTTTCGAATCGGTTCAGTAGATCCAGAGCCTATTCGTTACAAACAAACAAACAAACAAACAAATCTTTCCTCTTTATAATATTGGTATAGATAAGCATTACTTTTTTTTCAATCATCCTGACATAAAGCAGTTTTTTTTGCAAAAAACATAGTACAGGGTGGCCCACAAGTCCTTTAAAATTTAAATTTCGAATAAAATTCAAACGGTGCGCAATAATGGCGCGCGGGGTACGGGGGAAGCACTAACGGTCTTTCGGAATTCAGTTGCCATGGAGCGTTTCACCGGTGTGGACCGTGCTTTTTGTGTGCGCGAGTTTTATCGCAACAATAATTCTGCTACCGTTGCGCGGCGTAAATTTCGAGAACCCAAACTGTCACTTTAGGGCTATTTAAGGGCTTTTCATGTTTGCGATTTGGATTTTCGCAACTCCAGTAGCGACAATTCTGCTTGTTGACATGGCCGTTGATGTGGAAGTGAGCCTTATCAGAGAATAACACGTTATTAAACTATGTACGCCGCGCAACGGTAGCAGAATTATTGTTGCGATAAAACTCGCGCACACAAAAAGCAAGGTCCGCACCAGTGAAACGCTCCATGGCGACTGAATTCCGAAAGACCGTTAGTGCTTCCCCCGTACCCCACGCGCCATTCTTGCGCACCGTTTGAATTTTATTCGAAATTTAAATTTCAAAGGACTTATGGGCCACCCTGTATAATTGAAAACTTTGAAACCTTGCTTAGCTCTAATTGGCTAGATTTTTGCTTGCTGGTAAACTCTTATTCTGATTGGTTCGTTAAAATATCATTTGACGCTACAGAGAACCAATCAGAATGAGAGTTTATCAGCAAGCAAAAATCTAGCCAATCAGATTATAGGAAGGTTTCAAAGTTTTCAATCTTACTAGGTTTTTTGCAAAAAAAACTGCTTCATGTCAGGATGATTGAAAAAAAAGTAATGCTTATATCATATTATCCGTGTTTTCGCAAAATCCCTAGGTTTTTTGCAGAAAACCTAATTATCAAATCTTACTACGACACATACAAACAAACGCGCTAACAATCAAATATTCCTGTTTATAATATTGAAATAGAAAACGTGCAAGAATCGTATCTAATGAATATACACCGTGTCCGGGGAAGTAATAACATAATTTTAAGGGTGAATTAAAAAGTAAAGGATTTGGCTATTGGCTTGGTTGTTCTGTTAGTTAGGTACTTAGGTAACCTAACTTCTTAGCTTTCGATCTAAATTGAGCTTCTATGAGCCTTAGATCTTGAAATGTGAATTCAAAAATTGTTGGGGTCGACTTTTGCGAAAAAATTAATAAAAACATGAGGTCTACTTCACTGGTTTGTTGTATGCTAAATACGTGACATCCAGTCTATATAACTTTTTATGAATAACAGGGTTAGTCTTCAAGCCTTTTTAGCTACACCTAGTTCGCACCCATTGAACATTGAACTAACGCGATTCTTAAATTGCATAACGTCAAAAAATAAAACAAAAATATAAACCTAAATTTTTGCAACAAAACTGATTACGAACGAAACAGGGGCAATGAATGGCGACAAGCGGCCGACAACGGCGCGGCCGCGGTGGCCGCGTGATCGGTTCCGTTTCAGAAAGAGAAAGTATTCCTACGCTGCGGCGGCCACGCCCGCTCGTCACCAGCGCGAGCGCCAGGCCACTCCGCACCACATGTCACCGCTCAAGGTAATCTAGACTGCTTGGTTCGTAGATCCAACAAAATTACATCTGTTTATTTCATAAAAAATATCATTAATTTCGTAACGGTGGTTAGCAAGCGATTACTGCTTCATAGATTTCTTAAAATTTTCTCTGAAATAGTGCGAGTTATAATATGACGGACTAATTTTCCAGATGCAGTGTCTTTACCTCGCCATGATCGGAGCAATGATGTGTTTGGGCGCTCGCGGCTACGACCCGGAGGACCCCGAGCTGCAGCGCGTGCTGCCGGCGTCCGCCGGGCAGTTCGAGGCGTTCTACCCGCGCGAGGCGCACGGCGTGCCCAACGGCGCGTCGCGCGCGCCGCACGGCCACGGCAGCTTCTACAAGCACCGCAACCCGGCGCTGGTGGACGTCAAGAATGCCGCCGCCTACGGATTCAGATTTGATGGAGTCCGAAGATTCAATTTCGACGATTGATGGTACTATAGTTGATACTTACTCAAACGTTTTTTTATAATAGGCACTTACTTGGGCCACATAAAACAAAACTTGTTTTGAAAAAAAACTGCTTATCCTACTTTACCGACTAATCTTAAAATGTTTTTCATTAAACTTATTGCAATAATTATACTTATATTTAAAGCGATCTATCATTATTAGTGCGCCAACCGCGATACTAGCGTCAATCTCGAAAAAAAATTTTTTTTAAACCATGGCCGAAATCTAAAATGTTGGTTGCCAATGAAACACTTGGTTAGGTATATATATTTCTTAGATATTTTTAAGGTACTGTCGTGTAGCTTTCAGGATAAAGATTTCAGAAATATGCGGTTTGTTGCTAAACTGGCTACTTTAGGCAAAAACGTGCAACAAACAGTATATTTCTTAGATTTTCTTCTTCACAAAGAAACTTTTTGTTTTGAAAGAGGCGGTAATATCGCGGTTGGAAATAAGTTTTAAGTACACACTACAAAAGTTTTAAGTTTTAAATCCAGGTTTTACCAAAATCTTTTTTTTATCAAACTTGAAATGGATAAATTTTAAAGGTGAAGTAGGTACCTAGAAAACTGGTCCACATTTAAAAGATTAAGTACTAATCCGACTTTCTCTCATATCAAAGTTATAGCTTCAACAATTTCTCATGAGCCCATGTACCTTTATGCTTAAGAGCTCTTCTATTACTCAATAAATGTAAAATTAAATCGGATTAACAGATTTTTATTTTAATCCCTATTATAATAATAATCACAAAGAAGAGAACGGTGATTACTTTCTTTCTTTCTTCTTTTACCGCGATTTTGTGGTATCATAGGGGATGATTAAAGAGGTAAGTATTGAGATTCAATATTAGGTATATCGCGAAGGACATAAGCTACTTTTTATCCCGAAATTCCCGCGGAAAAATCGAGAATTTGGTGTTTCAAGGTAAAATGCGCTGGCAACGCCGCGGGGCACCCACTAGTTCGGTAATAAATTTATTGTAAACTAAACAGGTGGATTTCCATAAATTCTTATATGAAGGTAATGTTACCTATACGCACAACTTAACCAGTTTTTATAAAGATATTTAATCATAAATTTTATCTTATGAGTAACGACCTAGAAGGACATTGTTACAGAAAATATTAACAACAATTCGTCATACTTAAGATATTAAATCTGTCGGTAAAATTAAGTTTAGTTATGCATTCCCAAATATGAATAATGTATGTTTCAAGAAAGGATTAAGTTTAGTTACCTTTTTTTTTTTACTTTTTAAACTATGCACAAAATGTTTAAACTTATTTCATTCCGGACGCTTATTTCCTAATTTCAAAATCTAAGTACTTAAATACTTATTTAATATATCCTAAATACTTACTTACATAGAAATTATACTAACCCTTTTGTGTTTTCGCTATTCAGCACTAATACCTAACCTAGTGTGCTTGCCAACTAAGGCAACGAATTGGCAATCGCATCATCGCATCACCGTCCGAGCGATGCATGCGTTTTATTTATTTGTCAAATTGCTTTAAAGAATCAGTCCTGACAAACCAAGTCCATTGAACTAACTCATAAATGTTGATTATAATAAGAGGACCACACGCGGTGAGTAAATATTTCTTTCGGTTTGATAGTTTCCCCTCATTACCATGAAATAAGTTCGGCTCTTTCATCGGTCAATCTCGCGAGCGCCCCCGGGACGTCGTAAACAGAGATAAGGAGGCGCCTGGACCTCGGCCATAAATCAAACAGGCAACGAGACGTTATTTTGTTTATCTTTGAGTAGGCTCAGTGGATAAACTGAGAAAGTTTCAAGTAGGCTGTACCCACAGTATTAAGACATTAGTGTCAAATCAATGTACGTTCTTAAAAAAAATTGTGTTATGTGTTGGTATTAAAGTTGAAGCATAGATTGAAAATAATGTTAAATGTGTATACAGGGCGATGTTAATGGTTTACAAAGTGCGGCAACAAGAAGAAGGCTCGCACTCGCCCCGTAATAGACACGTCTCAGTGGCTTTTGACATGGATGTCAGCCGCATCCTTCCCAGTCGTTAGCAGCTCATCCAACCGTTCAATGATTACCTGCCAAAAAAACTCTGTAAAACACTTAGCCGGTGGACCCAAAAAAGTGTGAAATTACCTTAAGTGGCCAGTGTCTCAGGAAACACCCTTTTGAATCGGGCTAACAAAACGCCCTAACTGTACACTCTCGTAGATAAAGGTGAAGATAAGTTAATAATACATATTATTATTAAAATTGAAACCTTATGTCGGGGTCGGGGACCGGCTTTTAAGAGCGGAATGTTTTCGAAACCGCGTATAAAAAACAACAGGTCCCATGGGATCGGTCATTCGTTGTCTGGAGTAGGTGCGCGGACAGGGCTCCCTCAAGTCTCGTGCGGGTCTCGTCACTGAATAGTCCACTGCCAGGAGCCGGAAGAGGCGAACGTTGCCTGACTGCCGCTGCCCCTGCCCCTGACGACTGCCCGTCCTGTCCACCCCGACGCAACGCAAACCTTGCAACATGTATCTGGACGCGAACCTCCTGGTAAGTCATTTTTAATTAATTTTTAAGTGACATTTGCGAATAAGCACAATTTTAAATTATAACTGTTTAGGAATGCAATGCGAATCTTTTTACTTTAAAAAAAAAGGAGAATATTCTTGTTCATGGTTAGGTACTTCGATTGTATTTTCGTTTTTTTTTAGTAGCAGTAGTTTAGTAAGTTACGGAGTTCTGAATTCTTCTTTTTACCTGAACCGACATAATATCTGCCTACTTTGTGATTAATCAAACTATTTTTTTACAAAGATTTTGTAGTAAGTAGTATTCTTATAGGTGGTTTGTAACATAGGTGGAGATATTTTAAGTCTGAGTATTTAAAAATATTTACAAACATAAAATTAAAGAGTTAATTAAATAGCGCAAATTTAAAACTTTTAGTTTTTGCTAAGAACTATAAATTTGTTTTTCTGCCAATAATTTTAATGTTATGCAATCCCATTATCTCGCATATGTTTTGACTTAACTTTGATCTGTGAAAGTATTAGGTATTTGGTTTATTTACGTTATCATTGCGTGTATCAAACGACCGTATCACAATGATAGTCGTTGTGCAATTTTGTGAACATTTTTGTTACCATTATCTAACAAATACGTTTTCACCAAATCGATTGCAATTAACGTGAATGGTCTGACATTACCACCACATAATAAAACTACTTATGAGATTTGAGCGATTTAAATTTAAAATAGTGTAAAATAAATGGATTTTTTCTTCAACTGAAACATCCAAACAAACTTTTGTATGATTGAGAACTGCTACTTCCTACTTCTTCTATATAAATCAAAACTTTGACGTTGACTGTTAAGGTACAGGGTACATTATAAAGGCATTAACTTCGACGTATTGGGGCTAATGTTCAATTTCATTTTCACATTATACTCATAAATTTTGATACTTACTGTCCACTATAAGTATGTAAATCTCTATTTAGCTACTATGTCTCAAAATAACTTAAGAGCCTTTAAAAACTTAAAAACTGTTTTTAAATTTAGGCATTTCTGTATACTATGTATAAAATACAGATTAATACCGGTGCAGTGCAGGTACAATACATAAATACTAGAGGCTGCCCCGTGGTTTCACTCGCGCAGATTTCTCATTACGTTTTCGTTCCCATGGGAATTTCGGGAAATCCTTTCTTAGTGCTCACTTACACTCCCTAAGAAACCTACATGAAAAATTTCAGCCCTCTACGCCCAGTAGTTTCGGCTCTGCGTTGTCTGTCTATCAGTCAGTAACGGAAGAGTTTTATATATATTGATATCTATATTTATATATGTATATCTATCGTTATATTAAAAATTATAACAGTCTCAGACATCTACAAAATAATGGATATATCTTCTTATCTCTAATCTGTCTTAAATTGAATAAAAATATGCACTATATACTCCTATGTTTATTTAGTGAAACGACAATTTTCATAAACAATATTTAGTTTTATGTTCCTTGTTTATATACTGAGCGCCTAGAAAACAAAACATAGCTAAGGTTCAAGAGAATTTAAGCTATACGTTACCGTAAGTTATAACAGTAATTTTTTAATAAACATTCTGTAATACAACAACTTATAACGTTAATTCTTTAGATAATGATAAGTATTCTATTAAATTGTGGCGCGATTTTGCCCGTAAATACTTGTAAGTTACTTATATGCCATTAAGCTGTTAGTATTCAGTATCTCATTTATCTGATCTCGCTTTTAAATTGAAATTCACTAGTTTTGTTTTTTACTAGTTATATCGGGTTATAAACCAGAACAATGTACCTAGAATAAAAAATAATTGTGATTACCGAAAGATAATTCATATACCTTGCTTTACTTTTGTTGGCTTTAGTGGTTCCAAACCATTTTCGAATATTTAGGCAAATACTTCCTAGAAAGCATTAACATAAACTTAATCTATACTGTCGTAGTAAAAAGTAAACTCACTATACAATACAGAAATTTAATATATTCAAAGATCATCAGGAAGGAATTGAGGTACCATCTTCAATTGTGTTACTTCTTGTCCCCAGTCGCGGCTGGCGCTGGGCGTGCTGCTCGTCGCCTCTTCCGAAGCTTTCTTCCTCAAGTGGGGATCCGACACCTCGTAAGTTATTATTTTTACGAGTTATCTTCGAGCGCACACGAGCGAATATTAGTGACCAATTTCTCTTCGTTGGGAAATGAAACAAGTGGGTGGCTTTAGATCACACGAGCTAAAAAAAACAGCAACAAATTTTTATCGAAAAGTTGGGCATCCAATATCAGGCCAACTTAGTTCAGTAATGTACCTCAGCTAAGAAATGGTTTGATTCGCTCCTCGTCCATAAAAAATCGTTGTTGCTACACGAGCATTAATGTTTATACAAATTGACATAATAAATCTACTGCCTTCGTTGCCCATTGAGGTCTTTTGACGTCCAGTTCTCTTTTTTATTTCATCGGATAACTTATATCTTATTAACAATTACAACCACTCGACAGACGACAAGCAGCCGTCCAGAAACAATGGATTCAAGCTGTGCCACCCAACATGTCGCCGGCCTACCGGTACCAGTACGCATATAACCCGTACGAAGCGCGCAAGGTGTACCAGATGCAGCCACAGGGGTACTCTGCCGAGTTGGCCAGTATGGGGATGGGCAACATGCCGGCGAACGTCGGCCCTATCCCAATCAGCGTCCCCGCGGCCGCGAGCCTCACGCCGGTGTCCCTGCAGCACGTGCAGCTTGTGCCCTGCATGTGCCCCGTGGCGCCCGAGGAGGCTGACAAGCTGCACGAGCAGCTGGGCCCCGGGCCCTACCTCGCGCAGGCCTACACTGCCCCGCCCAGCCAGCATAACACAGACCAAACCAAGTCCTCACCGAAACAGTGACTGTACTCCTATAATGTATAAACTTTTCAGTTATTTATAAAGCCTCTATTTATACAAATAAGACTGATAATATAGACTTATATAGGTTATAAGAATCAGTTATGATTATTTAAATAAAACAATTAATTACACGAATACATTAATCCGCGAATTGATTGTCACAGGGGTTAATAAAGTTTTCAGTACATACCTATATCAAAATGCTTTTTTTATTTTATTTTCTTGGTGGTCCCTCGGCAATAATCCTACAGTTGATCCAATGAAATATAACAGATTACGATTACCTAAACAGTTTCAATATTTTGTTTTCATTTCAATCCACGCGAGAGTACTAACGTCTTCCTTGTTCTGTGCACGCGACTGTAATAATTTCATAGGATTACTGACACACTCACTCGTCAAGCCCGTGAAGAAAGAGAGATTGGACATCGTGACGAAGGTCGGGATTATGGGTTTAAGTGCCAGTTTACCGCGATGATAGCGCCATTCGCATAAAAATTTAATATCTTCTAAACTAATAAATATCAAAAATGTGGAACTGTATGACACTAGATAATGTAGCCTAGTATTTTTAGGGCACTTCTGTATATATTTTAGGTTGAAGACCATAGAAAGCTACAAAGTGTTGCTAAAAGTGGCCACTTATGGCAACAATCTGTGTTTTTTTTTTGTTCTTTTTGCTTACGACTACTTTGCTGTGCTCAAAAAATACTAAGCAAGATTGTCTAGTGTCATACTGTGCCACATTTTTTATATTTGCCTTGGTTTAGAAGATATATCTTTTTTCGAGAATGGCGCTAGCATCGCGGTAAACTGGCTCTTAAGTAATTATGTGGAAAAATTCCTACTAGCATACCAGTTTTAACTAGGTAAGTATATTATTTTGATAATCCTTTACATTTTTTATACATGGTTACTTTTTTATCGTGGAGGAAATTTTAACGCCCGGTAGGCATAGAGTTATACAGGACTGATTCCTGAAAACAAAATTGAAAAATAATGAACCGTGCTCACTTGAGGTACTTCGATTTTTTTTGTAAAAAAAAACTAAAAACGTTGTGTAGCATCAGAGCAATGACCTACTGTGGCTTATTAGCTGGTGCCAGACGAATCAGGGGGTAGTGGGCAATGCGCAGGGGGGTGCTCAAGGAGGCCATCGGTCTTGAATAAGTTTTTTTATTTTTGGAAATTTTCAAAAAAAAATCAAAAGTGTTTTTTTTTTTTTATAATTTATTCGAGTCATATATCATGCAAAGACTTAGTTCTCAAAGTTTCCGCCACGATAAAAAAATGACCGTGTATAAGATGACTGAATCCTGTATATCGCGTCCGGAGCAAAATTATATCCGAATCCCGGACGGAATTAGACGGGACTAGGACGGGACAGAAACCCGGAACCTGACTAGATTATTTTTTACTAAAAAGGAACCCGCCTTCAATAAACTGATTAAGATACATACATCAACTGAGCACTTCCTCTTTTTCGAAGGTTTCTTTTTGGAAGTGGTTAATGAATGAAATAAATACTTATCTGCATCAAAATCTTTTCATCCAAACGCGAGATAATCGCGGTCAAATAGGCTAAACATACATACATACATACAAGTCAAACTAATAACCTCCTTTTTTAAGTCGGTTAAAAATGTTTTTCATTGCACTGTGGCATCGTTTAATCATCAACATTATTGAACGCTAATATGTTATCTACTAGAAAATTTCTTTGAATCTACTAAGACAAATTATAATTGTTACATTAGTACAGTCTAGAAAATATTATGTAGTTAAGTATCTAGAATTTGATTATTACGATCGGAGTCGACCAGTGTGGCGTAACTTTTATTATTATGGCTAAGTGGCCAAGCTAAGACACACACCGCAGTGGGGCAGGGGCGCCGATGCTCGCCTAGCACAAGAAAAGCAAGGCACGGAACTACCGGAAAATATTACATTACGCAAACACTTTCATTGCACTGTTCTCCGCTGATGATTCGCTGCAAAGAAGCCGGGCCGCAGCGGGCGCCGGAGCGCTGCTGGTGCAGGCAGGCTTACGAAGCCACCGCGACGCAAGTTGTTTTTATCTCATTTCGCTACCAGTAAAAACTATGCGTGTTAAGTAATATAAAAACTGAACTATATTTGCTGTTGCTTTACTTTATTTTTATGTAGGTACTTTTAGAAATAACTTTAAAACTTTTTTCAAGAATGTGTACCTACTTAATATTTTTTTATTTATAAGTACTTTACTGGACTTACATAATAATTTTAGAGTAAAAAGCTTAATAAACTTTACATAAACAAAAAGTATAGTCATAACTTCGACTCAAAGGCGATACTAGCGCGCCACCTCCGATAATAATCTTCTAAACCATGGCTGAAATTAAAATTATGCGTCAATGACGCCTTAGATAAGCCTGCTTAAAAATTTCAAGGATCTGTTGTGTAGCTTTCAGGTTCAAAATCAAAGGAATATTTATTTGTTGCCCAAAGTGGCGACTTTTAGTATCAAAAGCGTATATTTCTAAGATCATTATCCTAAAAGCTACATAACAGAGCCTTAAAAATTGGAAGCAAGTTTATCTAGGGCATCATTGACGCATACTTTTGATTTCGGCAATGGTTTAGAAGATATAATTATTTATCGGCAATGGATTAGAAGATATTATTATTTATCGGAAGTGGCGCTAGTAACGCGTTACTACGCAACCTTACGTAGTTCAAAGTGTTCAAACTCTAGAAATCCCCGACGCAATGTAGCAACTTTTTAAAATTCGTTTAAGTAAAAAGCAAACACGTGCTACTAAGCTTGCAATGTTATTTACTTTAATTTAGACTGCAAATATTGTACTGTATACCCCTGTTTTATGTAGTCGGAATAACAGGGGTGCAAAATTACAGTTTTCATTTCTTACAAACATAAAGTAGAAATCCATTACGCATATTTACAGCAATTGGTGTTTTTGCTAGAATTTTTCATAAGAATGTATATTAAATCATATCTGAAAACTTATTAAATTTAATTGGTACATAACCAATAATTGGGTAACGCGTTACGCCAAATCGAATTATCTTCATTACCTACGGAAGTAAATATAAAGTTACTAAACTAACTACGAATAATACTAACAACTATAACAAGAACCTTCATAAATATGTAAACTTATTTTATTATCATAGTTTGAATAATCTAAAAAAATACATAAATTCAAAAAAATACTTACTTAAGTAAGTTACCTACCTATGTTTTTTTAGTTTTCAGGCAAATCTTTTTTGTTTGGGGTATACGAGTACCACTAAGGGCACCTTTTACACCGCAAGTAGTGCACAGTTGCACGGTAACATAGCTGAAATGCCATGAAGCTTATAAACCACCACTTGATGATTGAATATTATAAATTTATAAGTAGGTAACTATCTATTTATTTCCTCGATTTTTGTTAAAAAAAAATTTCATACAATTAATATTTCTAACGTCCTATTACAGTGTAGAAGTCGTAAATTGTATACTACGCACCGCACCCGCCATTCAAAACAAATGTTGACAGCGCGAAGACACTGGCGCGAACTCTTCATAGTATGTTTATTAGGTAGGTAGGTAGTTTACCGTTTACCTTTTTTTATTGAGTTAGAAATTAAAAGAATAAGTATGTTTATTTTAATATTTTAAATGAAAACTTAAGGGGCCTTTAAAATTCTAAGCAAGATTATCTAGGGAGTCAAAGACGTTTATTTTAATTTCAGCCATGGTTTAGAAGATAATTAATTATTTATCGAGGGTGGAGCTAGTTTCGCACCGCGTAAGCCCTTAACTGACCTTGTTAAAGTTGCTTAAGACTACTCAAACACAAGCTGAAAAGTGATAATTTCGTCAGTTATCTTCTACGACAATTAAATCATGACAAAGTTTCGAAAATAAATAACATCCATTGACATGGCCCAATTTAGCTTTGACGAAAACTTTTATTTGAAACAAAACTTTGCGTCATCAATTTATTAGTATCTTATTCATGGTGCAATGGCGATTTACGCTGTGACCGCTGCCTAAATGCGTGGAAATCGATTTTAATGTTGCGCCAACTTTAAAGTGCGCTATCCGATGTTCGATCCTCAGTGGATGCATATGCAATTGAGTATTTCAGACTTTGAATGCTCCACAATTGTATCTCAGAAGGTATATCAAGACGTGTGTCTTGCCTATAGCTTCTGCCTGATCAACTAATTGTATCGATCCAATCAGCCGTGCTGACACTTACCCTCTTATTCATAAAAAGTTAAAGAGCATTTTAGTTATTTGACGTATGTCAATTTAGACTGGATGTCACGTATTTACCATACAACAAACCAGCGAAGTAGACCTCCAGTAACGCTACTTAAAATCTGCTGTATCTTTATGAATAAGACGGTAAGGATCTTGAGAGTTAGTTTGTGGTCAGCAAAGCAAAGTGCTTTCCCATTATAATCCAATTCCCGCGACCATGATCTTATAGTATCGCCGTAGTCAAATACAACAGGCATTTAAATTGATTGATAGTGCGCTTAGATTTGTTACAGAAAAGACCAAGATGATAACATGAACAGCCTTTTTTATTTCTTATCGCCAAATAAAGATTCCTTGTAGAATGTTCCATTGCTAACAAAAATTCATACTACCTAAGTATTGTTTTGATGTGTGAATCACGGGGGCGGGTTCAGAGCGGGTATGAACCATAAAGGTACACAGATGCAGCTGGAAGACATGTGGTTGTGTGTTTCTATATAAAAGATACGTGCGCTTCTGCTTTCATTGTCAGTCTGTCAGTTGGCCCGAGCGCATCATTTTCGCGCGTGTGAAAAGTGAATTTTCCGCGAGGCAGCGCGCCCACGTGTAAACCGCCACCGCGCATACGCGACTCATCGTTTTTTGGGCGGGCACTTCGCACGCTTCTCCGCCACGCTTTTTGTGGGCAACTTACACATGTAAAGTTGCTTTTCACTGCATTGTTGTAACTCCACAATAGAACTGAGATTATGGATTGCCGCGCTGCGGTAAGTGCTTTTTGTCAACCTCGTATAACACAATTGTCACTTAAGTTTTTACATGTGCGATTGTTTGTAGCATTCCGTTTGTGGCTCGAAGACAAATGTCGTTTTTCAATCATTTAAGATTACTCAGCAAACCGATAAATAAGTAACATATTTATTCTCACTCAATTAAATTGCTAAATGAAGCAGTTAACTTACATGCCTGCGGATAGAATAGTTAACTCTTCATTCATAGCAGTACATTAAAAATGCAATTGTTATTTGCTATTATAAAACTTTACCGCTCTAACTTTAATATGTATCTTGTGCTCGAATGATAATGCTTTAATTAATTGCGATGTTATCATTCATGATGAGCTTACAAATTTGTTTTTGTTACGTATTTATAAAGCACGGAACAACGAAGACTCCCTATCTCTATAAAGGGAGCCGCAACGCAACAAGATCCTGGAGATGTTCGGAGATAGGTTTTCTAGTAATGGTAAGATTTACTGAGTTACATGTTACACGTACAGACAAAGAGATAGGTATTTATTAGCTCTTTTTGTGATATGATGCTGTTCCTATTCATATGTTTTTTTTGTATGGGTTTTTGTGGCCTGAAATAAATATTTTTTATTATTATTTATTTATGAAAAGGTACCTATACAAAATATTACAAAACAGTAATGACTGATTTAAAGGCTTTAGATCATTAAATTTATGAACTGGAGTAAGTATACTTTATTTTTTAAGATCAATAAATTTAAAGAAATTAGGTACCTATTTGATGTAAGTATATTTTTATTAATGAATCTATTTCCAATTGCTATGACAAATATGATTTTGGCTGTAAAGCGTCTAATTCTGGACGTAAGCCTCCCTCACAGCTCGCTGTAACTCCGGCCTTATGCGAACTTCATCCAGGTTACTCCCTGAAATTTCATTAGATCGTCTGACCACCTTGTCTCTACTACTGTTACCTATAAACATGAAATATATTTTATTTAAAAATCTTATTTCTCTAACGAATTCTATTAGAAACCAATATAAGTGTTGCAATATATTTTATGTTATGATGTCGTCCAAGTTTATTAGAAATTTTAATGTTATAAGTATAAATTAAACAGAGATAAAGATGACTAAATGTCATTAATTTCAGGTCCTGGTTTGCCTTGCAGCATTCTTGATGCTGCTGCTCTCTCAAGTAGAGGGGTAAGTTTATTCTACTACTTAAATATCACATTACTTACTCGGGATAACATTATTATAATGTCGTTTATGAACCTGTACTTATGATATAAAATTATTGTAATTGTATCTCCGCATATATCTGCTAGAATCTTGTTAAATTATTTATAATATCCCTATAAATTTAACAAAATAACACTATTTGAAACAAAACTGCCCAATATATAGAGGGTCCGTAACTTTATGTCGAAAGTCATATGTTCGATTAACGAAACGTCGACTGAACAATTCTTCGAATACACTTTATTTCGATATAACATTTGGTCGACAAACCTTCAAATCACTACATCTTGGAACTCTACAAACGAACCTTAATGAAGTAGTTGTAAAAATGGTAAAAATCTTACTCATCAACGAACTTTTCTTGTCTGATGCGTTTGAGTCCGGTTTATCAGGCAGAGTGTTGAGGCTTTAGTGAGGCTGCTCACCCTTGACGTCTAGGAAGTGCAACTAAATAGGCAGCCGTTGACGGAAGCGGCGCTGCTCCTCCGCTTCGACCTACTATTTACACGGCCGGGAATTATACGCGTGGTGATCCACCGGAACGTTTCGTACCGCTGGCCACAACTTTTTCGGCGCATGTTAACTCAACAAAACGCATGTTAACTTCACGTAACAAATTTATGAAATAAATTAGCTTCTTAATAGCTTCTAATTGAAAAACTTACATTCGGCTACAGTTGTTCAGTTTTCAATTAATATTAATTACATCAAAAACGTTTGATATTGCCTTTTACTTACAGAAGAAACAAGAAAGTTGTTATACACGTGCCCTTCAAAGTGAAAAAGATAAAGCACACGCACACTATCTACAAGACAATCCACCACCACCACGCCCACCACGAGCACGAGCCGATGTACCTGGGGTCGCCGTCGGAGAACCACGAGCACTTCCACCACATGCACATTCACGAGGAGCCGGGGCCGGGGCAGCACTCGCAGCCCGTGCCCGGCATCGGCCTGCCCGACTTCCTGCCCGACGTGCCCCTGGAGCTGCCCCTGCAGCTCTCCGACGCGCCCCGCGACCTCCCCCCGCCGCGACATCTCCTCCCGCTCTTCAGAAGGGCTTAGCCTCCAACTCATTGGTAAGCCTCAACTCCATATTCGTTACTCGTGTTAGGTAAATTTTAGTATTCTAGGTTTTTATATTTGGTTTTTTGTCTTCAACAGCTCATGAACGCAACGAAGAAGTTTGGACAGGAAAAATGAAGCCATAATGATCAGGAAACTATTTTTTTTTCTGTGCAGTTATATTATATTCATTAGAATTTTTAAGTAGGTTACACTATTTTAATAATAGAATAAAAATAAAATGTACAAAAATATTGATCCTGAAAGATTATTATAAACTATACTTTTAGAAACACAATTTAAGTTTTTCATTTCCAAGTTTATAAAGAACCTAGTACTTAAACACTATCTTGTGCTAAATACTTTATCATCATTGCATTTTAAAAAGTAACATAACAAAAGTTATAGTAACTTTTTTGTCATTATTCTAGCTTGCGCAAGTTGTTATTTAGTTTACAATACTAACGCGAACGTAACAAAAATTACCTAATAAATACTTTTTTAAGTGTTAGAAGCTCGGCCAAGCTTTTTTTGTTGTCGAGCAACAAGGGTTACAAAGATACATAAGATAAATACAACTATTTCCGATATAAAATTTAAAAACACCTGCTTACTCTCTTTGTCCTGGATATGGTATCATTGTGTGTATTAATTGCAAAGCGAAAATACTTTAACACTTCAGATGTTTTGAAATAAATTAGCAAAATACATAGTGTAGGTACTTACACTACTTCCTATCGACATTGTAGGTACACCAATTTAGTTGTACCTAGTTTTAGCAAAGGAGTTTTTTTTTCATGTTTTGTTGCGGTTTTTTATTCAATGAGTTATTTTATGTAAGTATTCAAAATATGTATATCTGAAAAGCATATGAGTAATTTTAGTTTTATGATGTTTTAAATTTCATTTTCCTAGAGCAGTATAGAAGCGACTCATATAAGAGCTATGATGGTGATATAAGATATCTGAAAAAATAATAACAATACCAAAATCGTCGTAAGCACTCCTATAAATAAGAATTAAAATTAATCGTAATATAGGTACCACAAAAAAAACGTATAGGCGGTATCTTTTATAAATTAACAGGAATTTAGTGGATACTGCCATTAATAGATTTTACATCCAATTAGTTTCGGGATAAATCAATAAATTTTACACTTAATAATTAGTTGTAGAGGGTTCGGTCGGAGTTATGTTATGATTCGTTATAGTGCAGCCGCCAACATATCACTTTTAAATTGCTTTTAAATTGTATATCACCTAAACTCATTTATTTTCAGTAACTAATTTATTGCGTTACACGACGCTTCGATTCGCAGATTTGGGAATGATTCATTGAGTAAGGCATGTTCGGGAGCTTGGTAGGGAGTATTGCATACGACTTCCGCAAAGTAGAGCAATATTACCGTTGTATGCGACCGCAAACCGACCAAAGTCCCCCAGCTCTAGAGCGAGTATCGGCTGGCAAGCCCGCGGCTATGTCTTTTGCATGCTTCGTTGACAATAGCAGTCGTTGTCTTTTTGTTGATATTACGGGTTTATTTAAGTGAAATTGGATAAATGGTCATCTCGTGATATTACGGTGCTCAATCTGAATCGGAGTGCGCGTCGGGCGACTGGTGTCCCATGCTTGCTCTGCCGCTGCGGCGACACTCTAAAATAAAACCAAAACTGGGAACAAACGAAAGTAATCTGTGATGTAAGACAAAATGTGAACGTGGTTTCGTAGACTCTGTATTAGTAACTGTTGATTTAGTTAGAGCACCTGTCTGGCTGGTGGTCAGGTCGTTCAAGACTAGTGTTTGTTAGTTGTTTGACTGTCTGCCGGGAGCATGGAGCTGGCGCGCTGCGCGGCGCTGCTCGGCGTGCTGGCGGCGGGCTGGCCGCGCGTCCACGCCGGGGGCCACGGCGGAAAACACCAGTAAGCACTTTTATTACTCATTTATCCTTTGCGATTAAGTAATGCCAATAATCCTTAAGTGGATGTAGACTAAACACTAACCGAGTAAGGCTACAGATTTGAGAATAGTTAAGACGCTCAGCGAAAATTATCTTCAAATCTGCTTATAATTATTTTGAAGTTTATTTTTCTTGTTTTTTGATATAGGTACCTTATTTTCTGAAGCGAATTAAGTAATTATACCTAATTAAATGCTGAGCGTCCATACCAACTAACGCCGAGCGCATTAGACCGACTTTATTAACTATCGGGTCACGCATTACATTTCACGTACTCTAACAGGTCTGTGCGTTTCACTGATCGGGTCGTTCGGGATTCAACTATTTTTGAATAAATTACTTTTTGTGACTTGCGCTGAAACGTATAACTTCATGATACAATATGTTTAACGATATTGGTCAACGATAGTTGTTCGTGTGCGCTCGGTCTTATAGGTACGTTTAAATGAGTATCCAAATACGATCTAGAATTGGAAACTGAACATGTTTTTTTAACTTTTTATCTTTATTTTTTTCAGCGATCACCTCAACATACACGTACCAAAATTTATACATCACGATTTCCATACCAAAGTAATTACTATACATCATCATCATCATAAACCAAAGAAGGAGCATCACCACCACCATCATCACCATCACAAACCGCACATGCACCACACACCCCACTACCACCACCATCACAAGACACACCACAAGACGCTGAAGAAAACTACAGTATCGAAAAAGCATCACGGTCACCACGGACATCATGCGCCCCACGGACATCACAAACATCATGGGCACCATGGTCATCATGGACATGACCACGGTCATCACCACCACGAATATCCGACCACGAACTATGATCCGAGCCCGGTTTATAACACCGGCCCGAGCTACAGCCCGACCCCCGTCACTTATGAGGAACAACACTTCGAGCCGTTCTACGGAGCCGGCGGGGTGCCCAAGGTGCACGGGTTCACTCACACTGTAAAACAAGTAAAGGTCTTCGACTCGTTGCCAGGAGTCCTGGCAGGAAACTCCCCTGGGTATGAGGTTACCGAGGATGGTGAAGACAACGACGACTTTTCAAACATCAACAGCATCCAACAATCCTACCCCGCCACCTTCGGATACGTCACAAATTTTGCTCCCGATTTAACGTCAAACGATCCATTCGCTAGCTTAGCATCTCCGTCGACAGCTCCGTCAGCTAGCCAAAATCCTTTTCAAAGCTCACCTCAGCCCTCAGCGGCTGTGGTAGGCACACAGGAGACGATAACAGGACCAGTCCAGCAGCACGACCCGTTTGCCGTGTCTGGTCCTACACTCAACTCTGGCTTGGATCAGGGTTCTCCAGTATCTGGGTTCCGGCAGGAAGCTAGATTCGGCGAAGCTGAATCCTTCGCGGGCACCTCGCCTGCAGAAACCTATTTCAACACAGAAGACAAAGGATCCGGCGACAGCGCACCCGTGTCCTTTGCTAGAGAAGCTGGCTTCCAACATTCTATACAGACCGGTGGCCACCAGACCATTGTCTATTAATTTTTCTCAGATTACTTTACTGTAAGTCGTTTTTTTCCTATTAGTGTAGGGTAAAGAAAATTTTTTTTGTAAAAAAACAAATATTTTTAAATTAAATTAATAATGTTAAACTAATATTTGTTTTGAGTGTATATGATTGCGACAAACAAATATAAATCGCTGTCAGCATAAGTTTAATTAGCTACATTTTACTTTACCAAAAGCCAGAAATTCGGTTGTTTTTAATTTTATTTTTAAAACTGTAACAGAGACCTAAATAATCATCAACAAAGATATTAATTAAATAAATAATCAAAAGAAATAGGTAGGTAGTAATAATAAGTACGTAAGTGCGTTTATAAGGAACAAATAGTTGGTAGATACTATATTTGATAGTATGAATAACAAAAAATAATAATGAATATTTTTGATTTAATGAATCGAACCTGGTTATTTATGATAATTATAAGTAGACAATAGCTTCTCTTTGGTGGTCGTAATTTTTGGAGTTGACAGACCATACTTTAAGATTATGGTGACATGACAATACACGCACACCGACACGCACTACTTACCTTCGATCCCGCTCTGTGCAATTTTATTACAAAAACCGTAGCCAATTGTGATGTAATGCTAATGGACAACGGCGAATTTGATAACGGCTCAAAAGTGTGGTTAGCATTAAATTTGTTTTGCGTAATGACAAATAAATTTAATGAAATAGTTAGATCGTTCTGCGGTGACAAAGCCTTCGTTTCCTGCGTTTGGAAAGGAATTATTCTAAGTATAAAAATACTGCCTAAAGACCAAATTCCAAAGAAAAAATCAATAAAAGCCTAAAATTAGGAATGGCCAATAAGGCAACAAATATTGAGAATCTGTGCTATTTGAAAAGTTTTCAGTGTGATTAGCTGAGTGGATGTTTCTGTAATCTTGTCTTATTGAGTTATCAGTTCATTGTTTCCCGAGCAGAGCTGCAGCAGTATGGCACATTGTTGTTGGCTGACGGCTGAGAAATGCGAGGACTCCCACGCTGCGCGCGTGCACATAGTTGGAAACGGCATCGATAGTGAAACTGATGGATATAATAAAAAGGGAGAGAAATGCACCACTACAGTTTTTCACGACTATTTACACTTAAGTACTTACTGATTTTTTTATTTGACACCTAAAGTAGCACATATATGTTATTAAACGTTACTACAACTTTACTGTCAATTTAGATATATTTAATCTTTTTTAAATAACTTTTTCGTAGAGCGTATACGACCTACGTTATTTCGTAAAAAATTTAGACATGGTTTAGTAGTTTTATATCTTGCTGAATATTTTTGATGTCTAGGAAAGTATACCTATAGAACTAAAAAATAATATAATATACACTGGTAATTGCAATTAAGACACTGATATAATTATTCAAATAATTTTGACATAATTAAAATCTATTATTTTAAATGCGAAAGTTTGTAAGTATAGACGTTTAGACGCGGTTACATCATCATCATTTCAGCCGTAGGACGTCCACTGCTGGACATAGGCCTCCCTCAAGGCTCTCCATCTGTACCGATCGCAGACGCGGTTTATAAGGGAAAATAAATAGCCTGTGTTAATCCAGCGTGTCAGCTAACTCTATCGCAAATTTTATTAAAATCTCTCCAGCCGTTTAGACGAAGAAGACAGATATACACACTCACAAATATTTTCCCTAATAAACCAAGGGTTACACCGCAGGACACACAGTTATGTAGTATAAAATAAAATTAATTATTTTTTACTCTGAAACTCTACCGGAAATGCTAGAGCTACTAATAGTATTTTACAAAATATGATATCAAAAACAACATTATAGAACGTATAGATACCTACTTAATTTGCACATAGTTGCATAGGCCTTTGTATTATTTACATTTAAAAAAATATGTGTAGATCTTTAGAGTGCAGTCTTTATAAGTAAGTATAGGTAAAATTGAATAACCTAGTCTCGAAATAAAATCTCAATCCTAGGCTAGGCGAAGCGCAATTGTTACATTGTCACTGCGATTACCGTAAAAAAAACATACAATTGGTAGGAGGTAGCTTGGTAGCGCTAATTCTAGAATCAATGAAGTGGACCAACCGGCATCATGCATTTCGAGGGGTTCTCAAGTCTCTACATGTTCTATATGTTCTAAGGATTGCTGCCCCTGCAGCATGACGGACTATTTGTCAAATCTAACTGTCACTTTTAATCGCTTTTGACATTTCAATGCGGGAAAATGTATGGAGGCGATCGACAAAAGTGACAGATAGATACGACAAAGTCGACCAATTTTCGTTATGTTACCACTGCTGCCCCCGCAGCACGACGGACTATTTGTCGAATCTAACTGTCACTTTTAATCGCTTTTGACATTTCAATGCGGGAATATGTATGGAGATGATCGACAAAAGTGACAGATAGATACGACAAATTCGGCAAATTGTCCGTCATGCTGCTGGTGCTGGTGTGGCATATCGTTCCTGTTAACAACTACTAAGAGCAACCGCGGCCACCTAAGTAACGTAGAGAAATTAAGGTAGGCATAAACTACTTTTATTAGTTATGATTAATACCACACCTACCTAAACATTTATTTAGCGCTTTTTAAGTATTAATTTAGCAAATTCCCTTTCTTTCGTTCCTTTTGGGAGTTTCAGTGGTGAACTTCATCACAGGAATCTGCATTTGAAACAAACATATTTCATATTGAAGTCCTCAGCGATTAGGGATATACCTACCTACGTTATCAGTCAGTCAGCCTATCAGTAGAAGAACAGTTTTGTATACGTTTAACGCCGAGATTGTGTAAAATATAATGTAAGCTAATTGAAAGAGCTCATTGAACCCACAGGGTATAGCGCCTTTAAAATCGTTTATTCAGTAAATAACAATAAAATCATAATAGCTTCAATAAAAATAAAACACACAACAGCCTATTAAATTATAATTAACAACATTATCTTAGTCTCAGATCTCTGAGTCGATACTTACAAATTAAACATCAGCTTTGTTGAATACCTATGCAAATACCACAGTAATCGAGATATTTGCTTGTGATTAGGAACAAAAAGAGTTCTCATGCGAGCAATAATAACAAGCATTACGCAAAAGAAAGAAGCAATTATCACAGAAGACTACATCGCGTACAAATCATATTTTGATAACAACAATAAATATCCTTATAGGAATTAAGTATCTTGTAAAACTAGCAAATTCCTAGTGAATGTATGTAGGATATTTTAACTTTGATTATTACAATTCTGCTCCAACAATGGCGATCCCATTGTCCAGTATGTCCGATTCTTTTCGACTATCAAAAGCATAAACTATTGTTTATTTTATTACCTGGCATTTAGGTAAACTCAGCGACTTGTGCAGTTTTTAGGCTAACAAAGTGCTACACACCACTAAATTTTCTATGAATACAGGGTATAAATATCACAAATTTTATAAATACATAAAAAATTTACCAGTAGAAAGTTAATGTCACTCTTTTTAACCCGATTGGGTTACCTTAAGAACCCGATACAATAAGCTATCTATCTATTTAGCAGTTTCGATAATGGTGTGAGCGATAGGTCCAGTTCAGTATCCGGTGTGCTCTTCAGCGCCAGCAGCGGCGGCGCTGTACTCCTGTCCGGTGGCAGCGTATCCGTGCTCGTCGCCGGCTGCGGACAGACCAAATCCAGCGGTATCACCCTGGAAGCTGGTAGGAGTGTCGTGTCCTGTGTGACCTTCGTCTGCAGCGCCCCAGCCGTGACCTTGAAAAATTAGAAAAAATATATATTATATTTTTTTATATTTGGTGGTTCCTGAAAAATCGGTAAGATATCGAGATAAGATCGGTTGTATATAAGAAGTTTAATACCGAAAAACATTCTGTAAGTAAAACCGCAAAAAGGCAGGTTCTGGATCTAAACCGCAAAAACAAAACTCGATAGTACATTGACGTTGACGCTTTCAGCTGATGGAATCAATGTATCAGAAAAACAGCTGTCTGATAATCGACACCTCTGCCCTATGAATAATAATAAATCCAACAGAAAATAGAGTTTGATTTGTTTTAATTCTCTTCTAGTCTTAAAATATTATTAGAGGAAATAATTTTAAAAAGGAAATTGTGGTATCATGGCGTAAGATCTTAATTTCATGGCTGGCCTCACAACATGAGTACCATCGCATTACGATGCAAGTGCAAGCTATATGACTTTTGTTACGCAGCCAGCACGAAGAAATAAGAAGTGCTTGCGTTCTGCTTGCTAAATGCTGTGGCTTCCTCCACACACCCGCCACCATGTCTCTATCTCTACCATACATATGAACGATGTACCGCAGTATTACATTACAATATATTCTGTACTTAACTAATAATTAGGCATTTAGCATAAAATAATATTTTTAATTCGTAATCTGTAGCCCAAGTTCAGCAGAAACTTTTTTCAATCAAATCGGTCCAGAAGTTTAGGAGCCTATATGAATTAAACAAACTAACTATCAAATTATTCTGAAAAAACTCTTGCTTGTCTTTCTGTCGTTTCTGACAAAAACGGCTCAAACCCCTTACATAAAGGAACATTAAATTTGATACGAAAAAGGAACAAGGAAAAACGACAGTTCAGGTAAGGATGATTTGAGTAATAATAAAGTTTTTACAAATGCCACTAAAGTACAGTTTCTTGAACAATATTCCAGTTTATTATTAATACCTAATAATAATAATCAATAATTTAATTTTCGTATTATAGAAAAAAATTAAGAAAAATAGAAACCAAACATTTTAGTACAAACCTCCGCCGAAGTGTGGAGCCGGCTTTGGCTCTCCATATGTGTACCCCAGTACTTCATAGTGGTCGTCCCCGCCACCGCCGCCGTGTGCCTTGTGATGGACGTGCTTTACGATGGTGTGCTTGTGGTGGTGGTGGTGCACCTTGTACGGCACGTGGATGATCACCTTCTTGTGTCCCCCGCCGTGCCCGCCGCCGGCCGTCAGCCACGACAGCTGCGCTACCACGCACATCATCACCTGCAATAAGCGCATTTTTTAAAGTTTAACATTGAAAATATTGAATCTGTAATACGTTTTTCAGGACGCTATTATTGATTCGGAGGGCAGATTAGGCGCGCAGTGACTTGAAAACGTATTTTTTTTTTTAACTACCTCACTTTATCTCCTGAACATGCATCTATAAAATATTCTAATCTCAAAAAAAAAAACAGCTGTATTAGTAAAAACTAGATCATGCAAACAAATTTGAAAGGAAGTAAACAAAAAAACACCAAAAAAAAAAACGTTTGATGTGTAAAAACATGTTGTATGATGTAAGCAGGGATTCGTTGTCTTTTTTGTTAAAATTATTATGAAAAACCACAATAACCGTGGAAGGAGGTCGCACGCTTCAAATCGGATTGTCACAAATATTTTATTACATATATTACTTATTAGAATAGAATAGAAAACACTTTATTGCATACAAAGTAAGATACAAAAGTAGGTACATTAATAATTTTCATTACATTATTACATGGGCGTTGCTCTTTCATGATAGCAGAATTGGTACGGACTGATTCTGTTTCGTTGTTGCTGTTCATGTTTAAATTTGGGCTTACTTGGACTGTAGGTAATTTTTAGAGTTCCACACAAAAATAACCAAATTAGGTGCCTGCAATTTCAATGATAATGAAACGCATCATCAATCTCGCCGTCTATTTCAAAGCTCCAGAAATGTAGCGGTCTAGATATTATAGCTGTTATTATTTAAATGATTGTGTACAAAGATTGATAATCTTTAAATCGACGGAAGTTTTTTGAGGTCTGTAATATCTAAATCTAAATATAAATTGACTTTTTAGCATTATCAAAGCTATAGCGAGACTGGCGTGAGTAAAATTGAGCTAATCGGCCTTGGAGATAGATTCCAGTCCTACTACTTTACTAAAATTAAATGTTATCATAGTCTAAAAATACAATAAGTAACAGATATTCGCTATTGCTTACAAACTAATTTGGTTACGCGAAGCACTACAAAATACAAAGTAATGACACACATTATTTAAAAAAAAAACTTGTAGTAAGTCGCTTTAAATCTCAAAAACATTTTGTTACTATACAATAACTCAAAATAAACTAAAACGATGGTAAAGTACTATTACTTTCCACGAGGAAAAGTAAAAATCGTAGTCTCTCGTAGCCATTCACTTCGCTTCTTTTGCTCTTTTTCTTGCGACCGCACGCCCCGAGCCGCTCAGGCAGGCTACGTACGTGTTTCATTGATAACGATCAATCACTGTTTAAGTGCCACAAAGTCTCACATAATTTTATGTTAATGTTATTATTATTTTGTTTATAGCATGAACAATAGAAAGAAATCATTATTAGCCTACACAGATTGTTTGTACTTTTTTGCAGAAAACAGTGGACTGCTGCACGTTGACCTTGGATGGCAGAGAGTTAGAGAAAACTAATCCAATAGAAACCGTTGTAGTTGCGGTGTAGCAACTAGGGCATGAATACCGGGATCTCGGAATCTCGTAATATCGGAATCTCGGAAGAAATATACGATATTTTCAATTCCAATATTGAGGTAGCCAATATCGGAATCTCGTAGCAACACTTTTATTGTTATTTGAGTTCTAAAATAAACGTTTAAAGTCTCTAATATAAAAAGTAACTGCAAATTCGTTAATAATAAGCTTTTTTAATCAGAAACAATATTTCAAAGCAGTTCATTTAGTTATTTGGTACATAATTTGTACTGGTACAATGTAGATAAGGAAAAACCAAAATGTTAAATAAATAGTATACATAATAATAAAAATAAAAAATCAATAGTTTTTTTTTTTCAAATTAAAATCTTTTTTTCCTTTTTGCCATTGTATTCAAAATCCTAGGAAAATATCATCTCAGCTTGATAAATCATGAAAATCTTATTAAATTCAATTCGGTATACGAATTTTATACATTTACAATTGAAAAATTAGCTTCTTGAGTATTTTTTATTGAGTTTTTACAATTCCGATATTGATATCGGAATCCCGGTATTGAGATAAAATGTCCGATATCAGTATCGGAATTGAAAACCTTCCGATATTACATGCCCTAGTAGCAACCCGGGCGAAAACCGCCGCCCGCCACCGTCGCCCGCCACCGCCGCCCGCCACCGCCACCGCCGGCGCCGCCGCGCTCAGCCGCGCTGACCCTACACCACGAACCTCTGTATCTCTTTGCGGACTTTCCCGCAGTCTGCCTTACATATCCAATTTCAGTTATTTTGAAAACGGATATACATTATATATTTGAATAATTAAATAGATCGATATCCAACTTTTTACTCGACCTCCCTCCTAGTTGTGTGATTTTTCCGGAATTTATTAATCTAATTAAATAAGTATCTCTAATAAGTATATATTCATCGTAGAATGTAGAAGAAGCCAAATGCATCACTCTTAGGTACTTAAATATTACTGATAACACTTATATCCTACTCACCACAAATTTAGCAGCCATTGTTATCAAATAGTGGACGCGGAGACCGAGCGCGGAGGCTGACTGGCGGTATGTAATAAAGAAATTTTAACAAAACTTCCTTTTATACGGCAACGTGGTCGAGTTTCGCGATACTGCCTCTCAGACTGCAGCTTTTATTCAATCTGCCCACGGACACTGCGGACTGCAAGCCACTCTCATTCCTAACACAGATCTATGTATTTGTTTACGTTTCATTAGTGACCTAATAGAAGCTCTACCGGATGAGTTATGATGATGGTTGATGATGAGCGTTTCGTTTACATAACGGATAATTTAGTATAATCTGCATTGTTTTCTAATTTACCTGTACCCGCCGCTGCCAAAAGAACAAAATATTTTTTTTCATGAAAAATATTTGAGAAATATTACATTTTGTATCATGGGCGTAAAGCGATGTATAAGCCGCGCAGATAAAGAACAGATTTAAAAATGGCGGACGTTTTGATTATTTTTCGTAATGTATGGTTGGCAAATAAAGTTCGATTAATATTTCTTCTACCGATTCTTTGTGATAAATAATTCTTTTTTTATTATAATTAATGAATGATATAATAGTATTTACAAATAATATCATAATTAAATAGTAGTAATTAAATAGTAGCAGGGCATTAGTATCAGCCAATGTTCCGCTGCGTGCTGGAACCTCCCGGGCTAAGTCGTACAGACGGAAAACGCCCGGATGGCTTGACGCTGGTGCCTTGGGAAAAAAGTCGTTGCTTGTTGTGGGATGCGACATGCGTTAGCAATTTCGCTGCTACGCATCTTCCATCCACAACAAGGACAGCTGCTTGCGCCGCGGAGAGTGCTGCCAGAGCCAAACACGTCAAATATGCGGCACTGGAAGATGCCTACATATTTGTACCTGTGGCCTTCGAAACGTCGAGAGTGTGGGGTTCAGAGGCGGCTAGCTTTATAAATAAGCTGGGTCGTCGCCTCGTGGACCGTGGACACGACCGGCGTTCCGGTTCGTTCTTGGTGCAGCGGCTCTCCGTGGCTATCCAGCGCGGGAATGCTGCCAGCATCCTGGGCGCTTTCGAACAGGGCTGTTTGGGCGGTGGACTTTTTAATTAGTTTTTGTTTTTCAAATTTTATTTTTTAGTTTTAATGTGTATTCTTTTAGCCTTAAGTTTTCTTAGTCGGTTGTAAATATTATATCTTTATATAATTAAATAAATTAGAAGCAAGGATAAATAAAACATTGTTTTTTTTTTTTCCATTAGTTGTGATTTGAAAACATTAACAAGAAAGATAAAATTATGTTAAAAATGCTTTATTGCCACATAATACAAGTAATAAATAATAAAATATTTTAGGGAATTTTTCCAAAAAGCAGGGATGTTTTTGAATGTCATATTTTAGTAAATGCGAATGTTGGACAAGGTCACTGAAAAAATTTTTAGATTTAGAAAAATCATCACGTTTATTAAGCAATAATTAAAATTGTAAAAAAAGTAGACTTCCTACAAATACAACAAATATAAACATACAGTGGTGGACACGGTCGACGTAACACTTCCGGTTTTTCTGTATTGCAAAATAGCTCTTGTAGTTTGGAAATACAGTCTAGGGCTGACGAAACCATAGACAAATCTGTTACGGCCTCCTAGTCCGCCACTGTACAATCAATATACTTAATTCTTAGAAGTTATCGTAAACCAAAAGTCAAGATTCACACATTCACACGTTTATTAAGCAATAATTAAAATTGAAAAAAAAGTAGACTTCCTACAAATACAACAAATATAAACATTCAGTGGTGGACACGGTCGACGTAACACTTCCGGTTATCTGTATTGCAAAATAGCTCTTGTAGTTTGGAAATACAGTCTAGGGCTGACGAAACCATAGACAAATCTATTACGGCCTCCTAGTCCGCCACTGTACAATCAATATACTTAATTCTTAGAAGTTATCGTAAACCAAAAGACAAGATTCACACATTTTTTTCCAATGCCAGCTTAGGCAACCTACGCCTACCTTTTTTTTTTGTAACGGGGGAAATGCCTAATGCATTTCCCGACGCTCCCCCGAGCGTATGTGGGGCTCGCACCCACTAAAACCCCCCGGCGGCCGTCTTGGCGCTTTTGGGAAGGACCCCGGGAACCACGGCGGCACAGTGCCACAAGCTGTGCCGCCGCCCATCTTGGGGCCGTTTGATGAGTGTGTCGGGCCCCCGCCCTTCACACCCACGACCCCAAAGACGCCTTTTAGTCGCCTCTTACGACAGGCAGGGTATACCGTAGACCTATTCTTACGCCCGGACCTACAAGGCTTAACCTACGCCTACCTAGCTGAGACCTAGTTACGCTCGGGAAATATACCATAGAAAATTTAGAATAAACCATTGAAACTCTCACTGCGCTCGAATTTAACTTTCGCGCCCTTTTATGTATATCGCTATGCTCTTGTATATAATGTATGATTTTTTTAATATTAAAGTTCTATGGAACATTTTTCATTTATCTTTGCTCTTGAGAAAAAGAGCATAAGACCGCATTTATAAGCACGCGGGGCGTGCAGCGATTAAATCTTACGTATAGCAATGTATGAGACCGTTTACGGAGACGCATTGGCGGGCGCCGACGCGTGCACTAACGCGTCGTTCAACGCTTCAAGAACGAAACATAGGCCAATGTTTGATATCGTATGTCATACCAATAGTAAGGCGCGATTTGAAGTTCGCCGGGACAGCTAGTTTAAAATAAAATTATGGGTATGACAATTCTTAATAGCGTGACATAATTCCGTTCCCACCCTTTTTTATTTGACAAAGGATACAGCGGCTGTATATCATGGAAGATGGGTGGCTTAACGTCACGCAGGGCAGCCACCACGGCCTTCCATTGTTGTTCTCAACTATAAAAACGTTATATTAAAACCTTAGAGTGGGCGACTCAATTGACGTTTTATGGGTGATCGTGGAGTGTTTATTTTGTTGGTGTGTTGTCCGGTACAGTATATCATAATTTAAGGTCTGGAGACGCCAGACGCAACTTTCAACTCGTGTATTTAATTACAAAATAATTGTGAATAAAGAAAGTTTGGTGGATATTTTGGGATTCATTTACTTATAGCATTACTAGCATACCCGGCAAACAGCGTTACCATGTTTTTTTTTATTTATTTTTTATTTGATTGGTGGCTATGCAGGGCTTTAGCAGCCCAGTATCACTGCGACCTTTGCAGATCTATTGTGATCGCCACTATTATATTTTATAGTTCAGCATCAAGGCCTGTTGCTTTCAGGAACAACAGTATGTCCTTGAAACTGAGAGATTTTATCTCATCCGGCTACAACAAATGTTTTCCGAGATGGATTGACCGTTTATGTATTAGGGGACCACACTCACACACGTTACCATGTTAAAACAATGCATTTGTGTTATTGTGATGAATCATCTGTAATACTTAGCGAAAAGTTCTTTCAAATTCCAATCAATAGTTTTTGCGTGAAAAAATAACAGACAAATCAAAACAGTAGACTACTAACTACAGTTCAACAGACTACTTCTTTACTTAGTTCTTTAGATTTTTCTGGTCAAAATGAGTTAATTCAGATACGATAAGATAAATTTCTTGCTCTTATGAAACAATTTACACAGTCATAATATACAAACATTAATAAATAAAAAAAATAGTATAGTAAGTAGCAAATAAAATGTATATGTACTTAATTTATTATACTAGTCGACCCAGTGAACTTCGTACTGTCTAACCTATTACGATGTTTCTCATGTACTCGCTACTTAAAAACCTTCCTCTTGAATCACTCTATCTATTTAAATCCGTTGCATATTTTTAAAGATTCAAGCATATTATATAGGGACAGGTTATAAAAAGCTTCGTCCCAAAGCTCCTTATAAGGCTCATGCACTCATACTCCATTTCACATACTCATGGCCTGACCCTCGCATCGACGTCACTGGGGTCCGGACCTTGCAAGAAGTCTTGATGTCAGTAGCTGCCCAAACCAGCGACCTCTAAGTCTCTAAGGTACAATAGTAATATACGGTGTACTGTAGGCGTACAGTTTTATAATAATACTAGTCGACCCGGCGAATTTCGTACCGCCTAACCTATTACTATCTTGTGCATGTATTATACTTATAAACATTCCTCTTGAATCACTCTATCTAATAAAAAAAACCTCATCAAAATCCGTTGCATAGTTTTAAAGATATAAGCATACATAGGGACAGACGCGGGAAGCGACTTCATTTTATACTATGTATATATGTTACGGTAAATGTGAATAATGCGGTAATTAAGCATAATTACCAGTTTTTATTAATAATTCCCGGCACTTGCGGTAAATGTAATAAAAACCACTGAATTAATCACATTTACCGGTAATTATTAATAATTCCCAGTCCCCATTAGTAAATGTAATAAAACACGTTTATATTCATCAGTTTTGAGTGTTTTTTTTAAGATATGAAAAGAAAATTGTTTAGCAAATTATTGTAAAAAGTTAAGGAACAAAATGTTTAGACAACAACATGAAATAAAAAAAGGCTGCATGCAACTCGTCGTATTTCACTCTTCTCAACTCTAGTGTGTTTATTGAATAAAAATAAAATCATTTTTAAACTCTTATTATTATACTAATAACTCTTAAGAATAGAATTAACGAATAATCAGTCAAAAATTGGTAGAACTAAAATAATGAAAATCAGTAAAACAATAATATAAGCGCTCAAACAGACGACGCCGCCCCGCCGCCGCCGCCGTACTCTTGTTAGTAACACCATGGACCTAATTAACACGAGAGGACTGTTCATTGCCAAAAAAATCGGGTAATTCTCAAGAAAAAACAAATGCGCAAAAATAGCGAAAACATTTAGCAAAATTGTTTCCCACCTCCACAACCTGCGGCGCCACTTTCTATGCGACAAAAAACAAATGCTCCATCTAGGCGATTGTCTATTTGCAAAATGTTTTTCCTATTGGCGACTGAATGGCGCATTTGTTTTTTTTTTCGCATATAAAGTGGCACTACCTCGCCACTACCAGTCGGGAGCTAGGCATCAGCCAATATAATAGGGGCTCTAAGCTTGTGTCAACATTTACCTCGGTTGCATAGAAATTATGCATAATTACCGGTCAATGTGAATAATTTATCACATTGACCGCGTGCGTTGGTAATTATTAATAATAACCGTTAATTATGCATAATTCCCGATTATTCACATTTACCTTAACATATATATTGATAACATCAATTTTATAATAATATTGTTTTAGCCTTGAGGGAGGCCTATGTCCAGCAGTGGACGTCCTACGGCTGAAATGATGATGATGATTGTTTTAGGTAGGTTATAATACCTTGCTTCATAAACTTTGAGATGAACAGACATTTTATACGAGTAAAGTTTTTTGGCTTCAGATTACTTTGAACAGAGATTTAAAATTAAATAAATAAATTCCAACTGTTACTACCTACCAGTTAAAGCGCCGTCAGTAATTAAAACAAACACAAATGATTGTCTGCCCAGCATGATACTTTGTAACCACTCAAGGTTATACTTGCATGTCAATTAGTTTTTTTTAATTTTTGAAGCTAGTAAAATAATGATTTTTTAGCTATATTTTATCTAAATAAAAAAATATTTATCAATTATGTTCGAGACTGGAGCATTAATTTTAATAAGCACTTGAGTGCGCGCCCGTCTCTGCATTCCGAAACCATTTCTTAGTGCAGCGGACAAGAAAATATGGCTCCTTACTAGCTATAGCCACGCCACGGCCCTTCACACTGACCATGTACTGAATCTTCATTTGTCAGATTTGTCGAAATAAAAGAACGATTTGAAGCAATTTATAGTAGGTAGGTTCATTTCATATTTTTGATTAAAGTTAAAGTAATTGATTGCATTACTCGCAGTAAAAAATTACCTATTTACAGATCCTGTTTTTTAAATAGTTTCTTTAAGTTCTAAAAGACCAATTACCTAATTACCTACATTTTTATTTTATTAAATTAAATAATAAAAAAAAATTAATACAAAATTGATAATGGTAAACAACAAATATAATTGCCATAGACTAGAAAGGATATTAAATAAAACTCAGGCTGAAAATAAAGTTGAAACGATTTGCAGTGCGTTATCTGTTTGTCGGTCAGTCTTAGGATAAACGAATTAAGTAGGTATTTGAACTTAGTTTTTCTGTTCAACATAAAATAAAATGTAATCCGAATGTAGTTGCGGCGGATTTGATCATTATGACGTTTTTTGAGGTTTTTGAACTCGCCGTCTTATTACACAACCGCAAAGTTGTAACTTTTTTATGCTTTTTCTGTGGTGGTCGTGGACAGGAACTGACCGCCCTCGCAGGGGACCGACTCATGCACTAACATTACAAGCTTATTGAATAGGATTTTGGTTTTATATATAAAACGACTCGACCCGGCGAACTTCGTACCGCCTAACCTATTACTATTTTGGGCATTTATTATACTTATAAACCTTCCTCTTGAATCACTCTATCGATCAAAAATAAGCATATAGGGACAGACGCGGGAACCGACTTTGTTTTATACTATGTTTTGATTTATATTGATTGATTGATATTGATTATGATACATTGTTCACTATCTCGTTTAGCCTTATCTAGAAAATTATCTTTAAAGCATTTGGCGTATATTTATTTATAGGATGTTTGGTCGATGAATATACATACGTATAGCAGATAATTGGGACGTGGGACTGTCTGGCATGCGTTCCATCCCAAAAAATTACCTGGGCTATTTTTTTAAGGATATGTTGTTTTTTTTTCCAAAGTATCATGGGACAGTATGGATTGATCTAAATGTTAAAGCGCCATCTATAATAATTAAATAAAAGCCTCAGGTTAATTTGAGCTGCAAATATATCAGTTTTCTTTGCGGCATTGCGATTTCCTTTCACTTCGCTAAAGATATTACCTTCACTTCAGAATAGATGGCGTCTTAAAACAATTTTACGAATGAGTTTATAAGACATTAGCTTTTGCCACAGCATCGATCGCAAGCACTTTTTTATAAGAAAAGTAAACAACTGGTTCATTTGTTACTCAGAAATATCGGGAAATAATTTCTCATTGCACCAAATTGTCAAGAAATCAATATCCAGCAGTTTGTAGCCAAAATTTGTTTTTTTACATTTCCCGAGGCATCTTCAAGTACTTATATGCCTTCTATGCTGCTCCCACTCTTATATTCCTTTCGTTTTTATCTTTAGCTGTTTGGGCTGAAAGCTTTATATTCCCGTTTTATCCTTTCCATTTCAGGATATCCTTTCTTTCTTAATTTCATCCTGCATACACATACTAACTATAACTCTGAACTTCACTAAAGGTTTACTCCGGTTTCTTTATCAGCATTGTCCCAATCGCTAGATTTTCTGGATTCACTCTGCTCAGTCCTTATAACTAAACATTGTAAATGTAAAAGTTAGTGATATTCAATAGAACTTCACAATATTGAGATAGGTCACATTTTAATACCTTACTACTTTTTTTGTTCTTATAACAAACGTAAGCTGAGTTTTTTAGAGGACTTCAGACTGTTACGGTTCCCGTAGTGATCCATGTTTGTTACCGTGTGCAAACATGACAGTATTAAATTTCATTGATAGATAGATAGATAATAAATTTATTTCCAATTTAATGATATACATACACACAAAAAATAATGTATACACCAGATACATATAAGTACACGAAATAAAACAAACAGTAAATGGCACATTATGTGTTCGTATATCAACACTGCAAAAGGGTTCCAACTCAGCTCGTGCTCCAGACCACCCAAGTAGCACATAAGCGTAAATTTTGACCAAAACGCTCCCTTATGCAGTCACGAGCTTTAATGTAGATGTACTAGAGACTAAAAGGAGTCTAGTGGCTGTATAATAGCAATTTCATACACCACTAAACAGAGCAACTGTATAATAGCTGCACACAGGCAGAAAATACACTAAATACTTTTTAATGTAATAAAAAGAAACCATTGTAAAGCCCTTAGTTCCATAATATACTACTAGTTGGTTTGGACGATCAAAGCTGGTCAAGCCTTGTATAGAGTCATAAACTAAAACCCCTTTCAAGCTGTGAGATGTATAAGGGGATAAAATATTGCCATTAGCTTGTTTATGGCGATCACTATTTCTATTATAAAGCCACCTGTCAAGCTTGATAGCAGCCGACTAGAAGATTTGATAGAGTATCCACTACAGTTGTTAGCTTTATAATGGCGTCATATGAGTGCATCAGCTGTACAGGGGTGTTGCTGTAGTACATTCAAGTTCCAAAACTTTATGTATTTATATCAGCCATTATACAGCCCTTGGAGTTAATGAAGAATTGACGGAGAATAAAAGTATCATAATTTCATAACCTCTAAACGTTAAAATTACCGAAAAAGCTTATGGGTTAGTCTAATACATGCCATCCTATTAATGATCGTTTGATTGGATATAAACAATGCAAAAACTGGATTTTAATACCTGTACAGGTCCATCTAAAGAGTTTTTACTCAAATATTGATAGAACCCTAAAATAATTTAATTTATACTCTCAATTTACACCTATAAACAGTCCTTGCACTACCAGAGACTCATTGTACAGCAACCGTAAGGGTATCAGCTGTTAAACAGAAATAATTTCACTATTAAACAGCAAAATGGATTTGAAGAGAGTTAAGTAAGAACAAATGCTTTAAAAGAAATAACGCCATTTTTTTTACAGCATAACCTAAAAAATTAACACCAAAATATTGATATTTGATAAATTTATGTTGATATTCTAGTGCTAGTAAAGAAAAAACATGCTTTGAATTGTTTGCAACCAGATAATATCACAGTAAATTAAAAAACAAAAATTTTCATTTCAGACATCGTATTTATTTTGTGTTATTATTTAGTAAATATTGAATTTTACTAGGGCGCGTGTATAAATTGACCATAATTACCCTATAAAATAACAATAAAATTTCAAGCGCAGTACAATTTATATACTATAACTACTAAAATAATCAAAAACACATAACTTGATAACTGTCAAATAAACTTATAAATTTAACCACCATTACACTTTAAACACAACTTCACTAACACATTGCTCTCTCCTTCTATTTTAATAAAATAACAAAGCATGATAGATTACTAAATAAAAAAGCTATAAAACATCATCTTCGTTCATTCATTCATTCATCTCGCTGTATGAGAGAATTCAAATAGTCTTCGTTAAGAGTGAGAGAGAAGCTTACGCCCCTGTACAGTCATTATGGAGCCCATTATATGGTTAATCCTGCCATTAAACAGCTACTGTAAAGCAAAGGGCTATTCATTATACTGTTATCCAGCCTTTGTAATGCTTAGGGCTGGTTAATTTGGGGCCAAATTCGGCATTATAAAGGCTGTATAGCCAGCTATACAGCCACTATACAGCCAGCTTATACAGCTCCTAGTATCAAAATTTCCATTATAAAGCCATAATGCAGCGATGTGTGCTAGTTGGGCAGTGGTCTAAAGCGCTGATGATTCTGCTGGAACCATCGTACCTTTTTCTAATTTTTATTTTGCTCTTACTTCTTCTTGGTTCTTTATTCCTTTTTTTTTTTTTTTAAGGCGGGGAAACTCCTAACGAGTACCCTGCAGCCCCGGGGGGAGCCGCAGGGTTATGTGGGGTTCGCACCCACTAAAACCCCGCCGGTGTCCTTCTCGGCTGATAGCAGGAGGGTCGTGGGTAAGCCTGTGGAATTCTCCGCGACCCCCCCCAGCATTGGCTGTGTAGCCTCTTCACGGGGGGACAGGTGAAGGTAGTCCCCCCTGAGCGCGGATGGCTCTTCCTACGCCCGACGACGGAACTGGACCCCTCGTTCCGTCGTCCTTCTCGGGGCCGTTATGTGACTACACGAGGCCCCCGCCTCGTGCACCCAACGACCCCGGGGTCCTGCAGCGGTGCTGCAGGGCGGATCGGGGCCTATCGGCCCCGCCACGGCGTATGTGATCCACCGTGGTGGGACCTTTGAGGCCCCGCCCGCTCTCCTCCTCGACCGCCCCATCCAGCAGTCGAGCGGGAGCAGGGCTTGTCACTCCCCACATGGCACCACGTAACGTGCCATGTTGGAAGCGTCAAGTCCCCGCCCCTTCCTCCTCGACCGTCAGGTGCTACTAGCCGTTCCACCTTGGCCGCAGCACCCAGCGATCGTGTGTGACAGTGCCCTGGATAGGACACTGCCACTCTCTCCTACGGGGCATTGTGAGCGCCCCATCGGCACGCCCATTGCGGCAGCGACGGCGACATCAAGCCGACCGCAAAGCGTGGAGAAATGACAGCCCGGCATCTACTCCCCTGCGGGTTCGGATCAGCCGGGTAGACCTGTGATCCCAACGGTTGGCGACGTAGTCATCAAGCCAACCGTGGGCAGGACTATTGTTTCCGGCATCTAATAACGCAGGGTTTCTAATCAGCCGAGCCATCAATCCCCACGTGGACGTGCCATTGGGAAGCTCCCAATCCCCGCACTCCATCTCGTCGCCATCCTTCTTCGCCAATCTCTCCTCCTTCCTTCCCTCATTTTTCTTCCTCGCTCAGCAGGGCTTGTTAGTCCCCCCACGGCGCTGAGCAGTTCGCCGTGGTGGAAGTCTCAAGCCCCGCTCTCCTTCTCGACTCACACTATGCTCTCTGATAGGGCAGAGAGCATGTGGAGCGCCACTCCCGCCAGATTATTAGCCACCGGACGATCACACCAAACGGGAAACGAAAAGTGTGATCATCCGCTGTTGCCCAGGGTGCACCGCGTGGAGGTTCTCTGGCCAGCACCCCGTCGGTTCTTTATTCCTGTTCCCACCTAACTCGTGGGGTGTGCTAACGTGCTAACCCTCTCCTCTAGTGCTAGAATCGTGTTATTTACTTTTTAATTCTGTCACACTGCTGATCAGACGAGAATGCGATAAGATTCATAAAATGTTAACGTTACTAACCGGACTCCAAAAGCCATATCTTTTGGGCTATAAACTTTGGTATGCTATTACACCTTCCATCGAAATGCAGCTGGCTCTTAAAACAAGAGGTTAAGGTAAGAAATTCCCTATTACCGCAAGGACTGATTTACCGTAATCCAAATAAAAGAAAACCGAAATATAGTAAGTATCACTATATTTCCAAAAAGACCGACTTTCTAATAAACGGCTCTGGACGACCGCTGCCGCCTTCTTCCTAGTTTGTAATAAATCTCTGCGATGTCTGTGCCTCATTTGAGAGGTTCTCCAACTGCTTCTAATATCATATGGGTATCACTCAAACACTCTCCATAAAAACACTTTAAACACTATAAAAAAAAAAATATACCTACTACTATACTATACTTACCTAATATGCCTAAGTAATGATATCAAAATTAGGTAATGTTAACAATCAATCAATATTATATATAAAACTCTTCCGTTACTGACTGACTGACTGATTGACTGACTGACTGACAGACAACGCAGAGCCGAAACTACTGGGCGTAGCGGGCTGAAATTTTGCATGTAGGTTCCTTAGGGAGTGTAGGTGAGCACTAAGAAAGGATTTCCTGAAATTCCGATGGGAACGGGAATAAAATGGATTTTTGTGTTTATGAGAAATCTGCGCGAGTGAAACCGCGGGGCAGCCTCTAGTATATGTATATGTATCTAAAAAACTCTTCATTTCATTTTTCAGCGGTTAATTAGTAACGGTAACTGAATAATCCACAGAAAAATAAAAACACCAAAACTCGATCTTAAATGGTGCCGCAAAAATAACACAACAATCGGTCTACCCAAAAGCCAAGCATAGCGAGCATGATTTTACTCCACACCTATAGTTTGAAAATCACTGCTTGACATTTTGATGTGGACTTATATTAAAAGGGAAATAAAAAATGGAGGATACGCCAGAGCGCCGCGGCCGGCCGCTGCAGCCCGCGCCGCGCTCCCCGTAGATTAATGCCTTCTCGACGCCCGCGCCCGCGCCGGTTTTACATATTATCTTACTCGGAAATCTTTTCCTTCAATAAAACTTTGACAATCAAGTTTCTAAAGATACATCTGGATGAAAAACTAAATAATGAATTTTCGATGTCCAAGCCTTTTTCATAGTATTTATTTTATGACCATTGAAATTAAATTTAATTTCCAGAGTGAAATCGATACATACGTAAAGATCCATGAATATAGTTAATTTATTTTATTGGGGTTCCGTGAGTAGACATTGGTAGTTAGACAAATATAATATGTGGTTTTTTTTCACTTTTTATTTTTATTTTTGATCTACCACCATTGTGTGTAGAGTTGGCAGATTTTGATTTCGGTTTACTTCCCAGTGTCTAAACTATCCATATACCAAATTTAGTTCAAATCGGTTCAGTAGTTTTCTCCGGACAGACAGACAGAATTACTTTCGCATTTATAATATTAAATAAGAGCATGAAGTATGAATTTCAGTAAATGAGCTGTTTACTATGATAACCATTATCTAAGATGTAATTTTTTTTTACATTTCACTTTTTTAATAACTTACCAATATTTACCCATTTGTTTTGCAATTATTTGTACCTTAAAATGTACTTATAAAGTGCCCTGCGTTTTTATGAAAGCAGCAGTAAGTTATTAGAAAAATATATTATTGTAAGTGTATCATGTTCATGTATGGTTGGATGATAATATGAATGGCCGTGGGCCGGACGAGGCGGCGGCGGCGGGGTGGCGGGGGAGGCGGGGGAGGCGTGGAGGCGGGGTGGGCGCCTCGCGTGCTCGAGCACTTCCTACTCGCTTCCCAGCCGCAGTGAAACTCATGAAAATACGCCAACAATCAGGAAAATGCTATTGCGAAAGTGATTTATTAATTCGTATCAAAAGATTATTACTTATACTAAGTAAATAAGAAAACATGTGCAACACCAGATATTCTTTTGAGATACGCAGCAGATGTTTTGTACTAATCAGTCTATGAATATTGTTGCCAACTCGGGTTATTTTTTTTTTTATTTAAATTTATAGTTTATTATATTTATAAAATACTTTATTTTATCTGAAACATGGTGTTACTAATTATTTTGTTGAAGAGGATTAAAAATAAGATAAAATAAAATTATCGTAATAAATATTTTCATTTATAACTTCCACATTTTCAGATTTATCGGAACAAAAACTCGGTTAATAGAAACAATTGGTTATATAAATTGTATTCTCCGCCACGCACAGTTGCCCAATTCTAAATATTTTTTTAAAATTATCCTCTATCCTTTAACCCTGGGTAAAAACAACCTTTTAATAACTGTGGGAATCTTTGCGTCAAGAAAACACCTAAATTTAAAATAAGTACCTTCCTATTTAAATTATGCTAATAGAGTTTGTAAACACCGCCTATACGTCTTTCGTCCTCAGACCAACTAGGAGTGCTTTTATCGAATCCTTGTTAATTATACCGAACTCACACACCTTATTTTCTTTTTGGAGGACCAATTTCTTTTTTAAAGCAAAATGAATCTTGTACTAACCTTAGAAACTAAAAAATCTAAACCAATATCATCTGCATCCTGTTATGCAACTTAATAATGTAATCGTAAGCCATGAAGCAATTTGGTTTATTTCTTGTGATAGCAATAGTACCGAGACCAGCGCATCCGGCACATCGCGAGCTAGAAAGTGGGAAGTTTACGTAATACCCACAATTCCTTCATAATGTAAGGCTACGCTTTCCACTTATCTGACGAATATCATCGGTGCAATGGTCCCAGTTAACCGGTTGACCCGCGGCTCAACGGGAACCACTCACGAATTCCATTGATTTAACAAACTGACGCCTCAGAAATTAAAACAAGAATTTTAATTGGACCATTTCTGGACCGCAATTTAGAAGTTGAAGCGCATAGAAAGTTCAACTTTTAAGTATGCTGTCTGTATCTTTGTATTAACGATCAAAGTTTATATGAGTTCTGACGTTTCTGTTCGTATATTAAAATGAATTAAATAAGTACTTAGATATCTAGATCACGAAGCCTTAATAATATGTGAAATGTATATTTTGAAAAAAAAAAAGACCTTTTAACTATCAGAATCAGAGTAGCTAATATTTGTATCAGGACAAACGACGCGTGCACAGTGATGGCAACGAGCGCCGGCAAGTCAATTAGGTAGGATCGTCCTCATCAGAGCTTGCCACGCTTTACTCTTATATTATACTAGCTGTCCCGGCGAACTTCGTATCGCCATCTTCCTCACAATTGCTCTATGGTTTCTCACCTTTTAAACCTTCCCTGGACTACTACGAACATTTCAAAAGCAAAATCAGCAAAATCGGCCCGGCCGTTCTCGAGTTTTAGCGAGACTAACAAACCAAGATTCATTTTTATATATTTAGTAGATTATGTATATTTTGATCGTAATTTTACTACTCCACTATCTTTACACCGGATATATTGTATAATTGGATGGATCGACTATGCATATCACCGAAAATTATAAAAATATTTAGAAAATCCTGCTTAAAATGTTTTTGTACGCAAAGTATGAATCGACATGTTTTATTACATAATCTTGACACCTTGGTTACAATAAAACCATTTCAACAAACTATTCAATATAAGTACTTACCTAATTTCGCCTGATTACTATAGTGTACAATTTTTTATTCTTTGATATTAGTGCTTGCTATAAAATTGCTAAGCGTGAACGCGCCTGTTATGGAGATGTTTATTTATAACTTCCACATTTTCAGATTTATCGGAACAATAACTCGGTTAATAGAAACAATTGGTTATATAAATTGTATTCTCCGTCACGCACAGTTGCCAAATTCTAAATATGTATGATAAAAAAACAATAACTGGCACTACAATTAGCTTGTGAACACATTATACTATGTTTCTGCGCGCTGCCTGTATTGTAACACTTGCATAACGAAAATTACTAATTTCATTTTACTCGCACTGTGTCGCTGCTACCAGCGTGCGCAAGCCGTTTCATGTTAATATGATTTGCAATAATTTCGATCTTATGCTAAAATAAATTGGGTTTCGATTAAAAAAACACCACTGTTAAAGTTTATTTCCTGTTAAAGTTTGTAAAATAAATACAAACTGAAATTGTTCTAAGTAGAAGAATCACAACGAATACTATAGAAATTCAGCAATAAGGATAATTATTGTTAAAATTAATATATCAATGATTATTTTATTTCCATCACCTAGTGCAGTATAAGACTTGAGACTTATTGTGATTTTCTGTGAAGCCACTGCAGCTTTATGCAGTTTGGGTATAAATTTACAGCACTACATTAGGCTACATCACATAGCCTGCTTAACTAATTTAAATATTAAGTACTTGATTAAAATCATCTCGAAACGAATATATTGTTTGCGCATTGCGTATACCCTTTAACAATTAAAACTAAACTAAAGTTAAGCTAGCGCTACATTTTGACAGCTATATTTAAGTGTTATTACACACACGGATTCTAGATGTATTACGGCTTACGGCAGTGATTAAAATTATACCTGAGTTATAGTCGTACTTGGTTTCACTTCGCATGTAAGTTTTTATAAAGTGATGTATTGAAATAACTGCCCCTGTTTGAAAAGTTATAAATGTCAATAATAAATCAGAGTACTTATAGATTATGAATAGTTGCCTGCAAGTGAATTTAAATTTATAAAGTAACTAATTCCATACAAAACAAAAATAGGAATTGCTTTGCAGTGCGACAAAGTAAAATGTATGTGTTTGTATTTGTATTAAATAATAAAATGGAAGGAATATAAAACTTTAAAAAGTTTTCCGGTTCATGGATATACACAGTTGAGTTCCGATTTCATGACAGTCATAAATATTATACTCGACGAAGTATAAGACAGATTGCGCCAGGAAAATCTGTACTTACTCTAGTCTAGAACGACTTGTCCGAGTGCAAACTCTTCCGATTAAACTCCAAAATACTGACTGTGAATGTCAGCCTATACATTATTCACTCGTTTTTAATTAAATTTGATAGTAACACCACATCATTAACGCTATTTTTAAGGTTATAATTCTAGTCTTATACAAAAGACATCAACGAGCGAGCGCGCTCTTTATTTAACATGCATTCGTCCCAGCATGATTATGTTTTTTTGTATAATGTATGTTTTTTGTATGTGTTTAATAATAGGATGGGTACCTAACATTATTTTTATTTAGATTTAACTTGTTTAAATAAATTTGATATTACGATATGAATTGAAATTAAAAGTGCTATGTTCACGTTTACAATTGAAGCTAGATCACATTAACAAAAGAAGTTGCAAGAAATATTAAAACTTGACATATAAATGTATTGTTTCAGAAGTAATACAATTTTTAACCCCCGAACGAAAAATTCAAAGAGGGGTGTTATAATTTTAACGTCTGTCTGTCTGTCTGTCTGTCTGTGTATTCTGTCTGTGGCATCGTAGAGCCCAAACGGCTGAACCGATTTTTGTTTAGTTTTTTTTGTATCATAGATAATTTCAGGCCGAGTGTTCTTAGCCATGTCTGATGAAGATCTGATCAGTGGTTTGAAGATGATCAGCTCTTGAATAATGGATGAGAGGATCTAACTAGCTTCCTTATGTCCGATCGTTTTGAAATTTGGTACAATGTTACATCTATGTTATAGAAAGTATTTGGTAAGGTAACCATGACCTGATCTGCCGTTTGAAGATGATCAGCTCTTGAATAATGGATGAGAGGATCTAACTAACTTCCTTATGTCCGATCGAGTTGAAATTTGGTACCATGTTACATCTATGATATTGAAAGTATATGTTAAGGTAACCATGACCTGATCTGCCGTTTGAAGATGATCAGCTCTTGAATAATGGATGAGAGGATCTAACTAGCTTCCTCATGTCCGATCGAGTTGAAATTTGGTACCATGTTACATCTATGATATTAAAAGTATATTTTAAGGTAACCATGACCTGATCTGCCGTTTGAAGATGATCAGCTCTTGAATAATGGATGAGAGGATTTAACTAGCTTCCTTATGTCCGATCGTTTTGAAATTTGGTACCATGTTACATCTATGTTATAGAAAGTATTTGGTAAGGTGACCATGACCTGATCTGCCGTTTGAAGATGATCAGCTCTTGAATAATGGATGAGAGGATCTAACCACCTTCCATTTGTCCTATCAATTAAAAATTTGGTACAGTGTTACTAATGATATTGAAAGTATATGTTAAGGTAACCATGATATTTTTAAGATGATTAGCTCTAGTTCTAGTTACGTTGATGAGGGGTCTGACTGGGTCGGGGGTTTTTAAATTTGAGTTATTGTTTGTTTATTTGTCAGCGTGTAGCGCGGACGCGCGGGTCACGCGACGCGGCGGGCGAGGCGCGACGCGCGACGCAGCCGGCGCGCTCACGCTACTCGTCGCAGGCGTTGCATCGTGACACTTTTACGCCAACAACTTCTTAGGAATTTAAATTTAAAAACTTCCTATATCTCCACATTTTTTGTGCAACTTTATTACTCGATTAAGTAAACAACTGACTATTTATTACTTATACGTAGATACCTAATTGAATTTTTAGTTTCTATGAAACTGTCGTTGGGCGGTATGGTACCTATAACAAAGTGAAACTAAATCACTGAGTTCTATAACGTAACCATTTAGATATTTTAATTAATAGATGTTTACTATACTTTTAGATAAAAAGACACTTTAAAATATTTCGGCTCTACCACAAAAAGAGTTAAACCTGGTCTAAATCACTAGACTAGGTTTAAATCACTATTTCGTCATACAAATTTGCGATTTAGACCGGTCTAACTTTTTTGTGGTAACAGGGTTTATTTTTATTTTTTACTAGTCGACCCGGCGAACTTCGTACCGCCTAACCTATTAGTATTTTGTGAATGTTTTATACTTACAAACCTTCCTCGTGAATAACTCTATCTATTAAAAAAACCCGCATCAAAATCTGTTGCGTAGTTTTAAAGATTTAAACATACATAGGGGCAGACGCGGAAAGCGACTTTATTTTATACTATGTATTGATGATTCATAAATACATTTATTGAAATGAGCGGCCTTATCGCTTAGAGCGGTTTCTCAAGCAGCCTGAAAAAGTAAAATAATCTGATTGGGATTACCGCATGCGGTAACGCTACTAACGCCCCGTATCACGTGTCAGTCGGGCTCGGGCTCGGGCTCGGGCTCGGGCTGAGGCTGAGCGCGCATGATACGTTCCGCGCGATGCTTCCGAGCCGATCATGATCTATGGAACATTACTGTGTTATCACATGTAGCTAGTAGGTATTATTTGATTTATTTGTTTTTAACATCGCTTAGTAAATTTAGAATGAACGAGTCAAACTAATAAGTAAAAGGATGCGAGAACGCATGCATTTTTAATTTTTCATGTATTTTTATTTGAAAGTAGGCAGTGAAAATAAAATTCTGAAATGAATGGAAATATAGGATAGGGAAGTTAGCGCTGCTTTATGACTGGGTAGTTGGTAGTACAAGTGCTGGTGCAATGCGCAATTACGACGCAGACACGAAGGCTAGAATATTACACTTTTTTTTACATTCCGTGAGATATTCTAAATGCTTTAATAACTCTTAGTTTCAGTAAATATTAACACGAATATATATTACTGTATTTAAAGCAATCTTTAAAGTCACATTTGTTATCAAACTTCCGTTACCTAGAAAGCATGCCAAATGATGTCACTAAAAAGAATTAGCTTTACAAAATATGTTATTTGCTCGATTGTTTTTAACCCCCGACGAAAAAACAGAGGGGTGTTATAAGTTTAACGTGCATATCTGTCTGTTTGTCTGTGTATCTGTCTGTGGCATCTTAAGGCCCTTACGGATAAACCGATTTTCATTTAGTTTTTTTTTTGTTTCATAGATAATTTTAGCCCGAGTTCTTAACCTTAGCCATGTTTCATGAAAATCTGTTTAGATGTTTGAAGTTCATTAGCTCTTTGATAGATGACGAGCTTTCCCGGCTTACTTCGTTACGCCATAGAATATAAGATACTACAATAGACTTGGATCTATAGACTATGTTCTTTTGACTGCCCAGAATGGCCGAATAAAAAACAAACAACAACAACAAACCACCTGTCAAAATATGTAAACAACGGAAAAAATATTGCACCTTGGGTTATATTATTTGAGTTTAGGTAAGGATCCCTAATTTTTTTGAAAATCTAATATAGCCTATGACACTCGGGGTTAATGTAGCTTCCTACCAGTGAAAGAATTTTTCAAATCGGTTCAGTATTTCTGGAGCCTATTCGTTACAAACAAACAAACAAATCTTTCCTCTTTATAATATTGGTATAGATGAGGAACTGGCTTCCTTATGTCTGATCAATTCGAAATTTGTAAGGTAACCATGACCTGATCTGCCGTTTGAAGATGATTAGTTCCTAAATAGCAAATGAGGGGATCTAACTAGGTACCTTTCATATGTCCTAACGATTTTAAATTGAGCACCGTGTTACTTCAATGGCATTGAGAGTATACGGTAAGGTAACCTTGACCTGATCAGCCATTTGAAGATAATCAGCTCTTAAATAGTGGATGAAGGATCTAACTACCTTTCATATTTGTCTGTCATTGTCTAAGATACAGGTTAACACAAGTTAAACCTAGTTTAGACAATAATACTGTATCTTCTCCTTTTAGAATAAAATAAGAACTAAAATTGTAAACCTATGCTATAATGAAATTAAATAAACATTTTATTATTATTATATTATTTGTCCTATCGATTTCAAATTTTGCACCGTGTTCCTTCAATGATATTGAAAGTATATGCGGTAAGGTAATCATGACCTTTTGACGATTATTAGCTGTAGTTCTAGTTTAGTTGATGAGGATATCTGACACGGTCACGGGGTTTATCAATTTTTTTTATTTTGGTTATTAAGTTTATGTGCTCAATACGATAGAACAACCTTTCAAAACATCTGCATCTGCATATTATGATATTTCAATCTCTTTTTTCCTAAGGATCCTTATTTTGTCACATTTAGAATGCAATTTGTTTTAACGGATTTTAAGAATTATAGAATGTCCTACCTAAATTATTACAAATCATGCAATTGAATTACAAGAAAAATAACGGTAAGGCATATACAGACAACTCTCAACTTGTTTTTCAAATAACAACAACATCCTAGTTTTATTAAAATAAACGAATAGCCAAGTGCGAGTCAAGCCTCCACAACTGTACAGTTCCATTCTAAATGCCGTGATTATTCTACTCACTAACAAACTGAAGATATCAAATTGTTAATCTTTATATATAAAACTCTTCCGTTACGGACTGACTGACTGACTGACTGACAGACAACGCAGAGCCGAAACTACTGGACGTACAAAGCTGAAATTTGGCATGTAGGTTCCTTGAGGAGTGTAGGTGAGCACTAAGAAAGGATTTCCCAAAATTCCCACGGGAACAGGAAAAAACGGGATTTTTGTTTTTATGAGAAATCTGCACGGGAAATACCGCGGGGCAGCCTCTAGTCAATATATATAAAACTCTTCCGTTGCTGACTGACTGACTGACAGACAACGCAGAGCCGAAACTACTGGGCGTAGCGGGCTGAAATTTTGCATGTAGGTTCCTTAGGGAGTGTAGGTGAGCACTAAGAATAAGCACTAAGGATTTCCCGAAATTCCCATGGGAACGGGAATAAAATGGATTTTTATGTTTATAAGAAATCTGCGCGAGTTAAACCGCGGGGCAGCCTCTAGTATTGTATGTAAACCCTGTTATGTCCCGATATTGACATCCCGACGAATGTTCTCGTAGTAAAAAAAAACCGAAAACTTGGAAAATGGGTGGGTACTGTGCAAGTTGAAAACAATATTTTCTTTGTGTAGTGGGTCCATTATTAAGATTTCATTTTAAAACACTTTAAGTCTTTCTGTGCAACTTAGTCTGAACTTGATATCAAATCTAAATCTCAATCAGTTTTGGTCAAAAACAGTCGTTTCAAATAGTGTGCATACGATTCATTTTGCGGGATCGCGGAGCGCGAAATGCAAGTGCAGTTGTCTATGCAGCTACGCACACAACTGCATGGATAAATTCTTTCAGGCGTGAAAATGAATGTTATAAATAAACAAGCGCCTTGTAAGTATTATCATACGAACTTGCAGCCCGCAGTGGCTAGAACCGGTGCAAAATTGTTCAAAAAGTTTTATAATAATACAAAACAGTTTACATTAGTTCCACATCAAAAAAGTAACATCCGAAGGCGACAATGGATTGGTGGAAATTGGTCGGTACCTATTATACCTAGTTTGGCTAATATTTTTCGAAAAGTGATTTAGTGAAAGTGCTGAAAGTGAATACCAGGATTGTGATGTTTCAATACAAGGATTTGTGTGGCACTCGTGTCGCTGCGCGGTAGACAACGCCGCCGCCCTGCGCGCCGCCGCGGCCGCTCAGCGATGCATAGAAACACCGAGGGTTCGGCTCCTCAATCACTTTAGGGCGATATGGTTACATGCCTGTTTAATTGTTTACGGTTTGTTTAATTTTCGGACTCCAAACCAAACAAACCGGATGGTAGTAAAAAATGTCTTTCATTTATTTTTGGTTTAGGTATAATAAAAAAATCCATTTAAAATAGAGTGAACGTTGAACTATTTAAATTAAACTTTAACTAATCCGAAAACAAGGTCGGTGGGTCGTTTTAGGACAAATACAAATGAGGTAGCCTAATTGAAAAAAAAAAACTTAGAACTTACATAAAATTATTTCTAAAAATATATGTTTTTGTGACAGGAAACATCTTCAAAAGCCATACAACTATTTGTAATAAAATAACAATAAACCTACGTGCAACTAAACCAAAATTTAAATTATAACAGATTTTAATTTTGAATATTATAAATAATAGGGAAACGGTGTTTACTCAAGTAAACGTCTTACAACATTATTCCAGGGTATCTTTGGTCATTTTTTATTATACAGTATACATTATTTTAATACGTTTACTTACACTAAAAAATCAAGGTTTTTTTGGTTTACTTATGTATCTATAAAGTTCATAAGAGATAAGAGAATTCTTTATTGCAATCAAAATAAAACATAAAGTACATAAAACAAGTTACAAATATCAATGGCGGCCTTATCACTAAAAGCGATTTCTTCCAGGCAACCAATTCATAGTATTATAAGTATTAGGCTTTGTAATAGCTGTATAAGAAGTAATTACATATTATTATATTACTTTTTTATTCACATTGAAGTACTGGCAGCAGGCGACTGTTTCGTTACAAAACAGATTGAATAATTGCAGTTTTAAGTAACTTTCCTAATTTCCTAAATATATGGTTAAATGATCTAAAATGTTACATAATACCTGCAATTAATTAATACTTCCTTAAAAATTTTTGAACCTTAGTCGTAAAGTATTTATAACATGAGTATCACCCTGTAAACGTTATTTAGATTCTGAAATGTATATATTGCCTACAATTATTAATAATATTTCAAATAATTAAATAATTTTTCACTTGTTACAGTTCGCGCTTCTGTTAGCCCTTGCATCCTTCTTCACTACCTTGGAGGGAGCGAAGTAAGTATTCAAAGACGGAAAGAAAATATTTTCAAAGACAGATGTAGAACTATTAGAATTTGGCAGTCGACTACATGCATCAGCACATGATTTGTCACGAAGCTGGCTGGTGTTTTTTACATTAATTCTATAAATGTAGCACAAAATCAGAATGATTGAAACGTGTTGCTTAGATGATTTTAGCATATATTTGTGAAAATTTTAATTAATTATAACTGAGAATGATTAAACGTAAAAAGTCAGAGCCATAATAAGGCCAAATAAAGGCACATTTTACTTATCCTTAAAAATGCTTGTTCCGGGGTTGGATGATGAGACATGTTACCAAACTTTTATGTTTAACATAAAATTGAATACAAAAAGTAGAGCGGTGGGTAACACGTCGCTTGCTGAAGCTTCGCGGGCTGCCGAATTTTTACCAGAGCTGTAAGAAATAATGTTATTTATAGAACAGGAACTATAATTTATTTAACCGCGATACTAGCGTTAATCTCGAAAAAACAATCTTTTGAACCATGGCCAAATCAAAAATGTTGGTCAACGATGCACTAGCTAGATATTCTTAGTTAGATTTTTTAAGGCACTTTTTTGTTGCTTTCACAATAAATATCTAGCAAGGCCATGGTTTAGAAAATATGTTTTTCTTTCGGGATTGGCGCTAGTATTTTTTTTTATAATATGTATGCGAATGTAATTAAAACCAGTATGTGCGAAGTTTTGATGTCACATTGCCGCCGTTGCGATTGAAATTATCGTGTTTCTCCGCTATGCGCCAATTAAATATTCACTGAACCTTATTTTGACCGGTCAACGAAGCGCTAAATGACCGATGGAAAGTCAGAAACCGAACAAACGATAAGGTCATTGCCAAGAGAGTCCCCATGCGCAGCCCGTGGGCCACAGTGCCATGTTGTCAATGTTGTCATCATCATTACAGCAAGTGTGGGAAGCGGCGGCGACGTCGCGGTGACGATGTTGAGAGGGAAAGCGGCTGCCGCGAGCGCTTGTGCAGCCATTGACTTTTAGCGGAACTAGATCGAATGTTTTTGCTAAAAGTAATTGAACAAGCACGCGACCATCCTTATGCCACGGAATGTTATCATACTAATTTTGTTTTGTTGCAGGAAAAAAATTCGCATACACCTACCTCAGAAGGTAAAACACATACATCACCATAAGAAAATATACATAACGAATCATCCTGCGTCGTCTCAGTACGCGCCCGCGTACCTTCCGACGGCTGAGGGTGCAGCCTCTTCGGTGGCTTACCAGGGCGGGGTGGTGCCGCTCAAGTCCCTAGGCTCCGACCTGTACGAGGACCGACCGACGCCGCAGTTGGCACCTGGCATCGCGCCCTCAGCATCCAAGCTGTTGCCGCTGTACCGCGCGCGCGGATACTACGGCCCACAGCCGCAGCCATCCGACTGGGAGGAGCAGGAGTATGACTTGGTACCGCCCCCTGAGCCAACAGGACCTGAATTTTTGCCATCGGCATTTTCGGCACCGTCAGCTCCTGCAGCATCCTCCAATTACCCTCCAAAAAGGGTAAAAGTTATCAAAGTAAAGGAGTCGCCACGCAAGAAAAAAATTATACGAAAAAGAAAACCTAAACGGGTGATCCATACTGTTCCACCGGTAGAGGAAGAGCATCCGGTATCGACTTTTCATGAACAATTTTACTCCGACATTGACAGTTCAGGCACTATTAAAAAAATAAGAAAACCAAAACGAGTTGAAAAAATTATCGACGGAGATACCGAGCACATCCATACCTATAGCGAAGAGCACATTCACAAAGTTGTATTCGACGACTCAGCGAAGTTGACAGGCGTGGTCGGCGGCGACCCGCTGGCGAGCATGTCGGGGCTCGCAGCCGCGCACCCGCTCGTGCCGCTCAAGAACCATCAGACGCTGCTGGCGCTGGAGGGCGGCCCGCTGGCGCTGGCGACCATCGGCTCTCATGGAACGCCTTCGCACATAGAGTACGCGTCTTACAATCCACGAGAAGTGACGCATGACCATGTCTTTCATGAACACGGTGAATTACCTCCTAACATTGACTTATCGAAAGAAATTTTAGGTTTTCCACCCAAGGTATCATACACTAGTCAAGGCCTTCGAATAACTGGAGATGCCAAGAGAATACCAGGTAAATCGAACTATCACAAAGCTGTCAAACCAACTAGACCAACACCTCCTATTGACTTTTCTTACTATGAGAGTATGTACACAGCAAATGGACGTCCAAAAAAACCACTCAGACCTACTAAGTTGTACGGGGAACCATCATCGGAGCCTAGCATTAATGACTATCGTCCGATACCAGCATTTAACTTTAAACAAAAGCCAAAAGCTGTGCTGCCTACATTCGCGACGTCACCCTATTATGGTCACAGCAGTGTAAAGCCTAGCGCTGCGTATCAAGTCGGCCAAGCTACCATTCCAGTTCCATTCTCGACCTCTTCCACCGTTGTACACGACGTTAACCCATCAACAGCTTACAATGGCGTAAAGTCACATGCAGTTGCCGGATTTTCAAATTTTAAGGATCCTTTCACAGCTTACAAAGGAGTTTATACAAATAATTTTGAATATGATACACACGCTTCTTCTTCCAATTACTTAAATAAAGGAAACGATGAATCGGGTTGGCGAAATAAAGGCAAAAAGTCAATTTCAACTCAAAACGTCAGTTTTGGAGGTCACGATCATAAGACAGTTGTCGACCACCTCGCTGACGCTTCCCACACAGAGCCAGTTTTAAATGAACAAATGCCCAGTCAAGTGCAACAGCTTGAGAGCTTTGATCATTCAAACTCTGATCAAGGTCAAGAACAGCCAACGCCCACAGCTCATTTCACTATCACTGAAAATACTGCCTCACACGATTATTTCTCTAATATGGCATTAAAAGCATTCCAAGAGGATCAGTTATCAGTGGCAGAAGCGTCAAATGATAACTACCACTATGTCGAAGCCCCAACCACGCAAGCATCTATTGTGCCATCTCTAGTGACAACATCGGAGCCACGATCCTATTACAGGGTCAGGAGTTCGGAAACAGCAACTCCAGACCCTACTGATTACGAGCCAGATAGTCGGAAGTTTACCAAGAGGCGTAAACAGAGGAATAAGGCTAGTATACTGAGTGGCACTCTAGAGCCCAGGCAGAAATACTCGGCCAGCTCGCCCACGGAGGAGCATCCGACGGAGGTGGCGAAGGCCTCTAGTCACGCGCGCCCTTTTTCCACTAACAAAAGGACGCGGGTTCGGCCTGACCTCAAACTCGAAGATCACTCCAACAATTCTCCACAAGCGACGGGCAAGTTTAAATATGGTGATAAGATTTGAACTAAGCGACGATCGGTGGTATGCTAGTGGTCAGCGTCCGTGATCTAGACTGTATTCGTTGACTGAATACTGTGAGTGAGATAGTTCTCATATTTCTGTAAGTAAGTGAACTTTTGTATTTTTATTTGCCCTGTAAATAGTCTTATTGTGTTGTTGTAGTCGTATGGCTACAATTAAGTTCATGCATTTCATGCGATGTCTCGGTAGATTTAAGTACCTCGACAATAAATCGTAAAGGTAGCATTTGTTTTCTTTATAATTTATTAAGAAGATAACAGGCAAGCAGTATAAAATTATTTCGGTATGATAAATTTAGGTAGAAATGATAAGTAAAGATAAATAAATTTTGTTTCGTTTTGTGTTATAATTTTAACTAACCTGATCCAAATAAATGCCTTCCATTATTTTAAGGCCAAGATAAGAGTGGGAGCATTGCTCGCAGCTGGACATTGGCACTCTCAAAAGAGACATCTTTTGACTAGGTTGAATCCTCTACAAAATCTTCAACCTAGTCAAAAGATGTCTCTTTAATATTTATTGTTTTTTCGGAACTAACATATTTTCACTGCAAGATTTACCAATAATTTAAAATTTATTTAAAAAAAAAAAAGTTAAAGATTAACCCGCGATTATGTTCACATTCCCTCAAAAAAAAGTGAAAGCAGGTACTTGTTTAACAATCATGCTTTTATAATCCTTCGGTTAATTATCTACTCCATTGTACTCCATTAAATAAGCAGAAGCTTTAGATACAAATTATTATCTTGCATGAAAATTCTGTAAGCATATAAGCTATCCTTTTTCTATTGATCTTATATCTCTAAAATGAACTGTTTGGCTTTACATAAAGTAGCCATTGTCTAATACAAATCTTAGTTACAAAAAACTATTTTTAAATTTATTTTATAAGCAACGAATTAATAAAAGCCATATAACTGGTTAAGTAAAAGTTACCAGACACATACACTGTGCTGTGCAGTGCAGTCACCTTACCGGAAAAGAAAAACCATTCGAAATATTCAGCATCCAGCCCTCATCCAGCCAGAAACATGCAGAAACCGAAAATGGGACGTTATGTCACCCGTCCGACCGTCTTATATAGTATAAACTATTGTTTTCTATGCTTTGTGTAAGCGATTGCAAAAGGGGCAGTCGAAATCCTATGGAGCTTTGTAAAGTAGCCGGCGAAGGGTGGTGAAAGGCGGATGCTACCACACTTTACTTACTTCAGCGTACACGTAAACTAATTTTGATTATTAAAATATCAAGTATTAAATAATCCAAATATATATTTTATCTACAGTAGACGCAGAACAGACGACCTAGTAATGTTTGCGGCGGCAGTCGATATGGCAACCTGTGGGGTAGGCAGGCCTATGATCAGCAGTGAATTGTAATGAATTCATAGTAAAATATTTCGTTGTTTGATTATAGGATGCAAAAATTTCAAAATGCACTGCTAATACAAAGTAAGTAGCTACCTACTAATTGTCTACATTATGTAGTGGTACAGCCACATGGTATCGCTTTGTAGTTCCGTTGGTAAGGAATTCCGTTTTAGGTCCAATAGGTACATAATTTTACACAACAGCGTACACAAAAGCAGGAATGCATTTATTGCAAAAGAAGATTTAAAAGCTAATGAATGAATGTAAATGTAAATAACTTTTGAGACTTAGATGCACTGGGCTGATAATATCGCATCATGATTCCAGTAATTTTATTTATGTAGTTTATTTTTTACGTAAGTGCTTATTTACGTACCCTAATTTTACTAAACTGTGGGTTTCGGATTAAACTTATGTAAGAAGTTAAAAAAAAAATGTTAGCTAAACGAAACCATTACTAGGTAAGTATGAATATTTAAGGACCTGTAGTTTGAAGCTTCTTACCTAATTAGGTATGAGGGTCCCCCACCCTCGCAGCTGTGACATGCGCGCGTCGAAATGCGAAATGTCGCGGCAGTTTTAAATTTTATTACTTTTCATACAAGCCGAAGTTAAATCGAGATGTTTATACCTACCGCACAATTTTTCTTTCCGATTTTCGTTTCAGCTAACAAGAATTTGCGTTTAGGTAAGGTATTTGTAATAACGAGTTTTTTTTTAAACCATCTGAGAAATATAAAACAGATTTCTTAATTCTGAAAAATATAGATGTAGGATTTAGTTTAGACAAGTTATTAAAAAGTAACAAGATCTAATGAATTTCACTCTGTAGAAATAAAACAAAGTAAACCCTTTTTGTAGTGTTTTTTTCCATTAGAAATACACTACTGATTGTTTTAATTTGATTTTGTGACTCAAAAAACATTACATACAAATTACTATATAGTTTGAGTTGATAACTTTTTGCTCAATTTACTATGTTTACATACCTATAAATGCGGGAAATAGATACATCTCTTAAACCACTTTCCCTATCGTCCGTAATTTATTTCTCTAAGAGTAGTCGTCATTCCCTGGCCACCACCAGATCTGACTTCAAAGGACTTTTTCTTAAAGGGTTTTCTTAGAGGGTCTTTAGACTAAAGTCTAATAAAATAAAAACTAATCCGAAGACAATTATTGATCAAAAAGAAAATATCCGAATCGGATATCCGACTTAAAATTACTTGGTATACCCTACATAACTTTAAGAACTTAGTAATTATATTATTATTTTATGCATTTCGGTTTTTTTTTCGGCGGTTTAATTTTTTGATAAAAAAGTTTTTAGACGTTCGTTTGCATGAGTGCCGCAATTGTACCTCTAATAATTACAATTATTGTAACGGATCACATTAAGATGGTGTTATTTTCAAAAAATAAATTAATATTGTAAGAAGTACACAATTTAATTATTTCTGAAAATGTACTTAATATATTTTTTTAAATATTTTTTTAATTTTAAGAAACTTGGGTTTCTTCTGATTTGACATTCTGTATTTAGGCATAGACAAAGTAGAACGCTGCGCTTCCGTATTGCCGCCGCACGTACTTGCAGGTTTATACCTAAAGTGCGGAGTAAGCCAGAAAAAAAGGCTTGACAATACATTCATCATCATCATCATCAGCTTGTAAGAGCCCACTGCTGGACAAAGGCCTCTTCTCTGGCACGCCATGCACATTTACATTACATACATGTTATTTTATTTTAGTTAAATATGTAAACTGAAGGTAAACTATGTTTTTTGTTTTTAATTATATTGTAGGTATGATTTTGCGTGTACTGTTGGATTAAATAAAATTGTTGTGTACCTCTATTATCTATTGTTTAATTCTCAAACTGGCGGGCACACTGGATGCGGTAGCGCGTATATTGCATTGTAAGTATATAGGTTTTTTACGAGAAAAATTATTTAATAAGTAGATTTCCGGGTTCGCTGATAACGAAAATGACATACCTACCAACATTTTGAAACCAAGATGGCAGAAATTCGAGCTATTAAACTTTCCAAAGGCAAGTCTGAGCTATCAAGCACTATACGCAAAATAACTTGTGTAAAATATTTAGGTCTATGTATGTTTATATATTATTATAATATCACTGTCTGATCTGAGACCGCTCGCTGCTACAGTTAAACAACCAAGTTTTCGTCAGCAGCTATTGTTCTATCATCCCTACGATTTAAGTTTTGTCTGTGAAAATAAAAAAGGTAAGTTTGTAATGCGACGGTTTTTTAAATGTAATATCGGTATCAAAATTGTTTTTTTTCAGCTTCATATAGATCCTAATCAGATGTTATGGTTCATTGTTTTGACATCTGTTGTCAAAACTTGTTTACATTTGAATAAAAATAAAACGAAATACGAGAGCGCGAAAACAAAAATTTGACACAGAACCGGCCTCGATCGTGGCCACAAGGGTACTGACGGGGTAGGGAGCGGCGCGGCATGGCATCGGACCGCGCGAAAACGATGTTTTTTTTTAGGTGGCTGGTTTTTTGTCTTTTCGTTAAACTTAAAAATTCTTACTATAGTAGTATGTCTAAAATTTAAGGTCAGCAATTTTCATTCCAAAAATCAAATAAAAACAATCAGCGGTTTAAAAATAAAATGGAAAAAACGGAACAAAAAGGGGTAACTTTGAGATTTTTTTCTATCAACTAAAATTAATTAGATCCTGTTTCCCTTTAGTATGATGACTAGATTAGATCCTTAACTAACACATATATTTTTTTCAGAATGAAGACATCAATTTTGTATGTCTCAGATTGTTTAAAAAAATCTCAAAAACACAAATTTTTGAACCACCAAGCCTTAAGTTGAAATCGGCTTGGTATTGGAAAACATTTTGTTACAATTTAATCGAAATTTAGTTTAAAAAGTAATGTGCAAAATTCATGAAGCCTCATTTATTTATGGTACTCAGTTTGGTCAGTGAGGGGGGGAAACTATTTGGCCAACATATAAAATTATTATAACTGTCAAGGGATTCTATTCGAAAAAAATTATGAAAATTAGTTTGTTATGTTAAAACTATATTTATTTCATTAACCTACTTAGGTAAGTATACGGTATAAAATAACAGAATAGATAAATAACAGAATGACGCTCGCTCCACACTCCCCCTGCGACCCCGCGAGTGTGTGTCTAGTCTACAATACTAGAAACACAAATCTAAAGCATCGCTCAAACATATCCCAGACCTGAAAACGAAACATACATACAATATAGGATCCAAAATGGACCTTCGGCACCACGTAGGTAGTCGTGCCTAATATATGTATACTAGTCGACCCGGCGAACTTCGTACCGCCTAACTTATTACTATTTTGTGCATGTATTATACTTATAAACCTTCCTCTTGAATTACACTATCTATTAAAACAAACCGCATCAAAATCAGTTGGATAGTTTTAAAGATATAAGCATACATAGGGACAGACGCGGGAAGCGACTTTGTTTTATACTATGTATTGATATTGATATTGATGATTGATATTGATGATGCCTAATAAATTATTTTGTTAATTAAATTGTCTTTGGTTCAAATCTTTGAACAACACACTCTTTAGTCATACATAACCAAATAAAGGAAGTAATAATTTTAATCCTAATAACAGAACCACGTTTCCCAACCTACACCATTAAAATATAAAGCCTGTCCTGTCCCTTAGGCCTGCTATTACAATCTTTACTTTCTCAAGAGAAACCAAACTGGTTCAAATTCTGTTACTTCCTAATCATTATGTAAAATTGAGTATGGATCAATGTGTAGGTAGGCACTTAAGTTTAGTTTATTACCTTTTAAAATAAAGTATAAGTATACTTACCGCATTACGCAACATGCGTGTAAAGAACTGTGTTTGTATTTGTAAAAAAAATATTAAGCCCATTTAGAATTATTTTATTACTTACCTATGATGTGGATTTTAAATGCATCTTACTGTTTACCTAATACCTAAATATACTTTATACTATATTTCTAAACATAAATCGTGGTTTGTTAGTCTCGCTAAAACTCGAGAACTTTTATTTTTGAAATGTTCGTAGTATTCCGGGGAAAGTTTAAGAAGTAAGAAAATATGGAAAAATGGAGAGGATAAGTTAGTAAAAACAACAGTTAATTTTTTCCATATAAAATTGTAAGGCGCGATACGAAGTTTGCCGGGACAGCTAGTATAAATAAATTATAAACTTTATCCCAAACTATCATTCCTACGGAGTAGGTACCGAAGCACATAGGTATAGGACTGGTCCTATATGTGCTTCGCCCTGCTAACCCCTGGGGGTTAACTTGAGAATATAGCTACTATACTATCTTCATGAGAATAATAAAGTTATGGGTTATAGGTAGGTACCTACTTTCTCACTTATTCGTCGAACATATCGTCAATGACAGCCGCAGCCTACTAGCATTGAACGTGGGACCTATCTCTTATAACAACGCAAAAAATATTGTTTTTAATTTATCATAGTAGGTATAGTAGTAAATTAAATGTATTTTAGAAGTTTTGACCATCTTCCTCGTTGCATGTGTCTCAACGTGTATTCTCGATTGTTATGAGAAATATGTACATATCCTATTCTAGTATAAAATGTACCCGCGGGTGGTAGTTATAAAGGTCTATTTGATTAGACTACTTTTAAGTCATTCATCAGTTTAGTGGGTTAATTGAATAATACAACGGTTATAGTTTTCTTTTTACTTCAAAAATATAACAATAACTTATAACTTTCATCAATTACAACTATTTATAGTATATTTACAATAACAATCTCTTCTTTACACTTTAGGGTTACACGCTGTCCTATGGAACCGACACAGGGATAACAATAAACGGCGGCGGCACACCAATATAAGACTATGTATGACTTAGTGGCATATTGTACTCGATCACAAAGCTAGGAACGAGAGCTTTAACTTTTACCGGTGGTAAGGTCCGCCGCCATGACCGGCGCCGAGCGCATTCGTGTAGCTGTCACCACCGAAACTGCCGACTGCTCCATGACCCCCACCGTGGCCCCCGCTGTGCCCACCGCCGAAATCTGACAAGCTGAACCCTCCATGACCTCCGCTGCTTCCGTGTCCGCCTCCGAAGCTGTAGCTATCACCATGGCCTCCGCCTCCGTTACCACCGCCTCCAAGACTGTAGCTGTCGCCACCTCCACTGAGGCTATAGCTGTCTCCACCATGCCCACCTCCGTGGCCGCCTCCAAGGCTGTAGCTGTCCCCGCCGTGGCTTCCGTGGCCACCAGAGCTATAGCTGTCCTGGCCGCTGAAACTTCCGATTCCGCCTGATCCGTGACCACCGCCTAAGCTGTAACTATCATGACCACCCGAAGAAATTCCATGTCCGCCACTGCTAATACCACCGCTGCTATAACTGTCGTGACCACTTGAATATCCACCTCCTCCGAAACTACCCAGTCCACCAGAAGACCCATGGCTATCGTGACCGCCACCTGCACTGTAACTGTCATGTCCACCAGATGAAAATCCATGTCCGCCGCCGCCGCCGATGCTGTAGCTGTCGTGTCCACCACCAACACCGAGACTGGCTGAAAATCCACCACTACTATGGTCATCGTGGCCACCAGCGTGGCCGCCCGAACTACTTCCGTGGCCACCACCTAGACTGTAGCTGTCACCGCCTCCGTAACCACCTCCGTTTCCTCCTCCGAAATCTCCGCCACCGTGACCACCTCCGTGTCCTCCTCCAAAATCTCCGCCACTGTGACCACCTCCGTGTCCACCTCCATGGCCACCTCCAAAATCTTTAACACCATGGCTACTGCCAAAGTCATGTCCGCCATGTCCACCGCCAAAGCCTCCGCCCAGGTCGTATCCTCCGCCACCGCCTCCGTGAACGTGATTGTCGTGTCCATGTCCGCCGCCAAATGCGCCGCCAAAACCACCTCCGTGGCCGTGGTCGTCGTGACCATGACCACCACCGTGGCCACCTTTCAGATGGTCGACGAATCCTCCGTGCAGGTGTTCAGCGAAGCCGCCCCCGTGTCCGCCGTGGCCGCCGCCGTGGCCGCCCCCGAAGCCACCTCCATACCCGCCGCCGCCTCCTCCGCCTCCTCCGCCATGCCCGTGCTCGTCGTGATGTTCTTGAACTATAATTTCTTTCGATGCATGATGTTCAGGTTCGGGTAAGTGAATCCGTATATGGACACTGAAACAAAGAAATAACATTTTTAAAATAAAATTTTTAATCACTTATTAGCGCTTCAGTACAAACTTATATCTTAGTCAACAACATTACTACAAAGTCACGAAATGAATAATACAAGTCGCATTGCAAGTCGTGACACCAGAGAAAACACAGGAGAGCAATAAACATACAATAGGTATATTTTCACCGTTTACCACAGAAAAGCATCGTGAGAAAACCGCTTTAGTGTAGAAATTTAAAACAAATTACTCCATTTGCTGAAGTTTTTGCGGTTCCGCTAAGTAATTGTGCGGTTTAAGTAAGATCTGAACACTGAAGAGACAATCTATTATCATATGACAAATATCAACCGTATAAAATAAAGTTGCTTCCCGCGTCTGTTCCTTTGCAACAATGTATGCTTAAATCTTTAAAACTATGCAACAGATTTTGATGCGTTTGTTTAATAGATAGAGTGATTCAGGAGAAAAGTTTATAAGTATGTTACATGCACAACATACTTATAGGTTACCGGGTCGACTAGTAAACTATATAAGTATATGAACAGCTTTGTTTGTACTTGTTTCAATATTAAAATTGATAAAAACTACTAAATAATTAAATACTAACTGTTCATGGCCAAAAGTCGCGAAGCAGACGCCAAAGCACGCGAGGAGGATGCAGCTTAGCTGAAAGAATTACAAATTTTTAATAAGTAGATGAAGTCCACCAAATATTTTACTCTTATTTTACTCTACTACGTAAACATGTACTATATAAAGAACATTTTAATTATTTACGGCTATAGAAAACGAAAGTGGTAAAGCAGGCGCGATCTCGCGATATAAGATCTCGTGTGCAGCCCGTGCCCCAGTGACGCAACCTGTGCAACAATCATGACGAGACAACGGAACCGCACACATTACTCGAGGTCCGCAACACCCGCACCACCCGCACCACCCGCACCACCTGACCCACGACCCTCTCGCAATTTGCTGTTAGTGCGCTCTATGACAAGTGATATAATCTTATACTGCCGCCTATTATAAGTTACGATATTTTGGGTCTCAGAAAGGAAATAATTGTAGGATACGTAAGAGTGACACACATACATAACATAATAATTTATATGTAAATAGATGAGTATTTTTTTACATTAAATAACGTATGTTGTAATGTTTAAATATATAGATTGCAGCGTAGCTCATATTTTTGTTATTTAAAATTGCGTTTAATAAATAACCATGATGGCTAAAATTTATTCATGCTCAGTAATTCTCTTCAATGGAGCACCACTGGCGTTCGAGGTGATGATATCCTTAAAAGCTTGTGTAGCTACTGTATGCATAGCGTAACTCTTATTATTATTAAGTACATTAAATTAATTCCAACCAAAAATTTATAAAATGATCAGCGTAGAAGGAGGTAGGCTATTTACGGGAATATATTTGCACACTTTCCCAAAAGTAAATTGATATCGAGAACGTACAAAAAGGTCTGATTTGGCGAATGCGCTAAATTCTAAGTAGTGCTTTAGAGAACAGGTTGTCCTGTCCTGATAATAAATGTCCTGTTACTCACGGCAACGCGGGAAGCCATGACTTGAGGGAGTTGGTCCTCGACGATGCTGAGCGGCCGCTGCTGAGCGGGAGGTATCTGCCGCATCGTCTCTCCGCCACACCTTATATATCAACAGTGAATGTTCGCCGCCCCTACCATAAGTTACTCTCAAAAAACACATTGATAATGTAAATACATCTTAATTAAACCGAAATTGTCTGAGAAATTACTATTGAACATCTACTTTTTTCTATGAATGCTTCCTTCCGCCCGCAACAACTATTGCGCTCTAGTTACGAAAGTTATGCTATTATCTCGTGCCACATTACACATTGCTATTTAAAATGCCCGTATCTTTGTTGTTTTATTCTAATAAAATTGCTGGACAATATACTTATATTTTTAAGTCTCGTTTAAAACGCAACTCTAAATTACTTACTTATATTTGGGCACTGAAAAAGCCATAACGCGCTATTTATCTAAACATATAACGTAGTGTGCTTATTTGCTACTAGAGGCTGCCCCGCGGTTTTTCCCGCGCAGATTTCTCATAAACACAAAAATCACGTTATTTCCCGTTCCCGTGGGAATTTCGGGAAAAATATTTTCTTCTTAGTGCTCACCTACACTCCCCAAGGAACCTACGTGCCAATTTTCAGCTTTCTACGCCCTGTAGTTTCGGCTCTGCGTTGTCTGTCAGTCAGTCAGTCAGTCAGTAACGGAAGAGTTTTATATATATTGATTAAAAATGCCTTCTTTCTTTTATTCTTATATGCAATTCCCGTTGGACAATATAATTTTTAGTTTAAATCTCGTATAAGACGCCACCCTAAGCCTAAATTACTTCACAAATATTTGTGCACGAAAAATATATCAACGCGCGCTCGCGTTATTTAGCTAAACATCATGGTAATTACATTGAACTATTATCACTGGGTAATTATGTTACTTTATGCTTAATATTAATTTAAAAAATATATAAATGCGACTGGATCCTTTACGTACCTAAACATTTAATAATAATTAGTTTCCAATTATATTTTTATTCATATTCATGATTTCTTTCCATTTCACTTTTACTTTTAATATGTTAAGTGTGTATAGCAGAACATATAATTTCTATCTCAAATTAAAGGCATATATATTTTACAGAGCTGTATATTTATAAATAAATAACTAAAATATCTATGTAAGGTCGGACAATAAAGTAAGTACCTATCCGTTCTTTGGTAATGCAGTCTAGGCCGCACGAGACCAGAGACAAATCTGTTATGCCGTCCTAGACCGCCACTGTACTATTTTGTCGCTTACTACAATAAAAGAAGGGTATTGATAATAGAATGATGTAGTAGCATGTAAGTAAATGTTGTTAGCGGCATTTAAATAATCACCAGTAACCACAGCCCGGTGCGGTCTCCGGCGTTAAATACCTAGTATTCATGAAATTTATTAAGTAAAAACTCCGAAGTACAAACCTGTCGTCACAGAGGATTCTAGTAAAAAAAATATACCTCCGAAATTGGTTTTTAATTTTTATAACTTATGAAAAATACACTTAAATATCGAATTTATCACAAACTATATTTATTACACAACTAAGATTAAAAATTACTGACACAGTATTTTGCTTTTTACGAATGGTACAAACAGTAATAGGCGGTACCCTCGTTTAGCAGTCCTAACACGGCGGTTTTTTGTTTATTACTCATATTTACTTATTTTATTATAAACAGAAATCAACTTGATTACTTAACTAAGAATACTTTAACGTAAAAAGTATTCAAACACAGTTTCATACTCTTAAACTCTTTGTTTTAGTAATAGTAGTAATAGGCGGTACCCTCGTTTAGCAGTCCTAACGCGGCGGTTTTTTGTTTATTACTCATATTTACTTATTTTATTATAAACAGAAATAAATTTGATTACTTTTCTAAGAATACTTTAACGTAAAAAGTATTCAAACACAGTTTCATACTCTTAAACTCTTTGTTTTAACTAAAAATGAAGTCTGGAAATTCATTGTTCTAACGCGAGTCAGTCTGCGTTTCTATTAATCAACAGCCCGCCGCTTAGCTGCCAAGCTAATATTTGCTGCTATTAATTCAAGTTACTTTTTATAATTTTAAACGCATGAAGGCTAGGAAATAAGTAACGTGTTAGTTTTGCTAGGACACTATGCAGACCTTTAACATATACAGTCACGAAGAATCTTAAAATACAAAAGAAAAAATGGTGCCGTAATAGAACGTGATTCTGACTACCGCGGTAATAGGAGGTTTTACCCTATAAGTGTTTTAGGTAATGATTCGACAAAATCTAGTAGGCGTGCTTTTTTAATTTTAAACGCGAATTCACTTTTGTTTATTCATATTCTAGAGCACGACTGGGTAAATACCTAACGCATGCTTTATTTTGAGAACAAAAGGATGTTTTAAACTAAATCAGACTATGCTCTGGTAAAGCTTTTACGTGTGTTACGTGATAGTTTCGATCGTACTTTGTGACAGCAAACAACCGGGTTCCGCAGTCGTCTGCAAACGCACGCAGGTCCAGTGCGAACTGCATAAAGAGAGGTTACGTAACATCCAGTCCATGGCTAGGATAATGACCGGTAATTGTTGTTTAGCAAGTTTACCACACACAAACCTCCTCGTCGTTCTTAAAATATATGAAATGTTATATGAACTTTTTGTTGTACAAATCTACAATAATATACATATTTATAAAAACACTATAAAAATGAATTGTAGTCTCGCTAAAACTCGAGAACGGGCCGATTGAGCTGATTTTGGCTTTGAAATTTTCGTAGTAAGTAGTAAAGGGATATTAGAGATAGGATGAGAAAAAAAAGAGGAAGTTTTAAAAGTTGGTAACAATTTCTTTTTAACATGAAAATTTTAAGGCGCGATACAAAGTAAGTTGGGACAACTATTAAATATACCTAATAAGGGAGAAAACAATGTCAAGTAGAACTTATTATTTAAAGTGCTTTTCGTATGAGAAAGGTTTGAATAAAAAGCTTTGTGTTTACTAAGGTAGATTAAGTATTAAGAATGTAAACCGCAGTTTTCTGTTGTAAACAACCATAACTGTGTAGAAAACCACTTCTTTCACAGCGTGTTTTTCAATAAACGCAAAATGAGAAAGTATACTTTGCTCAAAATTACATTTAGAATTCATTGCAAGCAATAAAAAGGGCTGTTATTTTTTGTTTCGTTGATTTACTTTGTATTCTTCGGATCAGAAAGTGGTGCAAAATGTACCAATACCTATCCATATTCTGGAAACCTTTTTTGGGTTCCATAGTCAAACAAGGAACTATCATATTTTTGCCAAGTCTGACACTTTCTCTCTTTTCAAAAACTCCTTACGTAGGTACTAAAGTATGTAAACTAAAAGCTACCCTAACATAAGGAAAACTATCCCAAATATAACTTTTCTTTTATTTCTTTGATAAAGTTAAATTTCCCGTTGCTGAATAAGTAATCAATATCAATATCATCATCAATACATAGTATAAAATAAAGTCGCTTTCCGCTTTACGCAACTGATTTAGATGCGTTTTTTTTTAATGAGAGGAGTGATTCAAGAGGAAGGTTTATATTTATAATAAATGAACAACATAGTAATAGGTAAGGCGGTACGAAGTTCGCCGGGTCGACTAGTAAACTATAAGTGCACTTAGGATTTTACGTTTTACAGTGGACTATTAATAAATTGTACCACTGACTTAATTAAGGCTCTATGATCCAATATTTTTGAATAGATTTAAACTTTCAAATATCAATGTTAAATTTATTAGTAGTATTTTTCATTTTTAATTCTAACTTGGCTTTGAAAGCCGAAATTTTTGAAAATCTATATGAGTTCAAAGGTGGCGATAGCGATCGGCGAGCAACCTATGGTTGTTTTCTTTTTTAAGTTTATGTAAAACACTTGGAAGAGTGAGAGCACATTGAGTATTAAATAACATTTCCTTTTGACCCCTAAACAAACGTTTAGTTGAGCGAAATATGAAGTACTTATACACCAAACTAAACACACTGTAAGAATGTTAAATAAGTAGTGTTTTATTGACCTAGTTTTCTTCAACTGCACGTAACTATAGAAACACTTTAAACGTGATTATTTTTATTTAATGATCTAAAAGCTGCTGCTTGAATTCAAAATTAACAATTAATTATTGTTTTGAAACTTTTATAATATCTTAATCTCTAATGTTAGGTCATGTCATAGTGTAGGTAGGTATTCATGTTTCTGTGCTAATTATTTCCAATAAATACTATTTATATCGGCTATAATATTTCTATAATAATTATTAAGTTTCTAACAGCCAGAAAACCACAGAAGCTCAAAGTAGAATAAGGGTGTTAAATAAAGATCTATACCAAGACAAAGCTCTTCGTTGTGTTTATAACTATTTATTTATTCTTTTTGTGTTGCTGCAACCTCTCAAACATGTATTTAACCACAAATAAAATGTAATAAAAAGAACAAAAAGTGTGTGTGGTACGGTACCACACCAACACAAAATATAATATTGTAGTTCATTGCCAATGAACTGTCTCAATGAGATAATGTAATATAGCTCAGTGATAATGTATTATGTTAGTAAAGCAATTTCAGCCTTTTATTAAGAGCCAGCAAGAAGATGTTGAGAGCTTTTAGGCCGGACCATCAAAGATTGTTTCTCATTGTGCTTAACTTATGTAGGTAAGCCAAAGGTAGGCTATTACGTGTGTACATTCACTTTTATTTTTTAGAGAGGAAGTTTCCGACGCTTGTTACATAACAGTGGCCTGTACCTGTACCTGTTCGTAAATAGTGTGTCATTATGACCTCTAAACGACATCATACAGTTCATGCATCATATAATACAAATGCACTTTTATCTGTTTTACAAAACTTATATTCTATTCAATTTTTATTTTGTGGCAATTTTCGTTATAAAAAAATTCTTCATTTAATGCAGTCCGCAGTATGGTGCCAAACTATGTACTCTCAAAAAAAATTACTCGCTTGCTTGAAGCAAGGCAAGCAGATCACGTCACGGTACTTGATTATTTTGTCACCTATCTATAAGTATTATCATCTGAACCCATGATTAGGGTACTTAAATTAAATGTTATATTCTTTGCTTCTTTGAATTTCGATGCCTGTACCGTGTACCTGCCTAACCGCTGTAGTTCAGTGCAAAGAGAAAAAAAATTCAAAACGCTAAAGATATAAGTAGGTAGCTAGCTACTACTAGAGCGATAGAGAACAGAAACCCTCGCATTACCACATTCAGTCAGTGTTTGGAGGCTACTCGGTCAAGTATGATACTCGGACAAGTAGTTCCAGAGTACTGATTATCCTGGCTCGAGCTAGCTTTTGCTCCGTCGGGCTTATGTTTCACTGTCACGAAGTCAAAACTCGACTATGTATATCAACTAGTCGACCCGGCAAACTTCGTACGTATGTAGAAAGATCGTAACAGACTACGCAGATACGATAAGATATCTGTATCGGAGCAGATCATCTTTCAACATTAATTTCTATGTAATCCTATGGACGACCACACACTACGCAGATAATTTATGATTAAACGAACTTACCTGTACGTGAAGTTCTATCATAATTATACGAAGCGCTTCGTCCGAAGAGATTAGTACATACATTACATATTAAGTAGGTTAACACATGTAGTACCGCCTTAGGTCTCGCCACTTCTGCACTATATTTGAGATCTATTTTATTTTTTATTTTTGAAGGTAGTTTATAACTCTCCCGTTCCCCGGCGACCACGTCCCGCGCAGAGCCTCAGTTAGTTTAGAGTCAAGTCCTCAAAATGATATGACATATTTTCCTTGTAAATGGGGACTGAAGGTTTGGGACGGGCGGGAGATTTAGTACTAATCTCTTCGGACGAAGCGCTTCGTATAATTATGATAGAACTTCACGTACAGGTAAGTTCGTTTAATCATAAATTATACTTCGCGCTTCGTCCTCGAGATTAGTACATACATTACATATTAAGTAGGTTAACACATGTAGACCTTGAGAGTAAAGGAAAATATGGTCGATTGTATTTTTAACAAGAAATCTTCATATCATTTTCACAATTCCAAAATAATAATATTCGTAAAGATAAAGTTTATTTTACAAGCCAAATCAAACAATCTTTATTTTATCCGTATTTAACTAAAATACCAGTTTTTTTTTTTTTTTTTTTTAAATTAGTTACAGCTGTTGCCCTTTATTAAATGGCTTAGGCAAGGCATCAAGTAGCGAAAGTTTACCGCTACCTCTCCAGCTTGCCGTGTTCTTACAGTTTTCACACTAACGACGAACAAGCGTGCGCGCAGTGGAAAATAGACTAGTATCGTACACTGTCACCATGAGTATTTCCCCAACGGCTGCCGAGATTTCATCGAATTGAAATTAATTTTTGCCCTTGCGAAAATCTTTAATTCTATAAAGCAATCAAATTTATAGCTCGGCAAATGCCGTGGTGTTTTTTTTTTTTTTAAGAAAAAGTAAGTTTAACAAAGTCCTGAGTTTTTGTAAGTCTATGTCTATAAAACAAATATTATTTGTATTAGAATAAACGAAAAACATTTGCATTGTGTAAATTGCATGCTGAAAATAATTATAAAAGAGTAAGTTTTTCTAATGAGAGGTCTTTATTTTTAACTGGTGTAATATAAGGCTAAACCCTCTTAGTTTTGCTATAAGTATTAAGTACTATAATTTGATTTAATATTAATAAATAAAACTATATCTCTTTATATACGCAGGCGAAATACCCTTTCAACGTAGTGCCATCATAAGAATTTAACTAATTTTGTTATAGCAACGAAATCGTTATTCTAATGAAGGAGGCATTCCCCATTGATCGTCAACGCTTCCCTGATAAGATGCCCGCCAGCAATGTAATCGAAGGCTCTAGCTAGGTATTCGATGATTACTGGAATAAGTTTTTGTTTTTTTTTTTTTTGTAATATAATTAAAAACCTTCGATACGAAAAGTTAAATAAAGATGAGATTCCATGATTGTCTAGACCAATCATGTACTACTAAAATACCTGTAGCTTAATCTGATTCTGTTTTTCACTCTACACCATAGTTCTAGGGTAACTCTTTAATAGAACACGCTTCAGACTCTTTTGTCAGGCGACTAAAGATTTTCTATATGCACAATGTGACTTGAAAAGTCTATATCAAGGATGACCAAACGCGTTTGTTATAAAAATTAATGCCTACAATAGCCGTTTAGTTCCAAATTATTCGATGTCTAGAAGTTTTCTTCGCAATTCAGCATATCTGCAATAGTATAATCGTAGGATGTACATTTCAATTTATATTATAATAAATGAAAATTAAAATATCACGTTCTTGTTCTGAACATTATAAGGAAACAACATCTCAAGTCAATAGCACTAGCATGTTGTCAGGTGAGGGAATTGTATTGCCTTCATACGATTCATATAAGAGATAGCAATCAAGTTATCGATGTGCATTATTTTTTGGCAATCGACTAACTTTAAAGTTATACCTTTAAAGTAAGGAGCAGAGCTCTGGGTAAATGTGATGTGGTTTTATTTGAGCACCAACCACTGGCTGTCTCGCCATTACGTGGTGCTTCTCCCCTGTAGTTGAGAGCTTTCAGGGAACATATTGCTGCCCTGAACAGTTATCGTTTCTAGAACGGCACTCAATTAGCAATTATTTTGCTAAGCTACCAATTTAATCAGAGCATAATAAAAAGTCAAGAATTTTTATAAATTAATGTGCCATCTTTTAGGTTTAGGGACAATAAACAATGCACTAGCACAATAAACCGGGTCGAATTTTCACGTAGATTCTCTATTTGTTTAAAATATAAGTACTCGCTTTTTTTTTTTTTTTTTGATTTGAAATCTTTTATTATCTCTGGGAAATATTACAACGAGATCATTGGAATCTATGATAACGCCCAAGAATTAATAAGGCATGAAAGGATAAAGCAAGCTTTTTTCCCCGTTCAGGTATATTAGCAATATTTTATAATTTGATTATTCTGGTAAAAACCTGAACGTCTCACCAAGTAACTCATATTTATACGGTAGGTGATAAAAAATCTGTGTTGCAATTTGATGAGATATTTCTTAAAGCTTCATCAGTTTTGTAATTATTTTCTAGATCTTACAGCATTGGTAAGGAATATGTGCGTTTCCAAAATCGAATAATGCAACATAGTACATTCTAAATAATAGTACTTTGGATCTAAATTTAAAGTTATGCGGAGGTCTATAAGCTGGAAGGCATAAATATTTATAAATATATCTTATACTATATGAATATATATATATTTATTTATTTTTAAGTGATAATAAATCTTTTTATTTTTGTTTGGTTTCAGTTTTAGATTACGTACGTATAATATATACCTACGTAGGTAAAATTGACAATGGCATGGTTGTAATAAAGAAATAGCATTAATTTATGTGACTTTATTTAAATTTATTAATTTCATTGTATTTTAAAATTGTTTTTTGAGTGTTTTCTTTAGTATATTAATCGCGACCATGTGGTCAGACGACCTAATAAATACCGCAGGAGTGCACCGAATGATGGTCGAACAAGACCGGTCACCGTGGCGACCGTTGGGGGAGGCCCCGTCCAGCAGTGGACGCCTCCGAGCAGATATGATAAATCGTGACTTGTGAAATAAAATAAACCATACGACCTTGTACTATGTTCCTAGTAACAGCGCCGGCTGCAGTAATGCGGCGGCGGCGGATGGCGTGATGGTCACGTAGTGCGCGCGCTGCGGCGCGGCGGCGGCGGCGGCCGGTCCGGGGCGCGCGCGCCGGCTCATGATCCCGCCCGCTAGGCTGCGCTCGCGCGTCCGGCGCGCGCTGCAGCCGCGGCGCCGGCGGCCTGCGGGCTGGAGAGCCCGCCGGCGGCGTAGTAACTACTAAATTATCTGTGACGTTAAAAACGAACTAGGTTTCTTTTGAGGTGCTATTACTTTAGTGTCAGTTTTACCACCGAATTTGCACAGACTAGCGTCTTGTGTATAGCTTCATCAACTATGAAGGTCCTTTACCTTGCTTGGCAGGTACTTATAATTTTTTGGCTTATTTAAAAGCAAAAACGTAAATTTCCATCGCTTTTTGTCATGATTTGCATGATAAGGCACTGTCGATTTGTTATAGCTTGGCTTCGATGCCTCTGTCAATATAAGAATTATAATACCAGGATGTCTTCAAAATAAAGAGGAATCTGTATACGGATACACGTGGAGCTCGATTTTTTGTTGGCAATTAAAACTGCGGGTAGTTTTTTTTTTTTTTTTTTACTAAATTACTTTGATATTTTGCTGAATTTTGTGATGACGTAATAAAACTTATTACAGACCTTGCTCCGGTCGTATTAGAGTTCTGCGTCTAATATATAGGTACAGTGTTTTCTTACCTTAGGAACCGCTGTGCTTATCCTGAACGCCCTCGGGCGTGTCTTAATTGTTTCACAACAATTTCGTAGTTCGAAGCTGGAGCCGAGGTTGCAGCGGAGGCAAGGTGGCCGCGGGGGCGGCGTTAGGTGGATCCCTGTCTGGGGATTCGGGCTGAAAAGCCGAGCCAGTACCGATACTTCTTCGGTGCTGAGACCCAGTTGTAAAACTGGGCGGAGGTTTAGGCTGTATCTAATTCTAACCTTATTTACGGCACTGATCTAAATGCTATCGTTAAAGATTGGTAAGTAAAGATTTCATATTTTATTATTATTAATAACGGCATGTGGCGAAGATGTCCTAACGACATTTCTGATACATGAATCACACACGGATGAACCCGTTCTTCGGTAAGGAGCAAGTCATTCGGGTAAGAAGGTTTGTGTCGAAAAATCTTAACCACCATTTCCGGTTACAAAACTTTTAAGACTATGTATTCACGTTAGGTGAAGTTATTTTGCGGATAGGTCTATCGACTTTCCTGAGCGTGAAAATAATTTATGTACAGCGGATAAGTCCCAACGACTTTCCTGAGCGTAAAAATAATTTATATACAGCGGATAAGTCCCAACGACTTTCCTGAGCGTAAAAATAATTTATATACAGCGGATAAGTCCCAAAGACTTTCCTGAGCGTAAAAATAATTTAAGTATAGCGGATAGGTCCCAACGACTTTCCTGAGCTGGCGGATAAGTCCCAAAGACCGTCCTGGGCGTACAATTGATTTTTGGTACTGCGGATAACTCTACGTCAGGACGGACGTACAATTACTTTAGTAGGTACAGCGGATAAGCCCGAACGACTGTCCTGAGCGTACAAAATAATAATTTCAAAAACATAGTTTTTAAATAGGTATATGCAGGAAGGATTACCTTGGATCCGCAGAGCTGGCCTATAGCAAAAGCTGGAGTTTCTTCAAAAGTTTATCACTATGTATTAACGTTATTTTAAACTTACACGTTTTGCACGTTACTGATTCACTTAAATCTTTAGAACGTCGTTTAGAAATTTTCCGAAAATATAATTTAATTTAATTTTGTGAAAATAAAAGAGTGAACCGAGTGGCTCGAGCACTAAAATGCGACTGAGGCTCTGCGCGGGACGTGGTCGCCGGGGAACGGGAGAGTTATAAACTACCTTCAAAAATAAAAAAAAAAATAGATCTCAAATATAGTGCAGAAGTGGCGAGACCTAAGGCGGTACTACATGTGTTAACCTACTTAATATGTAATGTATGTACTAATCTCGAGGACGAAGCGCGAAGTATAATGTAAAAAACAGCTATTGGTTCGATCAGCTGACGTGGTCAATGTATGGGACAGCTGATTTATCTTTTGAGATTTCGACCCATGTTGCTTCGGGAAAGTTGTTAGGTATGGTGAGCTGAATCCCTCCTTTGATTTATTACCGCCTTGTCAGAAACACCCAGTATATCTGGGCCGTGACATATAAATTGAAAGATCTGCAAATAACATCTGCCGATACAAATTTATCTGCAGATAACATCTGCCGATACAAATATGGCATAATAGTTTAACTGATGAAGTGTGATGAAGTAGCCCTCGGGTTTCGGAAATAGGCTGTGAATTTGTTATCTGATCGATCCTCGAAGATATGAAATTCACCTCGGTCCTTTTTAAGCTTTATATATATATGCTGTTCTATCAAAATTCTTCGAGTTTTTAACTGACTTCAAAAAGGAGGTTATCAGTTTGACCTGTATGTATGTATGTATGTTTGTCCGCGATTATCTCGCGTTTGTCTTAACCGATTTTGATGCGGTTTTCAGTAATGTATATGTTACATTCAGGAGAAGGTTTAGTACCTATTTTAACCGCCTTCAAAAAGGAGGAAGTTGTCAGATTATGTTTGTGTCGGGCGTTGGAGTTAAAGGCGGGTCTTTTTTTGAAAAAAAAGAAATTATAGTGCGTGTGTTTAGCAAGACGTGACTCGTTCATAATCAGAATCATCTTCCAGCCCCGGATGAAATATATCACTTATTGAAGGTTATTAAGAATAATTATTGTAATTGGTATTGATACCTTATTTAGTAAAGTATTCTATACTGTGTGAGGCGAAGTTGTTCAGGGGCGCCCACCTAGAGGCTCAGGCAAACAAATGTTTGCCATGCCTTACGACAATGGTCGCCTGGAGACGTAATAATGGTTCATCATTCAACACATCATTTACTTAAACTTGACCAAGCACGGATTAAGTAATATTATGGCCTTATCAACTCGATCGATACCCAAAGGGCGCGGAGCTGACGACGTTCTGCACAAACTTTTTTTCGCAGGGCGCGTACGCAAAGTTAAATTTACGCGCCACTCGCGAACAGGAATCGCAGATCGCAGCAGCACGCGTCGGTTAGTTCTAATTCAGGTCATTCTGCCTCATCATGCCAGGAACCTTAACGCTTTGTCAAACAGACGGCGCTGAAGTGGCTGTAGTGTCACGCTAGGGCGCCAGCCTTGCGCAGTGCTATCATTGCGCTAGAGTCTTACGCGGCGCTAGAGCGCACTTGTAATGTAGGTACTATGATAGTTTTACTCTGTCACACAGAGTGGCCGGAACGATGCGCGCTAGAGCACCGCGTAATTCTAGCGCCGCGCTAGGACGCTCTGTCGCCGGGCGTACAGAATTTGTTTTAGCGTCAGCCTGAAACTCACGATACTTACTTGACTACTTCAAGCGAAACCAACATGCAAAAAGTGGTCCATTTCTTACTCCCAGTTATGTTGGTCTTGCCGTTTACTACTTAAATTTTTGTAATTATTGGAATTTAAGCTATACGCTCAACTATTTCGTGAGTGAGACATTGAATTAAAGTGGAAATAAACATTCTTATGGCACTTTGTTTATTTCCTTTTTAAGATTCTATTAAAAATAGCTCATAATGTAATGCTATTTCAGTTAGACTAAACGTTGATATTCTTCTTCTTTCTCCATTTATTGATGTCGTGAACCCATACTCTTTTTCTCTGTGATCGTGATAAAGCGTATAAAACTAGGTAGGTAATAATTCCTCCACATCTAACATACTCGAAATCTCAATATCGAATGAACTTTCCGAAGACTAAGCGATCTGCTGATCTGCACTCACTGCGTGTAAATGCGTCGGTACGTTGCATAAAGGAGTGTGTGTGATATCAAAGAGCGCTCTAGCGCCGCGTAACGCCGGCGCTCCAGCGCGACGCTATAGCGTCATCTGTTTGACAAAGCCTGGGTGACAAAGCATTTGGGTGAATTCTCCGCGAAATCAATCGAGTTAAATAATATCCTTGCCCATTTCTTGGCACTAATCTCACTCTAAAAGTTGCAAAAAATTAGACAAAATCCAATGGAATATTGTTTAAAAGAGGATGGAGCAGCTGCCAAAAAATGTGGTTTCCTATCCTGTGCTGCTGTTTTTATAATATTATTTCCAGGATTAGGTATGTTCAAATACTATCCTATAGGTAGGCATGTTAAAATGTCGATCAATCAATAAGTCGACATCTGCGGCCGTAGCATGACCAGAGAGATGGGAGATTGCTACTCAGAATCATTAAGTATGACCGACCATTTGTCTAATCCTTGTCACTTTTGACATATAAAATGTATTGAGATAATATCAAAAGAGGTCAAAAGTGACAGAAAAACTCGACAAATGGTCGGTCATGCTACGGCCGCTTATAGGTGAAATTATAGGCATTAAAAAAAAATCTATATAACTGGGCAGGGGGGGCGCCATTTTTTAGTTTTGCCCCGCCTAAAAAAAATTGAAGATCCGGGGCTGTCATCTTCTGACGAGCTGTCTAATAAATCCAGAAGCAGAGTTATTTTCGTAAACGTGAACTCATTGTAACGTCCTATATAAACATTCTTTAGCAATAAACAAGTCTGCTCAGTCCGAGAGATTTCGAGTGAAAGTATAATCTTGTAATATTACCGCATCTGCGTAATGTGTGTTACCTTCAGATAAAAAAGTTTGTATACGCAGATAAAATCTTATCGCATCTGCGTAATCTGTGACAGTCTTTATACTTATAAACCTTTCTCTTGAATCACTCTATCTATTAAAAAAACGCATCAAAATTCGCTGCATAGTTTTAAAGATTTAAGCATACATAGGGACGGACGCGGGAAGCGACTTTGTTTTATACTATGTATTGATGATGATTTGGAGCGGAGAACGGTTTAAAGTTACATTTGGACACTTTGGAGAGCGAGTTCGAGCTGCGACTCGACTGTGAATATGGTCAGCCGTGGAGTGGATCTTACTTCCATGGAGCTTCCATGCCATGAGTGGACTGACTAGACTACACAGACTAAAAACAACAATATATTCTAGTAGCTACTATAGTAGCTGGCTAGCTGATATATAGTAGCTACGCTTTGTCAGGGTTGAATTTCGTTATACTATTTGTACCATATTTTCATGCTATGTAGTATGTAGTATAGTAATACAAGTATACTACGCGAATATACCATATTTTTATCTTAAGGCGAACCTGTTGTTTTATTCGGCTTGTCATTTTACTTTTTAACATTTACCCTTCAATATAGGGATTTTTTATACCGTACATACTTAAGACATCGTCGAATCAAGCAAAGACAATAGGGCAGGCAGTCACACTGGGGTTCATGAGATTGTACGGTACTACGATCTTACTAGTAACATACCTAAAACATTACCGCATAAAATTATTATGCAATAGACAATCTTATCGCTAAAATCTATTTTTTTAAAGCAACCCCCGTTGAATTGTATGTACTTAGGTAAATAAAAAAAAATCTACTTGGCTACTAGCTCAGGCTACTAGATTTATAAGGCGAGTGTAAGGCTTTCAGTATGAGAAACATTGTATCCTTTAATTTGAATATTTTTTAATTTCAAACTTTTTTCCGTATAAATTTATAGTTATATTTTTATCCTTCTTTTTATTTTTTATGTGAGCATACTAAAACTTATAATTTCCGTGAAGTAGGTAGGTAGGTACTTAGTATAATTTTTTTATCTATAGACAATAATTTTACGAGCCTCTTAAGCGTTTCCCATCTCTCTCTATTGCCTTCTAACCCTACCTTAAGCAAACAAGCAAACAAAACAAAATGTCAAAAACAAAAATATACAATTTAATCACGCAATAAAATTTATTTTTGTATTGTTATTTAATTTAAAAAAAACATCATGAGCGACTATTACAAGAGCAAGAGACGTTATGCGGAGACTAGAGGAGCAAGAAACCGGCCAACAGGGCTTGATATGGGCGGCTTGCGGGCGGGTGCTGCTGCTGCTGGCGTTCTGTGTCGTGAATAGGACCGTGGCTCCTCACATGCGCAACATCTCTGAAGAGGAGATGCTGGCCTACTACCGCCGCCCGAGGCGGGACTCTATCGTGCCCTCGTGGCTTATGATGACTATTATCCTATTCGTTCCTCTGTTTATATTTACTTTGCCTAATTTGATCTCAAATAGGTTTATTGACTTAACTAACGCACTGCTCGGTTGGAGTTTAGCGATTACTGTGAATGCACTTACAACGGAAGTCCTAAAGCTAATGATCGGCAGGCCGCGGCCAGATTACTTTTACAGATGTTTCCCTGATGGTAGGATCACAAAGGATCTTCGATGTACAGGATGTTTACGGGAACTGATCGAGGGCAGAAAGTCGTTTCCAAGCGGTCACAGCAGTTTTTCATTTTGCTCGCTAGGATTCCTGAGCCTGTGGCTGTGCGGGCGGTTCGGTGGGGGGTGGTGGCGATGGCGGCGCATGGAAGGCAGAGGGGCACGGGCTTTGCTTTCCGCTGCGCCGATGCTGCTTGCAGGTCTGATCGCCGCGAGCCGCTGCCTGGACAACCACCACCACTGGCAGGACGTGGCGGCGGGCGCGCTGCTGGGGCTGCTCGTCGCTCACCTCTGCTACCGTCGCTACTACCACCCTCTGACGTCACCCTCAGTCTCAGTGCGAATGACATCTTCTTTGACGACGCTAAGCTCTGATGATATTATTAGTGATTACTTATTGAGATCTGGGATATATTCAGATTTGTGCCAATAAACTGATGAGAAGTACCTAAGTAGGTATTAAATGTTAATTATTTTTATTTTTAAAGTTGGTAAGTACACCTACTCATCAATACATAGTATAAAACAAAGTCGCTTCCCGCGTCTGTCCCTATGTATGCTTATATCTTTAAAAGTATCCAACGGATTTTGATGCGGTTTTTTTGTGATCGATAGAGTGATCCCAGAGGAAGGTTTATAAGTACAGCACATGAGCAACATTGTAATAGGTTTGGCGGTACGAAGTTCGCCGGGTCGACTAGTAATAAATAAAAAGTAGCAAGGGTGATAACTTATTCTTTACTGATGTATACAAATAAATAGGATTTTTTTTAACTATTTATTTTATTGCCATATAGACTCATACTATTGTCTTTAAAAACTATAATGAGGTCCACAACAAAGAAAACGAAGGTCTCTCAAAGTATGTAGGTAAGTACATACAAAAAGATGAAAAAATAATAATTTAACATCGACTTATTCTGGTATTCAATGAGGGGTTTTTAAAGAGACATTTAAAAAAAATTGTTTCGTAAAGCGCCCTTAGATGACGTTATATGGCGTAATAAGCAATAACATAATAACACATCACACTCAGAGCCCCTAACTAGGAAGAACCTGTATCTAGGTGCCCGAAACACACACAGAGACGAACATCACACCCAGATCGGAAACAAACATTCATATTAATATTCGGCCCGCCCGGGAATCAAACCCAGGTGCACACGCTTCTCAGTCCACATCACTGCCAACTGAGAGTAAATTATTTTTCTATGCAACTGAGCCACGGAGCATTCAAATTCGTTTTTTTTTCTGAGATGTCAAATTCAAAAAAAAAACACTCATTAAAAAAAAGGAATAATGTTGGAGTTCTACCTCAGTTCTACTAAATTTTCTAAAACATCTTTAGGTCACTTTCTTCACTTTCACACACCGCAATTCCAATTTTTTCAAAAACTTTAACAGTTCTTGGTCTAATTTTTCCGCTAGCCACTAAGAGCAAAAATTTGCCACTAAATGGGGGTTCCAAACCACCAGATTTAGTGGAAAATCCACTAAGTTGGCAACACTGTCAGTTTTGCCAACGGATGAAATAGCAATCCGCCAGATTGTACTTACTACAGGTTGAATTTCAGCATTTATTTTTTAACAATAATCAGCATTTATTTTTGAACAGGGCAGTCCGACTATGATACTGAACCGATAATAAAAAGATTACGAATTAGTAAATTTTTAGAAAAGTTAATGGTTCAAGTTAGTCTCTTAAAAATGAATAATTAACAAATCCCTAAAAAATTAAAGGTCCCCCCAGGTCATATTTTGGGGTAAAGAACGCATAGCAAAGGGTCACCCATGTACCCTATTTACATATGTTCTTTTATCTGCCGTGCACCCTGTACATCTTAGTGGAAATTTTAGAGGTTTTCAGAGAGGGTAATTTTTTTGTTAGTGGTTTTCTGGTGGTTTGAGGAGCCTTATCTGGTGGATAGCTATTTCAACCGTTGGCAACACTGACTACAAACCACCTGTCAAAATATGTAAACAACGGAAAAAATATTGCAGCTTGGGTTACATTATTTGAGTTAAGTAAGGATCCCTAATTTTTTGAAAATCTAATATAGCCTATGTCACTCGGGGCACTCGGGTATAGTGTAGCTTCCTACCAGTGAAATAATTTTTCAAATCGGTTCAGTATTTCCTGAGCCTATTCGTTACAAACAAACAAAGAAATATTTCCTCTATAAAATATTGGTATAGATTAAATTGTTCTTTTTAGAAATGAATGAATGTTTTTACCTTGTACAGTCAAGGACTAGGAGGCCGTAACAGATTTGTCTATGGTTTCGTCAGCCCAAGACTGTATTACCAGAGAACAAGAACTATTTTACAATACAGAAAAACCGGAAGTGTTACGCCGATCGTGTCCGCCACTGTATGTACCTAAATAAATTATAATATAACTGGAGGCTGCCCCGCGGTTTTTCCCGCGCAGATTTCTCAAAAACACAAAATTCCCGTTTTGTCCCGTTCCCGTGGGAATTTCGGGAAATCCCTTCTTAGTGCTCACCTACACTCCCTAAGGAACCTACATGCAAAATTTCAGCCCGCTACGCCCAGTAGTTTCGGCTCTGCGTTGTCTGTCAGTCAGTCAGTCAGTCAGTCAGTCAGTCAGTCAGTCAGTCAGTCAGTAACGGAAGAGTTTTTTAAATATTGATAATTCGTACCTAATTATTTTATTTTTTTGTGGGCTGCTTACTTTTAGGACTAGTTCGCATAAGATGAGTAATTATGTAGTCGAATGACGAGTAATATAATTCGTATTTACTCCCGCAACAGAACTAAATTGTACAGTCATGGTCTCGTTCAGCCCAGCTCACTTCTGGTTCTTCTGTATTGAAAAATAGGTTGTTTTTTTTTTATTAAAGTGTAGTGCCCACAAGAAAGTAGTATAATGTGTTACGTTAAATGAGACCGCCACTATACATTAATATTGAAATTATTTAATCTGCCACTAAAAAATAAAGTTAAAAAACACTTTTTGTTTAAACAAGTAAGATACAAAAGTACATAAAGTATACAATTTAAGGTTTAATTCTTTAAATTTGCATGAAAAGTGCGACCTTATCTCTAAAAGCGATTACTTCTAGGCAACCCACTTTGGACATCACTAGTGCAATCCGCCAGATTTTTACTGATACGTCAGACTAAGCAGGCGTTGTCATTTTTGTTTTATTTCATTCATCTCCTTTGTAGCGTGTACTTCAAGCTGTAATCCTCATCTTTGAAATCTTCGCTAATACAAATTTTGAAAATGCAATTAATTAGTCATGAATTGATCCAAATTGGTCCACAAAGTAAAATAATTAGTCAACTTATACTTTAGAAGTTATAGCCAAATGTTTGTGAGGATTATGGCTTGACGTTCAAGCTGTAATCCTCATCTCTCGTCCAAGAAAACGGTAGGGCCTATCGACTTGGTTCAGGTCTAAATAATTAGTCCTCAATTGATCCACACGACATGCCAAATCTCAGAATTAGTCCTCAAGAGGTTCCGGAGTTATAAGGGCATCTTAGTGAGGATTATGGCTTGAACATTTGGCACCTTCAATTATCTCCGGAACGCCTATAGCTATTGGTTTGAAATTTTGCCAAAAATTAATCCTCAATTGGTTCACCAGAATTATAATCACTTCGAACTAGGTATTCTTTGAAGAAGTACGTTAAAATCATGAGTTTTACTTTTCCATACATGCCGATCCATGTACAGTTGTGCACAGAATAATAGCTCTTGTTCTTTGGTAATACATTCTAGGGCGCACGAGACCATAGACAAATCTTCTACGCCGTCTTAGACCATTACTGTACCTACATAAGAAAAAGACATCTTCTAAAATATCTATTAGGTAACCGGTTAATACCAATGTTTATCAATTATTCTGTGCACAACTGTACATGGATCGCAATGTATGGAAAAGTAAAACTGATGATTTTAACGTACTTCTTCAAAAAAAACCTAGTTCGAAGTGATTATAATTCTGGTGGACCAGTTGAGGATTAATTTTTGGCAAAATTTCAAACCAATAGCTATAGGCGTTCCGGAGATAATTGAAGGTGCCAAATGTTCAAGCCATAATCCTCACTAAGATGCCCTTATAACTTCGGAACCTCTTGAGGACTAATTCTGAGATTTGGCATGTCGTGTGGATCAATTGAGGACTAATTATTTAGACCTGAACCAAGTCGATAGGCCCTACCGTTTTCTTGGACGAGAGATGAGGATTACAGCTTGAACGTCAATTCATAATCCTCACAAACATTTGGCTATAACTTCTAAAGTATAAGTGGACTAATTATTTGACTATGTGGACCAATTTGGATCAATTCATGACTAATTACTTGCATTCTCAAAATTTGTTTTAGCAAAGATTTAAAACATGAGGATTACAGCTTGAAGCACACTTTGTAGCGTAGCGTTTCCCCACCTCACTGCCACACACACACCACAACTAAAACCTAGTGATTTACCTTCTCTCTGATCTGATCTGATCACAACACAACAACAAAACTAGTATCCCTAGTTGGTCTGTGAACAAAACAAATATAACCTGAATAACCTGACTTTTTTTTTAATGAAAAAAAAATAACTGGAAAATAAAATTAACTTGTTGATTTGATGTTGAACAGTGAACAGAGTTTATAGCAGTGAGTGTTGAATCATTCAAGTTTGTATTGTTTCGGGACGCCCGTAAATACAGTTAGTAGGAAGGTACCAGTATATCCCGGCAAGAAGGGTGTCCCGTTTTTTAAAACGACCCACCGACCTGTTCGCGTTTTTAATGCTAGTGCTAACTATATTTCATAATTAACATAACCTTTGAGCTTAGCTTTACTTTGAGTTTTACCGTCTTATTCATAAAAATACAGTAGATTTTAAGTCGCCTTACTGGAGGTCTACTTCTCTGGTTTGTTGTATGGTAAATACGTGACATCCAGTCTTAATTGACATACGTCAAATAACTAAACTGCTCTTTAACTTTTTATGAATAAGAGGGTTAAACTTCCTACCCACCTACCCATCAATCAAGTTTCTAGTGTAGGGTAGGTAAGTATACATTACATATTCGAATAGGATGTGCAATGCAATTTGTTAGAGAACAGGGATAGTCATAATACACGAGGCGCAGGTGCAGTGGTGCAGATTGTAGTCAAATCAATAATTTCAGGACCCTGTGACCCAGTCATTACCTAGGAGTAAATACTGGTTCCATTGTAAAACGAACCACCGACCGAAACTTTTGTTGGACCTGCGAAATATTCAAGAACAAATTCTTCATCCAAATTTTATCTGCATACATTTACAATGGATACAATACTTTCAAAGGAGTTTCGTCTTAATAATGATACCGCAATGCCAGCTATTGGATGTAAGTACAAAAAAAAATAGATTTATTCTCCACATGAATCCTGTAAGGACACTGGAAAAACAGGTTTCAAAAAACTTGATTCATTAGCTTGTTGCTATTGCATTGCATGTAAATTCAATGCCTTTGTCTGCTTGTATAGGATGAGCGCTATTTATTTGTGAGTAGCAATAGCAACTAATAGATAGTGTGTTATTACATACTACTCACAAACAGATGAAGTCACACTTTGTAAGCATTATCAGCTTTTTAACAGCAGCTTAAATTTTTTATCAGATTTTTTTTTCTATATTGGGTTTATAATCTTTGTTTTTTCTTTCAGTGGGAACCTATCGCATACGTGAGGAAAAAAACATAATGAATGTTGTGGATCATGCCCTGCACATTGGCTATAGAATGTTTGGTGAGTTCCAAGTTTGTGTAATTAAATTCAGAATGGATGTTTTATAATATTATCAATTCATTATTTTTTTAGTGATCTTATTATCTTAAAGTAGGTACCTATATTTTTATTGAAGAAACTTTTAAGTAAATTTTGATACATTACAGATACAGCTGCAGTTTATGGAAATGAAAAGCACTTAAAGAAAGCTTTCCGTCAGTTACTACCTAAATATGGGCTGGAAAGGGAAGAAATTTTTATAACAACAAAACTAGGTACATCTACATACTTACTTAATTAAGTATTTGTTTTTTACACACACCTGTATTTAAGTATTTGTTTTTTACACACACCACACAGCTTGGCACAAAAATCTAGAAAATAATGTGGGGGCTACTGTCTATGTGGAATTTGTAATTTTTTTATCAACTTTCCCCTTAAATAGAACACCATTTGACCCAAAGTTTGTCTTAATCAAAAATAAATGAATTCATGATCAGTTTCTTTACAAGTTTTTTTTTTTATTTAGTTTCTAACTCAAAATAAAAATGTTTCTGTTTCAAGACACTTGCCAAGCTGTAGGAACAATCTGCACAATTTGGTACTGGAAAATCAGCGCTTTGGGTTCATAGCCTTAGCACAAATACTGAGCCAGCACTTTGGGTTCCACCCTTAGCAAATGCTGAGGCGGCTATTGCTATTTGTGATAATAGCACATTTTTTATTGTTTTGTAAAAATGGTTTTCGTAAACTATTTTAAATAATTGAGACTTTGGTGAGACTTTGTCATCTTTCTTTTAGATTAGAGATCAATCACGCACATTCATTAGTAAATTGTAAATAGACAAGGATTTTTTTTTTTGTAATTACTTATGTTTTTATTTATTTATTACAGCACCTGCTGACCTGTCTGGGTTCGAAGTAGTTGAGGACGCCTATTTGAAATCATTGGAAAACCTCGGTCTGGACTATGTTGATCTTTACCTGGTACATTTTCCTGGTGCTGCCAAGATATCTGTCACTGACACAAAAAATGCAGAACTACGTGACAGCACTTGGGCCAAGTTGGCAGAGATGCATGATGAGGGTCTAATGAAGGCCATTGGAGTCTCTAACTATACTCTTCGCCATTTGCAGCAAGTTGTAAAGCAAGACTTTGGTGTAAGGCCGGCTGTAAACCAGGTACCTATGAAATGTTTATTTAAATATGTTACATGTATTATGTAAATTTGACATAATCTTAATTTAACTTATTATTATTTTCATTTAAAGGTGGAATGGCATCCATACTACTATCAGCCAGAGCTATTGAAGTATTGCAAAGAGAATGAAATTGTTCTGCAAGCCTACTGCTCATTTGGTGGAACCTCAGCTGACAATAAATCACTGTTGAATGATCCCGTGGTCGTTAATATTGCTCAAAAGCTAAAAGTTACTTGTCCACAAGTTTTGTTAGCCTGGGCAGTGCAACAAGGAGTTGCCATAATTCCCAAGACAACCAATCCAGAACACATGAAGCAAAACACTAAAGTAAACTTTAAAATTCCTGCTGAAGATATGGAAGCACTGAATGCGCTCGGAAAAAATAACACAAAATATGCCTGGGATCCTACAAACGTCGCTTAAAGTATATTTTACTACATAAAACTTTTATAGATATTTTATATGTGCAAGCCGAATTTAAATATTTACCGGGTTTATGTAGTATACCCCGAAGACACCTAAGTTGAACCACAGACCACATGTTGAACCAAAAATCCGGACCTTTAGTTTGATTTCCGTGTAGTCAAGCAAGGTCATATGTTCAGTTTAGATTATCTGTTTATCTAGTAACTTAGTGATTGAAGGTTTAACTGATCCATTTTTGTTAAACATATAAGCTTTTGTAAAACACATTTAAGATGGGTTAACGTATAATTAAATCTATGGGGTTAACCCATGTACCCCACTATCTTAAATAATTGGTTAATGTGCTGGCTGCCGTTCCATGGTGTATTTGTGTCTGTTAAAATTAAATAGGTATTAAATTATGCTTTATTATTATTTTTAAGTTTGTAAGTTATGGTTATACATAGGTATAGTGGTAGTGGTATGGTTACCAGGTATAGTGCGACACAAAAATCTAGAAATAAAAAAGTTTTGTAGTATTTTCGAAATTTTCCATACAGTGTTGCCACTTTTAAACTTCTAGATTTTTGTGTCGTCGCATTGTAGGTAGTATAAATTCGGATCCGCAAGAGCAAGACATAAGGTGGTAACTCTCGGTATGGAGCGAAATTCAATTTTTTTCGCGTTTTTTATTTAGTATGGGGAAAGTATTAATTTTTAATAGAGTTACGTTTTTTGAAAAAACGACGACCTACTGATTGTGTGTCTACATTATTTGTATTACAATGTGAGAGATGGTTTTTTACATCGCGAATTCATTAAAACTTTTGTTTAAATAAATTCTTTCGACAGAAAAATTAAAAAACGCGAAAAAATTTGAATTTCGCGCCATACCGAGAGGGACCTGCGACATTTAAAAAAAATAGTTTCATAACACGCCCGTAGATGGCGGTGTTTACATCAATATCAGTAAAATGGGAGATCGAGTATTGATTGACTGACTCTTTGGATGTGATCATTTTCTGCTAAGTATAAATCATAATTTCACCATTTCATTCACCCAAGCGTTTCCCCACCTCACTGACCCATAATCATCATCAATTTGACAGCTCAGAAGAACAAAACAAGTTTTATTACGCAGCTATCAGATGACGCTCTGCTAGGTGCAATAGGTCAAGATGAAATGAATGATTAAATATCTCAAAATAAAACATGAAAAATAAAATTTAACAGAGACAGTGTCACTGTGTCCCGGTTTCAGTAAAATTTTATTTTTTATTTCTTATCCATTTTTTTTAATAATTACTTTAAATTAAATTATTAAGTTATACTTTCTAAACTAAGTATTTGAGTAAACAGTTAATAAAGATACGTAAAAACATAAGCCTTTTATGTTCTTCCTACCTTTTTTTTCAATGGGGAAACGCATAGTAAAGTAGTCCTAACTAAATAGAACAAAATTATCTACAGATTGTTGCCAAAAGTGGCCACTTTTAGCAACACTTTTTAGCTTTCTTTGGTCTTCAACTTAAAGGCTAGGTATACAACAGCAATGCCCTACAAATAAAAGGCTACATTATCTAGTGTATCTGTGACACATTTTTGATATTTGCCTTAGTTTAGAAAATATAAATTTTTTTCGCGAATGGCACTAGCATCGCTGTAAACGGGCTTACACGGTACGAAACCAGCGCCACTTCCTTTAAAAAAAACCTTTCTTTTCAATATATCATTTTTCTTCTAGAGTGGCGCCACTGTTCGTGTAAAAGGACTCTTAATACAAAGAGTACCTATACCGAAGACATATAAACGTACGCTCTTTTTTTAAACGTCAATATTTTTTTATAATTACCAACATCAGAAGTAGACTTTCCAATGAAACGCTAAGTATCAAAAAATAAATTTCTCTCTTTTTACGTAAAATGGCCTAGACAACCGCAAGTTTTATCAATGATGTATGTCCAGGTTTGAAATCTAATATTCGAGATTTTTTGTTACTTAGCCTTATGTTACGCAAATAAAAAATTAACGTTGGCAACCCTGAGCCTGAGGTTTCGTACGTGCAGTGTTGCCAACTCAGGGTTTTTAGCGTTAAGTTTAAGCGCTAGATAGATTGAGCTCAGTCGTCTCGTTAAGCTCTTAAAAAATTGTATTATAGTATTAATATTACCTCGTGTATAGTGATAAACTTACTAAGTTAGTGTCAATGGTAAGTTCACGTCGCTTTAGTTCGTAACATTAGTCTTGTCACCCCTTGAATTGTTACTAATACTCAATGTAAGAAAGCGCAAAATAAGTTTATAAATAGGTACTTACCTACTTACTTGTTTTCTTATCCAAAATGTACTTAATTGGTGTTCAGCTCCTTTTTCAAAAAAAAAAATTTAGCTTTTTTTAGTTTTTTTTTCAGAAATGATTTAGCTCTCTTTAAAAATTCACGCTGGCAACACTGCGTACGTGTTCTTCAGTGTTGCCACCTTAGTGGATTTTCCACTAAATCTGGTGGTTTGGAACCCCCATTTAGTGGCCATTTTTTGCGTTTAGTGGCTAGTTGATTTTTTTAGTGGAAAAATTAGACCAAGAACTGTTGCAGTTTTTGAATAAATTGGAATTGCGGTATGCTGTTACAAAGCGTATGAATTAGAGATGTTTTTAGACAATTTAGTAGAATTACAACATTTTTCCTTTTTTTTTAATTGAATACAAAGTCGATGTATTTTTTTTTTTTCATATTTTTGTCCATACTTCGAGGACCCTTAGTTTTCTTTGTAGCTGTCTTGAGCATCTGATTATAGTTTTTAAAGAAGATAGTTTAAGATCTAGATGGCAATAAAATTTTAAGGTTGCGAATTGGTTAATTTTTAGATAAAGGTCGTCCCTCTCGGTATGGCGTAAAATTAAAAAAAAAACGCGTTTTTTACAATGTGGGAGATGGTTTCTTATTTATTACATAAGCGAATTCATTAAAACTTTATTAAATTAATACTTTCACCAGAATAAATAAAAAACGCGATTTTTTTTTAATTTCGCGCCATACCGAGAGGGACCACGTTAAAGTTTCAAGTTCAATTTAGGGCTCAAGTCTTAAAAATTGAACATTAAAAAATCCTTAAAATATAAAAATTGTCTTGTTCTTTTTGGCGACTTCGTTAACCATTGCTGTTTTCTTTGGGCGTGTAACAGAAATCACATTTGTTAGAGCGGCAATGGTTAACGAAGTCGCTAACAAGTCAATTACGAGTCGATCGTTTTTAGTTAAGAAATTTGCCTCCCAGGTCATATATTTGGGGTAGAACGCATAGCAAAGGGTCCCCACTGTCCCCTATTTACGTATGTCCACTCATCTGTCATGCACCCTAGTGGAAATTTTAGTGGTTTTCAGAGGGGGACATCTTTTTGTTAGTGGTTTTCTGGTGGTTTGAGGAGCCTTATCTGGTGGATTGCTATTTCAACCGTTGGCAACACTTCGTTTGTTTTGTCTGTTTTCCAGCCAGAGAAGTTTTACTGTTTCCTTTTTCGTTCTTTTTGCATTGCATTTTTATTTTCATTGCGGCCGGCTTTTATTTTAGTTGATTTTTTCCAGTTAGGTATCTACCTACTTTCTATTTCTAGTTCTCGTCCTTCCATTCAAACAGTCATAAAGTAAAGGAAAACAGCCGGTTTGTACCTAGTAGGTAATGATGTGCCAAAAAAAAAAAGCGGTAAGATAATCTTACATTATTTAGTCATTTGTAAATATAAATATTAGGTATTATAATTTCTATGGAAACAGAGTAGGTTAATTATTATTTCAACTAGGCGGAAAATTTCTATTCTGTCAAATTTCAGGTTATTTTTTTACTATTAGTTTCTGTGCAAATCACTATTCAAGCAAAAAAACAGAAGACTGCTGTAGTCACCGACATCAATGAAATAAAAGAGTTCAAAAAACTTCTTAAAACTAAGACCAATGTTTTGGTACTATTCATTAATGAACCCAAAGCATCAAGAGTTACGTCAGATGTGTTTCGAGATACTGCAGACTTGATGAAAGGACAAGCTACACTTGTTTCAATAGACTGTAGTTCTGGGTATGTACCTATTTCTATTTATAAATTTACCCCAATATTCATTAAATAAATATATATATTATAATCATTAAATTTGTTTTACTGATTTTTACAGGGACAGCAAAAAATTATGTAAAAAGTTAAAGATTGACTCAGATAAGCCGTATTATTTAAAACATTACAAAGATGGAGACTTCCACAAAGACTATGACCGAAGTGAAGCAGTCAATTCCATGACTAACTTTCTGAAAGACCCTACAGGAGAGTTGCCCTGGGATGAGGATCCTCAGGCTGGAGACATTTACCACCTTCAGGATGGAGAGGTACTTAGATCGCCTTAATCTGGTTACATAATATTAAGTTTAATTGATGTTGCCTTGTAATAGGTACTTAGGTACTTTGATTTATTTATTTTGTTTAAGTTTATAGCATTGTTTTTAAAGACTGATAAGAAACTGTTAAAATATTATATAACATGTACTTACTTACTCAATGCAGATATATTAAGCATTTTTAAAATCAAATCCAGCTAACAATTACTCAAAATATTTCAGGCTCTTTCAAGGTTCCTGAAAAAAGGAGCAGCTGTCTACAAGAAGTCACTAGTGATGTTCTATGCCCCATGGTGTGGCTTCTGTAAGACATTGAAACCGGAATATGTTTTAGCAGCTGCCGATTTGAAAGTGAGTGCTTTTTTTTTCACATTTATTTTCAGAAATATTTTTTCTTATACTACCTATTTACTATTTTTTCTTGCAATTTGTTTTTAATTTTATAAATTTATAAAACAATAATTTTTTTAAACAGGGTGAAGCTTTATTAGCGGCAATCGATGTGGCTAAACCAGGAAATTCTAAAGTTAGGCAGCAGTACAACATTACTGGTTTTCCAACACTTTTGTATTATGAGTAAGTATTTAAATCTGTGATTGCAAGCTATTAAATATAATTGGAACCAATGTGTTATGCAATTAATTTTTGTCTAAATCGAAGTAGGTATCTTTCTTTTATCAGACCTTGAACAGATGAAATAATTTGGAATTGCAATGTACCTATACTCTTTTGTCTTTATGATTATGTTTTGAGACATATTTTATTCTATACTCTTATTATATCTTAATCTTTCATCAAACAAAACAAAAATTTTTAGAAAAGGTCAACATCGTATGTCATACAATGGAGACAACAAGCGGGAGGCAATAGTAAACTTCATGCGCGACCCTCTGTCGCAGGTTCAACAGAAGAAGGAAGTCGTTGACGAAAGCTGGTCGCAGGACAGTGACGTGCTACACCTTACTGGTATGTTAATGTTGAGACAATTATATTAAATTAAATTTGTAAGCGTTACTTTTAACACACTTAAAATGATGGCTTTTTTTACATGATTATTATTTTTTTTAAACTGGAGCGTATATGAGCTTCGTAAAGTAAGACTTAACAAAAGTAAAAAGTGTATCTATTCATCGATATGATAAATGAATTTGGTAGTGCAAGCTCTTGGATAGGTAGTAAAGATATCACTATACTGTATCTGTATCTATTTAATCACTATGTTTTACTGTCATCAAATAATCAGTACATAAGTATGTTCCGAACGTTCGCATTCGCGTTCGCGAATGATACGCATCATTTTACCATTCGCTTCAACATTCGCATTCGCATCATGCGCAGAATGCCGTCGTGTCGTGTCGCCATTGACACCAAGTTTCTTGTGTGAAGATGAATAACCATGATCGTGCGCCCTGGCCCGGCCACCACTCCTACGGCTTTGGGACCATTTACATTCGATAGAGCTCATCTTCCCGATCATATGTACCGCATTCATTTCATATGTACCTCGCTAGTTGCAGAAAAAAACGCAAATCGGTGTGGCCGGGCTGAAATCGTTTCGCTAGCCCGGCCACCCAATACCTCTCTAACCACGTAACTTATTGGTTATATTCTTATATAAAACTTATGTACCACAGTAGAATAGCATATGTACCCCATTACGATCGATCACAATATTTGCAATTGATAGTGAATTACAAGTGTGTCTTGGTGGCCGGGCTGAACGATTTTCAATTCACAAATTACTGCAAAATTATGTATGTAAGTTTGGGGCAACACCTACCAAAAACAAAAGATATTGCGTAACAGATTATATGTACCTCTTTAATTTCTTGAAATAACTCTTTGTTTTTCAGTTTACAGCGTCGTGTATGTTTTTCAGCCCGGCCACCTATATATGCTCATATTTTTGGTAACAATTGCTCTATTTAAGTTGTTTAAACGATCATCGTTTTTAAATTGAGAGTACATTCGATCTGGTTTTGTAATTTTACTCCAGGATCAATCTTTCAATAAATAAATCCACATCAAAATCTTCCTTGTTAAAACGAATAGGGTGTCCATCATTTACGGTGCGAATAACGGGAATTGGTATTTTTTTAAATCAATCAATATATATAAAACTCTTCCGTTACTGACTGACTGACTGACTGACAGACAACGCAGAGCCGTAACTACTGGGCGTAGCGGGCTGAAATTTTGCATGTGGGTTCCTTAGGGAGTGTAAGTGAGCACTAAGAAGGGATTTCCCGAAATTCTCACGGGAACGGGAAGAAACGGGATTTTTGTGTTTATGAGAAATCTGCGCGGGTGAGACCGCGGGGCAGCCTCTAGTTAATAATAGGCGAACTAAATAAAACCATATTTTATAATAGGTACTCACATTTATATACAAATAATTAATATAATAAGTGTTAGAAAAATAAATCCATTGGAGTCATTAAAAAAAAGATTTGTACACTTTAATAATATTTTACACTGTGTTTCAAATGTGTTACAAAGTAGTTTCATATGTTCCGCGTGAACACACTGTAAGAATATTCTTATTAATGTTTCGTCATGAATATGATTTTAAATTCGGTACGAAGTTCGCCGGGTCGACTAGTTGTATATAATTTTATTTTGCGCTTTCAATGGTTATTTCAACTTGACCTGTAGACTTTTGGAAAGCGCCATCTGATAGCGGCGTGATAAAACTTGTTCTTTTTTCTTCTGAAATGTCAAATTGAAAACTTCTTATTGAAACCCGTGGAACGATTGCCTACCCTGAGGCCTACCCTCAAACGCATTTAAATTATGCACAGTTTATGTGCGCACGACGCGATGAGGTTTAAACGTGATGGTTTTTCTATACCTAAGGTTGACCTAAAGTCTTTTCACTGACCTTGTCCAACGCGAATGTCTAAAATTCTTCATTCGGAACATCCCTGGTACATAGTAAAAATAAAGTCGCTTTCCGCGTCTATCCCTATATATGCTTAAATCTTTAAAACTACGCAATTTCGATGCGGTTTTTTTTTAATAGATACTACTAGCTGTGCCCCGCGATGTTACCCGCGGTTTTTCCATAATATAAAAATGAATCACAAAATGTGTTGGTAAGCGCATAACTCTACAAACAACGTCTGGACCAATTTTACCAATTCTATTTTAAATGTTAGTTGAAGTCCAAGGATGGTCTTTACGGCGAGAAAAAATCTAATATTTACCGGGAAAACAACATACTCATACCTATTAGGTTAGGCAGTATACGAAGTTTGCCGGGTCGACTAGTTAGGGAAAATGGGAAAATGGAAAATAAATAGCTTACTCTGAGGTTTCCCCTCAGATAAATTCCTTTCTCTGAGCGTTTCCCCACCTCACTGTTTTAGGTAATCTACTCTGTGATGTCAATTTAAATGTCATTGTCTTCTTTTCAATGTCAGGGAGAACAGAGAGAAGGTAAATGTAAATCACTACGTTTTTAAGGGAGAAGCATGGGAGAAGATAAGCAAAGCATACGTTCTGCATACTTTGTCAATGTTTTGGAAATTTTAAAGAAATAAATTTACTAAAATTTAACTAGATTTGTCATAGCATACTGAATTATGAGTGGTTAATAAGAATGATAAAAACAAGCCTGGGAGTTATTCGTTTATCATTAAAAGTAACAGGTTCGCTTATTTACATTAACTCTGAAGAGTTATTGTTACATCAGAAGAGTTCGAGAGTTCGCTAATGAAGGTTTGTTTCAGCGGAAACCTTCGACGACGTGCTGGCGAGGGCCGAGCATGCGCTCGTGGTGTTCTATGCGCCCTGGTGCGGACACTGCAAAAGAATCAAACCAGAATTTGAGAAGGCGGCGGCTAGGGTCAAAAGCGAAGGAGTGAGTTTTGTATTTTCGCTGTAGTTCTTTTTAACTTTTTGTTTGACCAATCCATGAAATTTCAATAATTTGCTTTTTTGTTTATGTCTAAATTAGCGATGTAACGATACATGAATTTGCCGATACGATACCGATATCGATAACGAAACTGCGTGCGACTTTCATAAGCCTTATTAGGGAAATTCATCCTGATATAATGATGATACAAAAATGTACTCAGTCGCGTATTAGAGGACAATATGCTTATCATCAAACATCGTTTATAAGTAAGCTAGCCTCATTATTATAAAAAAATCCATACATAGTATAAAATAATGTCGCTTCCCGTGTCTGTCCCTATGTATGCTTAAATATTTAAAGCTATGCAACGGATTTTGATACAGTTTTTTTTTAATAGATTGATTCAAGAGGAAGGTTTATAAGTATAATACATGCACAATATAGTTATAGATTAGGCTGTACGAAGTTCGCCGGGTCGACTTCTTCTTCTTCTCTCTTAAGAGCTGTGCTCTTTTCGGTGGAGACTTCTCCATTCTACCCTGTTCCCCGCCAGCTGCTTGACCATCTGATACGACTCTGCACTGACTCGTTCCCTTATTTGGTCAAAATAGCTTCCCCTTGGTCGTCCACGCTGTCTCTTTCCTTCAGTCTTCCCTTCTATAATATTAGTAATGAGTGTGTCGTTTCGTATCAGATGGCCTATCATCTTTCCCCTTCTTATCTCTATGGTGTACAAAATCATCCGCTTCTCTCCTACTCTTCTCAACACTTCTTCATTAGTGACTCTGTCCGTCCAACTTATTCCCTCCATTCTTCTCCAACACCACATTTCGAATGCCTCCAGTCTATCTCTATCTCTCTGGGTCAGTGTCCATGTCTCGCAACCGTATAGTGCAATGCTCCATATGTATGTTTTTATGATTTTTTTCCTAATTTTCTTGGATATTCTGGCTTTGAATAGTCAACTAGTATATAACAAAATAAAAATAAAAATATTTATTTGAGTTCAGATCAGACCATATCATTAACTTACATTTTAGTCTGTACTTAACATTAACAGACTTGAAATTAAATTAAATTAGCAATAAGTACAAAGACCGCCCCTAAAACGACCCACTCACCCATAGACTTTGCTTTTCCTTCCATTAGCAATAGGTAAGTACATAATACTTTTCTTTCCTTACCACAAAAAGTATCCAAATTTATTTAATTTTAATTATTTTTTTTCAAAGTTCAGCAAATTTTTTTTCAAAGTATTTTTTGGCGAATCTCTCTTAATTTTGCGAGTCTCTGTTAGGATCTGATTTTCTTTGCATATTTTTACACTTCAATAAGATTATACTTCATCTTGTGCGCGATTACAAGACAGGTTTGACAAAGGTCCTTCTTCATCTGCTTCTTTAATCAGCTCATCACAATCATGGCATGATATGTCGTGACCGATTATCGATTCATAATGATCGGCGATGCCGATATATCGGCCTACCGATTGTATCGTCTCATTTATCGGTATCGATATTGATATCGTTACATCCCTAGTTCAAATGCAGCAAAAGCGTCTTAGTAACCGAATATAAGAATTTTAAGTTCAACTTAATGTATATTAGGATAGCCAAAAGGCACAGGGTTTTAGTGTTAGTAATATTTATTGAATAACCTAACAGATAAAAGGCGTCCTAGGGGCGGTGGACGCCACCAAGCAGCCGGAACTGGCGACACGGTTCGGCGTGAAGGGCTACCCCACGCTGAAGTACTTTTACAAGGGAGAGTTCAAGTTCGACGCGGGACATGCTCGCCAGGAGGAACAGATTGTCGCATTCATTAAGGTACGGTTTATTAAAAAAATAGGGCGACAAAATTTGTCTTTCGCTGCGGGCGACACTGATCCTACGCCGCTAACGGTGGTGTGAGAGAACATGCAAAATGGTCATCTACTCTGTTACATTAAGTTAAGATTTTAGAAGTATTCTTACTTATTTTATGTGTTTAAATAAAAGTTTCCAGAGCTGAGATTTCTTAAACTGATTTAAATGTCAACTGCAGATCTTATAGTAAATTCAGGGTGATGCTGTAAGCTTTTAGAGCACTTCCATTTTACAAATTCTTCTTCTTCAAATTTAAGAGCTAGGCTCTTGTCGGTGGAGCGTCTTCCACACCTCCCGTTTCCCCGCCAGCTGCTTGACCTCTTGATACGACACGACCCCTATCTTTTCCTTTATTTGATCAAAGTAACTCCGTCTTGGTCGTCCCCTCTCTCTTTTCCCTTCAATCTTGCCTTCAATAATGTTGGTGATGAAGGTGTCGTGTCGTAACAGATGCCCAACCATCTTGCCCCGCCTCGTCTCAATTGTCTTTAACATATTCCTCTCCTCCTTCACTCTTCTCTCATTTTACAAATATAGATTTTTAATTATAAACGAATGCTATTGAAAGTATTAATTCCTGCGATTTATTACAAGATATTACTAAGACTTGTATATTGTCAGGAGCCGCAAGAGCCCCCGCCGCCGCCGCCGCCGGAGCGCGCGTGGTCGGAGGAGCCGTCGCACGTGCGCCACCTCGGCGCGCCAACCTTCAAGAACACCCTGCGGAAACTCAAGCACGCGCTAGTCATGTTCTATGCTCCTTGTATGTTGATATTATGTCGTTATACTCGCTTCAGTTATTTATAGACATACTAGTAGACCTGACAGACGTTGTCTTGTCTTAAACTGAGTAATAACTCAAATTAAAAAAATTAAAAACCCCCGACCCAGTTCTGACTGACCTCTCATCAACTCGCTAGAACTAGAGCTAAACATCTTAAAAAGATCATGGTTGCCTTACCATATACTTTCAATATCATTGAAGTTACACAGTACCAAATTTTAAATCGATAGGACATATGAAAGGTAGTTAGGTCCCCTCATCCATTATTTAAGAGCTGATCATCTTCAAATCGCAGATCAGGTTATGGTTACCTTACCATATACTTTTAATATAATAGAAGTAACATGGTACCAAATTTTAAATCGATAGGACATGGAAGGTAGTTAGATCCCCTCATCCACTATTTAGGAGCTGACGTGCAAAAGTTTAGCCCGCTAACCCCAGTAGTTTCGGTTCTGCGTTGTCTGTCAGTCAGTAACGTAAGAGTTTTATATATATTGATAGCCTTTTTGTTTTGCCAAATCCGCACTGCGCAGCGTGGCCGGCAGACCATGATGACGTATCCTGCCAACCTGTATGAAGACGATTCCTGTCGCGAGATATTACACCATTATTACACAGATTTATAGCATCCTTTATTTTTTTCTAAAAAGGTTTTAGAAATAGTTTTTTGCTGCGATTCCAGTACATATTATAGATTTCTGCAATTATAGCCAGGTGTAATTGTTTTTTTTTTTTAGATAATACTAAATATCTCATTTAACAGGGTGCGGCCACTGCAAGAGTACGAAGCCAGAATTTGTGAAAGCCGCCGAGCAGTTTGCGGACGAGCTCATCGTCGCCTTTGCCGCCGTCGACTGCACTGAGGAGCAGGAAGTCTGCGCGCAGTACTCCGTCAAGGGATATCCGACTTTCAAATACTTCAGCCATTATGATAAAAAGATCGACGAGTACAACGGCGGAAGGAAGGTTAGTGTTGGTATCTATCCGTCACCCCAGCAGTTTTTGTAGGTATTTATAATTTGTTGGTTTATTTAGCCCATTATAGCTTAATCGTTGACATGCTTTATTGATACGATTATATTCACAGGCAACATAAGCGATATTAATGAATCTACATGTATGATCTCGGTTTACTATGCTGGCGCGCATTCTCATAATTTTTTCGTAGCTTTATGCTTGCGAACCTTGTATCGCGAATGCGAACTAACGTATTTTCACAGACTCTAAATTAGTATCTAATCCATCTCTAAATATTTACTCTAAATTAATGCGCGAACTTAATATACACTAGGTGTTTATGTGTCATCATTAAATTCGGTATCTCTTTAATGCTACCCTCTCAATAAATATGTAATCAGCACAGCTTTTGCGAATTAAGTTGCAATTAGTAAAATCTAATGTTAATAATTTTGCAATCAGCGATCTATTTCTTGCCAGGAGTTGCGAATTTAGGACCGCAACACTATCAAAGTAAAATTAATGTGCTAGCGTCTGTCTGCAGAAGTTGGTTGGCACTCCTCTAAATTAAAAATCCCGTCAGATAAAGGTTCTACTGAGTTACAGAATTGACTTTGACAATGGTAAGACAAGTAGTAAACTACTTATTTTTGATTATTGTAGAATAGTTATAAGTATTGGTGCACTTATACTGGTTTTCTTTACGTCATTTGCGAAATTTAATGAGTTCTGCTCATAGCTAAGCATTTTTCTCGACAAAAAGTATACTTGTGTATATACATACACTGTTGTTAGTTATTTTTAAGTTTGCCTTTATATATCTATTTGATTTTACGAGCTCGCTGAGCGCATTGTTTTTATTGCGAAATATTTACCGAGAACCCACAATGCGACTAATTGTTACTGTACTTGAATCAACTTTTTACTACACAAGTACATTATAATCTGATATATTTACTTTTTTATTTTCCTTGCATTAGTAGTAGTAAGTTTAAATAATTTAAATTACCAAATATTAACAAAGGGCAAATGTGTGATGGCTACAAAGAAGTCGTGAGTTTTTTAATTACTTCCGAATACTTGAATCTTTTCGCTTAGAGGACTGTAATTTAGGATTTATTTTCAAAGGTCTTTTAATAAATTTGTATAGTACACAAAAGATATTTTATGCATAACTGAAGTAAGCTCAACTGTTAGTACTGGATAGTACAATGACTAGTCTCATGGAGTTGGGCTCATTGTAGATTTGGTATTGACCTAAATGAATTTATATATATTATTGATATATTGAAGTAAGAGGGTCATAAGGTTTGCCTTTTTCAAAATACCTACCTATACGCTAAATAACTATCTACAGATGAGCGACTTCGTGTCGTTCATGAGAAGCCAGCTGGGCAGCCAGCAGTTCTCGCAGCAGAGCCAGCCCACGAGCCAGGAGGCGGGCTTCGGCGTCAACGTGCAGTTGGCATTCGACGACACCTTTGACGCCTTCATCAAGGAGCCGGCGCCCACTTTCGTCATGTTCTACGCTTCTTGTAAGTTTAATGCTTATCATAAGTACTGGGGCTTGAACTTTTATTTTAGTTCTAAGAACAATAATGTTGTATTGACAGCTGTGGATGTGAAATGGATCATAGTTCACATAGTGCTAAGCTAACTCAATAGTGTTATTTCAGGGTGCGGGCACTGCGTGGCAGTAAAGCCGGCGTTTAGCAAGCTGGCGACGACGCTTAAGAGCGAAGGATCTGCTATCAAGGCTATAGCGATCGACGCCGCAGAGAACCCCAAGGTGGCAGACTTTGCTGGTATACAGACGCTGCCTACGCTCAAGCTGTACGCGGGAGGCAAGCTGGTGGCCGACTACGACGGAGACCGCTCCGCTGACGACATGTTGCGCTTCGTGAAGACTACCAAGGTTAAAGACGAGTTGTGATCGAGGCCCAATCACCGGTTTTTATTAACATTACGCTAGTAGTAGTAGTGTTCAGCCTGCAATAGTATTGGTAGATGAAAATAGGTTTTCCATAGTCATTAAAAAAATCATTATAATAATTATTTTAAGTACAATGTGATGCATTTCTGATTGATAAGTCTGTGCTAGTTGTAAAATATTCAGGAACATTTTGACAATTATTTAAACGATGTCGATTGTTGCAGTGCTTAGTTTGTATGTTGTTTCTCCACTGTTAAAAATAGTATAGTTCATAATTTGATGATTCAATAAAACAATACACAATATATGCGTACTAATGCTTTATCTCAGATTTATATATATTTTTGTATATTATAGTAAAGTTATTAATTTTGATATAATTTTATAACTTACGAGCTTTCCCGGTTTACTTCGTCACGCCATAGAATATAAGATACTACAAAAGACTTGGCTCTATAGACTATGTTCTTTTGACTGCCCAGAATGGCCGAATAAAAAACAAACAACAACAACAACAAACCACCTGTCAAAATATGTAAACAACGGAAAAAATATTGCACCTTGGGTTATATTATTTGAGTTTAGGTAAGGATCCCTATTTTTTTCGAAAATCTTATATAGCTATGACACTCGGGGTTAATGGAGCTTCCTACCAGTGAAAGAATTTTTCAAATCGGTTCAGTATTTCCGGAGCCTATTCGTTACAAACAAACAAACAACTTACTTATTGTTCTGACTATTTTAATGTAATAAAATAACAATTATTTTTTGCAGATATAACAATTTAATTATCCAATGGAATCTCAAAAAATCTCACCGGAATTATGTTGTTTTTGGTTAGTCTTATAATTAAACTATAAAACAAAAAAATAGTCTAGGGGCGAAGCGTAATTGCATGACATTAGAAGGAGCGCTCTACGATAAAACAATCTTGTTTGTTCAAGAAGCTTTATGGAAAGTTTTTGTTTTTCCCTCAATATTGTTTGTAATACTTCCTATCCTTATATCTTCCTATTAATGATCTAAGAATTCTCTCAGATCTTGTCCTCTAGTTTATGCATAAATTAAAGCCGTGGTGCTAGTTTGATACAAGCTTACTTTAGCGTTGTTTTTTTTAAGTATTTCCATGTCTCACTTAATTTTTAATACATAGGTACTCTTTATATTCAACGGCTTCAGGATAAAAACAATTCACAACTTATATTAGATGAATCCGAAGTGACAGCTGAAGACAATTTTTACTATCATTGTGTATTTTTATACAATATTTTAAAGTGTACTCGTCATGCTATATTATATTATCACAAAATATTGTTAACTAAATCGAATCTAGTGTACGAAGTTTTTAAAGATAAAATATTTTTAATAAAAAAAAAAAGTTTTTTTGTTTAATTTAAGTTTTGCTGTGGGTACATATTTAATTTTGAGCATTTAATTATTAAATAATAGTTGGAGCATAGTGATTCTATTATACTGTAGGTAGGGTAACAGTAGGTAAAGCAACGCCATTTTTTAATTAGTATGTATATTTGCGCAGTCGTGCTGTACGCGGGTAAAAGCGTTACACCATTAATACATCATAGTATATAACTCAAATTAAAAAAATTAAAAACCCCCGACCCAGTCAGACCCCTCATCAACTTAACTAGAACTTATCATCTTAAAAAGAGCATGGTTGCGTTACTATATACTTTTAATATCATTGAAGTAACACGGTACCAAATTTCAAATCGCTCGGACATAAGGAAGCTAGTTAGATCCTCTCATCCATTATTCAAGAGCTGATCATCTTCAAACGGCAGATCAGGTCATGGTTACCTTACCAAATACTTTCTATAACATAGATGTAACATGGTACCAAATTTCAAATCGCTCGGACATAAGGAAGCTAGTTAGATCCTCTCATCCATTATTCAAGAGCTGATCATCTTCAAACGGCAGATCAGGTCATGGTTACCTTACCAAATACTTTCTATAACATAGATGTAACATGGTACCAAATTTCAAATCGATCGGACATAAGGAAGCTAAGTAGTTAGATCCTCTCATTCATTATTCAAGAGCTGATCATCTTCAAACCGCTGATCAGATCTTCATCAGATATGGCTAAGAACACTCGGCCTAAAATTGTCTATGATACAAAAAAAACTAAACGAGAATCGGTTCAGCCGTTTGGGCTCTACGATGCCACAGACAGACAGATACACACGTTAAAATTATAACACCCCTCTGAATTTTTCGTTCGGGGGTTAATGAAAGGTGGTTAGATCCTCTCATCCATTATTCAAGAGTTGATCATCTTCAAACGGCAGATGAGGTCATGGTTACCTTATACCTTAACATATAGGTACTTACAATATCATAGATGTAACATGGTACCAAATTTTAAATCGATCGGACATAGGGAAGCTATTTAGATCCTCTCATCCATTATTCAAGAGCTGATCAGGTAATGGTTACCTTACCATATACTTTCAATATCATAGATGTAACATGGTACCAAATTTCAAATCGATCGGACATAAGGAAGCTAGTTAGATCCTCTCATCCATTATTCAAGAGCTGATCATCTTCAAACGGCAGATCAGGTCATGGTTACCTTAAGATATACTTTCAATATCATAGATGTAACATGGTACCAAATTTCAAATCGATCGGACATAAGGAAGCTAGTTAGATCCTCTCATCCATTATTCAAGAGCTGATCATCTTCAAACCGCTGATCAGATCTTCATCAGCTATGGCTAAGAACACTCGGCCCGAAATTATCTATGATACAAAAAAAACTAAACGAAAATCGGTTCAGCCGTTTGGGCTCTACGATTCCACAGACAGATACACACGTTAAAATTATAAAACCCCTCTCTGAATTTTTCGTTGGGGTTAAAAATTATAACACCCCTCTCGGAATTTTCGTTCGGGGTATAAAAATAAAGTCGCATCCCGCGTCTGTCCCTATGTATGCTTAAATCTTTAAAACTATGCAACTGATTTTGATGCGGGTATTTTAATAGTTTTTAGAGTGATGCAAAAGGAAGGTTTTTATGTGTAATACATACACAAAATACTAACGGTTAATACTAATAGGTTGGGCGGTACGAAGTTCGCCGGGTCGACTAGTATTATTAGGTCCACAGCACCTTTGTATGGTAGACAAAAATCGCAAGTTTAGTTAGGGAGCCCAAGAGATGGCGCGGCGCTGCGAGGGGCTAGAAATACGCGGGTAATTAATATAACCAGGGCCCTTAGTCTCATCGCGCAAAACGTAACTATCGAATAAAAGTAGAGTAGAAACAGTACGTTAATCGCAAGAAAATACACATTTGGTAGTCTCGTAATCAATTTTGCTATAACTATAGCAGTAGTATCGCACGCAACAGATTGGAATTGACCAAAAAGGGTAGTCTGCTCCTTAATAAGATAATGTTATTGATAACGTTCGACTGACATTATATTATATTATACTAGTGAACCCGGCGAACTTCGTACCGCCTAACCTATTACTATTTTGTGCATGTATTATACTTATAAACCTTCCTCTTGAATCACTCTATCTTTTATAGAAAACCGCATCAAAATCGGTTGCATAGTTTGAAAGATATAAGCATACATAGGGACAGACGCGGGAAGCGACTTTATTTTATACTATGTAATAATGATTATGTCAATAATGATTGATATTAAGTGACAGTTGCGTAGTGCAATTTAGGTAAAAAAAAACCCAGATTATTCTATAGCTTGCTATTCATATTCTATTGCTATACTATAATGATCGATCAAAGTTACGAGACTCGTAATTTTTGACACAATCGTAATAGGCGATCTTCACACTGCCACGCATCACGTAGCGTGGCGCGTGAATGCGTATTCTAACGTTGATTGTAAGTACAGTGGCGGACACGATCGGCGTAACACTTCCGGTTTTTCTGTATTGCAAAATAGCTCTTGTTCTTTGGTAATACAGTCTAGGGCTGACGAAACCATAGACAAATCTGTTACGGCCTCCTAGTCCGTGACTGTACCTCCATTTGTATAGAAACACGCGCAGTCCAACACACAGAAAATGCATCCACGCGCGCGCGCGTAGTTCCGTCGAAACGCAACATGCAGCGTGGTGCGTGGCAATGTGATAACCGCCATAGAGTAATAGTAGAATAATAATAGAATAAAAAGTATAATCGCAAGTTTAAGAGACTAGAGTCCCTGGGCCTTTAGTCTCATAAACTTACCATTAAACTTCTATTCTATTGCTATTCTACTATTACTCTATCATGATTGGGTCAAAAAATGCGAGTCTCGTAACTTGATCGATCGTAATAGTATTATAGCAATAGAATTAGAACATTGAATTACACCAGTAAGATAGTAAGATCTAACCTCAGAACATTGTCAGGATCGATTCCTCTAGGAAGCGTTCTTGGCTGCTTATTATTTTTAATCTACATTAATGACCTTCCTAAATCCTTATCACACAATAGTTACGCACACCACACCAGTCCTATTTGCAGATGACGTTTCCATATCTATAGAATGTAAAAAATCTGAAAACCCAGAATCAGCAATTAAACTAAACTCCTCTGAAACTAATAGAACAATGGTTATCATTATCAAACCACAATCTAGAAATAAATTATAAAAAAACTAAAATCATGCAATTCCTATCCTACCAATCAGTCCCCATAGATATAAATATACAAATTAAAAACACATTTATAGAAGTTGTCGATAGTTTTAAACTCCTCGGAATAACCCTAGACCCCATTGAGTATATCGGCGTGAAATTTGGTGTACAGGTTCCAAAGTGAATTTAAAGGCGTCGAAAGAAAGAAATTATCAAAATTCTTACGGGAACGGGAGTTACGAGACTTTTTTGTAAAAATTAAAAATCGACATCATTGAGTGTATCGACGTTAAATTTTGTGTACAGGTTCCTCAGTGAATTTAAAATTGTTAAAAGAAAGAAATTTACAAAATTCCCACGGGAACGGGACTTGCGAGACTTTTTTTTGTGACAATGGAAAATCGACTTCCTTGAGTGTATCGACGTGAAATTTGGTGTACAAGTTCCTCAGTGGAATTAAATGAATTTTCATGCGAACGGGAATTACCGGAAAACTGGTTCTTCAATAAGTAAGGGCGTATGTTATAATCATAAATTTTCCAAAACAAAACGGGAATGGTATCTAAAAACTGGAATTGTTTGTATGTTTAAAACTACCTACAATAGCTAGAAACAAGAAGAACATAAATTCAGAGTTTTTTTAAGAAAACTAGCTGTCCCGGCGAACTTCGTATCGCGCTTTACAATTCTTAAAAAATCTTCTCACCTATTTTTCTATGTTTTCTCACATTTTCAACCTTCACTGGACTAATACGAACATTTCAAAACCAAAATCAGCTTAATCGGCCCGGCCGTTCTTGAGTTTTAGCGAGACTAACGAACCACGACTAATTTTTGTATAAGTATATGGTAGATTAAGAAAATATTTTTCACATGGTAACGGAACATTCCCAAAAATATAAAGCGCCTAAAAATATTAAACTTTTTTTTACTCGCGTAAGCTCATAATCCGACTACCTAGCTAATATCCCACCCAACCAGCTTATAGAAATGTTAGGAATATAAGTTTCAGTGACTGAATGGTGGAGTGTGTAAGGAATTCCTGAAGTTAAGGCTGACAAAAACGCTTTGGTTCTGAATGCCGCAAAATCAAAATTTATGATACTTGGTTCGAAAAGGCAAGTCACGCAATTAAATGTTTTAGATCTAAATATAAAAGGAGTTGCATTGGAACAGGTATCCGAAGCTCGTAATTTGGGATTGCTTATGGACAGCCATCTCAGTTTTGAAAGTCACGTGGCCGAGCTAGTAAAGGGATGTTTTTATAGGCTGCGGGTCTTGTACGGGGTTCGTGATTATCTTTCAGTTGATCTGCGTGTAAGGCTTTGCGACAGCCTAGTTTTATCTAGATTAAACTACTGTCTTGCGGTGTATGGCCCTTGTCTTTATGGAAAAACTTTGAATCTATTACAGCGAGTTCAAAATGCTTGTGCTCGGTTTTGTTTCAAAATTCCCCCACGCACTCACGTTACACCTTATTTAAATAATGCCAATATGCTAAAAATTGAAGGTCGACTCGAATTTGCAATGGCGGTTTTGTTGTTTGGTGTTATAAACACAGCTAAACCTGCTTATCTTTACGATAAACTTGAATGGCGAGCAAAAGAGAGAAGGATGAGATCTTGTGCTACTGTTTTTAGGACACCTCAGCATAGAACAGCTGCCTTTAGGGGAAGTTTTAGGTACCAGGCAAGCAAATGCTGGAACAACATACCTCCGCCTTTACGTACTGCATGTTCCAAATTTACTTTTAAAAGAAAACTTCTCCAATATCTTCTTAACAAACAGAAGGGTAAATTTTAAACATTCAATTTGTTTACTTTAATTTTTACATTAATATCAATTACTGTTAAATTAATTACTGGTACCAATTTTTTACTCGAATTTTTATTATTATATTCTTTCCTTGTCTTCATATTTATTTTTTTATTCTTATTATTTTAGTAGTTGATCCATTTAAGTATACACATATAAATTCCTAACACACATTTTTATATATTTACTTAAGGTAAAGGCACCAGTCTTGGACGCTATAAGGATTTTTTTTCAGTTTTTCGCAAATATTTTCTAACCTATGATTGCTATAAGTGTAAAAGTTATAACATGAAATGAAGCGAGTTTTTTTTAACAATTGCGTACTTTTTTAATAATTTTATGAAACAAATTGTTTAACAAAATGTAGGAAAATAGAAACGCTTTTTTTTCACCAGTCATGGACATGAAAAATCCAGTGATGGACACCCAGTGATGAACATTATCCAGTTATGGACATCCAATCCTGCCGTCGTAATGGTAAACGCAGTAATCGCCATTACTGCGGTTTAAGTTTTATTGCATAAATGGCACCTATAGGCGGTTATCTACCAATAAAAAAATTATTATCACCTGGAAAGTACTAAAATACAGGTGATAATAAATTTTTTATTGGTAGATAACCGCCTATAGGTGCCATTTATGCAATAAAACTTAAACCGCAGTAATGGCGATTACTGCGTTTACCGTTACGACGGCAGAATCTTGGACGGAAGTTTTAAGAGTAATTTCATCATCTAAGCGGACAGACGTCCACTGCTGAACATAACCCTCTCCTAGATGACTGTTTAGAGTTTCCCTGCGTGATCAAATAAACAATTACGATATCCGTAAAAGAACCAAACCAAAAAACCCAGGGAAGCAAAGAAAAGCATCGGCAGGCAGGGCAAATATTATTATGTAGCTCGAAGAACAGATAGCTGCTGGTGCCGAAAATATCTATTGGCAACAGTGCACTGGAAAACGCAAAAGAGTACTGCCCCATGAGAATTGACACCCTGACCCAACGATCACCTGACGGTCAGACGGACTGAAATGGCAAACTTAGATTGTTGTAATAAAAATGGATGGAAGTGATGGAGCGACGCACTGGGAGCACACGCCAGGCCAGGGCCTGGGGGTCAAGTTTCTTAACCAAAAACGAACAACTCGCAACCGTCCCGCTAGCGACTTCGTTAACCATTGCTGTTTTCTTTGGGCGTAAAACAGAATTGCCTTTGTTAAAGCGGCAATGGTTAACGAAGCCGCCAACAAGAAAATTACGAGTCGATCGTTCCCAGTCAAGAAACCCGACCCCCTGGTGGGAGTCCGCTCAAGATAGAGAAGTGTAGAAAAGGGGAAAAAGACCATTGTTCAGCAGTAAGAGAGTTTAGGCTTATAATAAAAACATAATTCTAGTTATTTTAGCGAAAATCTAACTGAATGATAATGATATCGGTGCTCGAAATGGAATAATTGCATCTTATTGGGTTTCGAATAGGCTTATAAAATATGATTAAGGTCTCGGAGACATATTTTTAGTTATTTAATTTAAGTATAAGTTTGTGTACCTATAACATTTAGATGGAAGTAATTGATATGGAAGTTGAAGCTAGGAAATATTGAGAATGTGAAGGGCCAACACTTGTCTCAAAACTTGATGCTAGCGTTCCTAATGATCGCCCTACACTTGTTTAAGAATCTAAATTCTGGGAACACTATATCAGATGTACTATAAAAGTAAAGTAGATGATCGCCACGCCATATAAAACATAAAATTTCATAGAATATGACGTTTTATAAAATGTGTCGCTTAGGCTTAGGCAGTCGCTTAATAAATAAAAAAGGTTTTTATAAGATTGATATGAGTTTATATGATAACAAGTGCGACTTGAACTTCTCATAATATGCGTTATGGATTTTTTTTTGTGGTTCTTTAATATCTTTGATAGTTCTTTGTCTTTCTCTATTCCTCTTCTTTATTTGGGATTTTTTATGTTACTAAGATTCTAAATATAGGAAAAATAAATCCAGTAGTGATTTAATTGTCTATTATGTAGTAAAATTTAACGCTTTACTGAAATCAGCTTTTGCGTTCGTATTTTTCATATTTTATTTTTGTATTTGTTGGAAACCATTATTAAATAATAAATTTTAGAAGCGATAATAAATGAACTGGCCCTTTTGATATACTAGTCATTAAAAAAGACAATAAAAATATAATGAACTTACTCCATAGTAGGTCAAATAAACGGGCCCATTTTAAAGGCCCAGTCATGGACACTCCAGTCATGGACCTATGTACAAGACTGGATCTAGATGTGCTAAATCAAATCTGATAAGACTTTCTAAAAGCATATAGTCTCGTAGCCATAAATGCATATTTTTACAAAAATATTAAAAAATCCAGTGATAGACAAAATGTCCATGACTGGAGAGTACTGACTAAACCGAACCAATCATGAACATTAATTTTCCACCCATTTTCTAAAGGCAGAATGTAAATATGAGGTTTTAGAGGCACTCTGAGTCTATTAAAGAACAGATAACTGTATAGTAATGTAAAAAAACTTATAAATTTTTAGTAAAATCAACATACTTCCAATCAAGTCCTTAACGCAAATGACTTAGTTTTTACCCATTCTCTGCCCAAGTTGCTACTTATATTTTTCATTTCGAATCTATTATAGTTATTAACTTTTAAATGTTTGTATGTGGTAGAGGGATTGTTACCAAACATAAAAATAATTACAAACGGGAATAGGACACAGCTGATTTCTTATTTTTTTAATCTGAATTTGAAATGTCCATAATAGGAGCCATGTCCAACACCGGTGCCTTTACCTTACACCTTTTATACAAGTATTATTTATGTTAGGTATATATATATAATTATATATTATAAATTGGCCCTTATCCTCACTGTTAGCTTTAATACTTAAGTTTATATATACTTATATTTATTTATATGTAAAATACCGGGACGTGTGCATGTAGGTATTGCCTGTCGGGGTACTGGCAGAATACCAGCGCTGCGGATAGTATTTCTTATATTATCCTGTAGCATATGCTGAGTCAGAGCCCTTTCCGTGTCGCAGCTACATCAAAACTGGATTTTGTTTGTACAGTGTAGTCTTATATACGTTAATGATTCATGTCACTAGTTATACCTACCTACTTAAGTTTATAAAATGTACCTATATGTTTTGATGTATTTGGAACATGGAATAAATCTTTCAATCAATCAATCAATCAATCAAGTTGCCACGGGAACTAAAATAAACAAATATTACTATTGTAAAGATATTTTTAGAAGGTATGGGTGGGATTAGAAATAATGTCTCCAAATTCCTGAATAGGAAATCAACCAGTAATTAACGTTTATAATGAAAATGCGCGTGCTAAGCTGCGGGCAAAAGCTAGTCTATATATATAAAACTCTTCCGTTACTGACTGACTGACTGACTGACTGACTGACAGACAACGCAGAGCCGAAACTACTGGGCGTACAAAGCTGAAATTTGGCATGTAGGTTCCTTAGGGAGTGTAGGTGAGCACTAAGAAAGGATTTCCCGAAATTCCCACAGGAACGGAAAAAAACGGGACTTTTGTGTTTATGAGAAATCTGCGCGGGAAAAACCGCGGGGCAGCCTCTAGTCTAGAATAAAACTTTTAAACTGCAGTCCCTACTTTATGGCAATAAAAATAAATAATAAAGTTCCTAAAGAAATAAAAACAATAAATACATTGAAACAATTTAATAAAAAACTTAAAGAATATTTAATAACAAACTGTTCTTACAAATTAGAAGATTATTTAAATAAAAGCATAGATGATAAATATAAGATTTAAAATGTTATCTAAGTGAGCTATCTCAGTAGTATTATTAATATATTTTAATAACGTTACCTCTGCGTTAGAAATAAGGTTTTAGTTTATTTATGTTAGTGTAGTTCTTTTCAGTTGTTGTTTTAACCTTTGGTTTGGTTTGTTTTAAGGACTGAGTCCTAAATTGCTACACCTTTGCCGGGTTACTAAATCAAAAGTTCCTTGTAGGTACTAAATTTAAGACCTGTACACTTAGCGCAATAAATATCTTGTATCTAGAATATAAATAGTAAGCTTTCGAATAATCTGGGATTTTTTTCCCTAAATAGTGAATCCTGTTTTGTTAGACGAAAGTGGAACCCGCGTTGTGCAACTGTCATTAAATATCAATCAATATTGACGTATATAATGTCAGTCGAAAGTAATCATAACATTATCATATTAAGGAGCAGACTACATAGGTACCTGAGATAGGTACCCTTTTTGGTCAATTCCAATCTATTGCGATACTACTGCTATAGTTATAGGAAAATTGATTACGAGACTACCAAATGTGTATTTTTCCGATAGTGCTGTTTTGCGCAATGAGACTAGAACCCCTGATGCGCATTTAATAAAATTATAATTGCTATCGAGTGCCAGTTTACAGCGATGCTAGCGCCATTCTCGAAAAAAAATTGTATCTTCTCAACTAAGGCAAATATCAAAAATGTGGCACAGTTTGACACTAGATAATATTGCTTTGTATTTTTTGAGCACAGCAAAGTAGTCCTAAGTAAAAAGAACAAATAATCCCCAGATTGTTAGCAAGTGGCCACTTTTAGCAACGCTTTGTAGCTTTCTTTGCTTTGGTCTTCCACCTAAAAGCTATACAGAAGTGCCCTCAAAATACTAGGCTACATTATCTAGTGTCATACTGTGCCACATTTTTGATATTTGGTTTAGTTTAGATATAATTTTTTTTCGCGAATGGCGTTAGCATCGCTGTAAACTGGCTCTTAAGCAGATTTAGTTAGATCTTAGTTTTTTAGTTTGACATTAAACCGAGCATCCACCGAAGCCTAAAAAATAAAAAATAATAAGTTAAAAAACACCATTTTAATTTACAATGAATTTTACAAGTGCAAGGTATAAAGTGTCTATCCAGTCGAAATCGGGACATGGACAAAATTCAGCTGTCCCGTATATTGACTAAATGGATCAGTCCCTCGTCAGCTGATCGAACGAATGTATGAAACAGCAGTTATTTTGTTTGTTTTACTTTAATTTATCAATACATAGTATAAAACAAAGTTGCTTTCCGCGTCTGTCCTTAAGTATGCTTATATCTTTAAAATATGCAACATATTTTGATGCGATTTTTTTTAATAGATAGAGTAAGTATAATACATGAGCAAAATAATAATAAGTAAGCGGTACGAAGTTCGCCGGGTCGACTAGTCTACATCTACACTAATATTATAAAGAGGAAAGATTTGTACCTATTTTTGTATGTTTGTAATGAATAGGCTCAAAAAGTACTGGGCCGATTTAAGAAATTCTTTCACCAATAGAATGCTACATTCTTCCAATTTAACATAGGCTACATTTTATTTTGAAAAAAATTAGGGATCCTTGGTAAAATTTGAACAATGTAACCGAAGGTGTAGAAAAATGAGTCTTAAAATGTCTTTCGTCGAATGCGCTGCCGAAACTATTAGCGATAGAACAAAATAATGTACAACAATATTGAAGAACATCATAATGTCTACAAAAAACTCCGCGGTAGCATATGTCCAACTATTGTAGTTATGTCACTACAACAACTTTTTTCATTTTAAACATTAATGAAAATGCTAACCAAATTCAAACCATGCTATTTATGTGTTTAATATTAATCCTTATACAAATAAATTATTTTATGGTCAAGATCATTTAACTACCTATAAAACAGTTTTTAAATTATTTAAATTGGGCTTTCCATTCAAAAGGTATTACGAATTAAAAAATTCAAACAGTAAACAAAACCGCCATAGCGCCCCGTGGCCGTTGTTTGCGATGCAGTCTGAAAAGCGCGCCGGGCATCGCGGCGGGATGGAGAGGAGGGGGGGGGGGGGGGGGGGGGGGGGTAGCCGCCTCGGCTTCCATCTCTCGGAATACCGAGGAGCTGAGGAACAGAACCTCCTCTGAGGAGAGCAGGCTGCTCGCGGCAGAGAACGCTCGCCTCAAGGGAGAGGCGAAGGCAGCCCGGGAGGAGGCGGCGAGCCTCCATGGAGAAATGGCCCTCCTCCGAAGGGAGATGGAGGAGCTCCGGACGATTGCTCGGTCTGGAGCCCCCTCTGCCCTCAACTTGGAGGAGGTCAAACGCGACATGATGGTCCAGTTTGGGACCATGTTGAACACGCGACTGGAGGCCCTGGACGAGCGCCTCCTCCCGGCCCAGCGGTGACGGGGGCCGGAAGGGGCAAAAATAAGAAAGAAGAGGAAGAGGAACAGGGACAAGGAGAGGGCTGCTCCAGTCCCGGCTGCCCCTACTCCAGGGCCGAAGCAGACGGCCTTGGAAAAGTCCAAGGCAGCAGCCAAGAAGCTGCGCACTCCCCGCACTGCGGCGGTGGTGGTCAGCCTTGGCCCGGTGGCTGTGCAGGGGTCTCACCTATGCTCAGGTGATCTCCGCTGCAAAAGGGAGTCTCGACCTGGCAGGTCTGGGCATCGACAGCATCCGCTTCCGTGCGGCTGCAACCGGTGCCCGCCTGCTGGAGATCTCCGGGCCTCCAGAAGAAGCCAGGGCCAAGGCAGACGCCTTAGCCCAGAAACTAAGGGAGGTGTTGCCCGAAGACACGGTGAGGGTCTCCAGACCCATGAGCAGCGCAGAGATGCGCCTCATGGATCTGGACGATTCCGTCACCCCTGCTGAAACCGCAGCCGCAGTCGCGGCAAGCGGTGGTTGCAGGGTGGCGGACGTCCAGGTGGGGCGCATCGTCAACGAGAGGGGCCTCGGCGCAGTGTGGGTACGCTGCCCAACAGATGTGGCGCGGACGATCGCACCCGCCGGAAAACTCAAGCTCGGATGGAGCATTGTCTGGGCTAGGCTCCTCCCGCGGCGTACGAGGCGCTGCTTCCGGTGTCTGGAGACGGGGAACCTCCGGGCAGACTGCACCTCGCAGAACGACCGCAGTGGCCTCTGCTACTGCTGCGGTCGACCAGGGCACATTGCCCGAAACTGCGAGGCTGAGGTGAGCTGCCCGCTCCGCCAGGCGAGCGGCCAGCTTGCCTCACACAGTCTGGGCAGCTGCGGCAAGACCAGCCAAGGGGCCAAAGGAAAGGGCCCGGTGCTCCCCCTAGGCCTGCCACCGCCGATAGCCAATTCGCGGTGGCCATGGATGTCGTTCCGCCTCAGGACCAGTAATGGCCACCCGGATCCTGCAGGCAAACTTGAACCAATGCGCCATAGCCATGGACCTGTTCATGCAGAGTCCTGGCGCAGTGGCAAATTCACGTCGCGGTGGTGGCAGAGCCCTACTATTTCGGAGGATTTGTGCCCAACGGATGGATCTCGGACCGCTCAGGCCTCGCAGCCATAGCCGTCCGTCCCTCCGCGGACCACGTGCTCCGGCCGGAGAGTTTAACGCGGGGAGAGGGTTTCGTGTCCAGCATGCTGGGGGAGATGCTGCTACTCAGCGCGTACTTCTCCCCTAGCCGCCCATTGCGGCACTCAGAGGCGGAGTTGGCAGCGGCGGCCGAGCGCCTCCGCGGCAAAAAGACGGCACCAGGCTTGGATGGAATTCCAGCCAAGGCCTGGTTCCTGTCGTTGAAGCCGAAGGCGTTGGAGATTCGGATCCGCAGCCTGTTCTCCACCTGTATGGAACAAGGTGTGTTCCCTCTGCAGTGGAAAACGGGCAAGCTGGTCCTCATCAGAAAAGAGGGCCGGCTCGCCGACTCTGTCGCTCCGTCAGATTTCCCGCCTATCGTCCTTTGGACGAGGCGGGCAAGCTGCTCGAGAGAGTCATAGCTGCCCGCATCAACCGACATCTTCAGTCGGTTGGGCCGAAATACAGGAGTGGGTCTTCGTCTTTATTAGGCAGCTCAGCGACGATTATTTCGTCGATCTGATCGGGCTGTATGTTTGTGTCCAGGCAAAACAACATATGACTAAATTGTCTACCCCGTGCGGAGCCGGGACAGGCTGCTAGTATATGATAAAGAAGCATGTCACGCGAGCCTTACCTTATATACGAGTTTAGAAATTATTTATTTTGTTTGCTACTTTGGAGGTAGACTAACTTTATGAATTTCTTTAGTTAATATATTATTTTGATCTGATTCCAATTTAATTATTCATTTATTTAAGAAGGGTGAAGGTTCCCAACTATCGGCAGTGAAACAGAGGTGTTGTTTTGAATAAGATATAATAGCAACTGATAAGTGGTTAACGTGTTCGGTTACAGAGTTGACAAAGAGTAAATTAGGCAGAGGTTGCTTAACATAGCTACCTACATCGTACAGAGGCTACACGAGTAAATTAATATGATTAGAATAATAAACTAAATAAGAGTAATTTTGGGAACTTATATCGCGCCCTTATATCATATAAAGTCTGTCTGTCTCGCTTTCACGAGAAAAATTCTGAACTTATTTGAATGAAATTTGGTATATGGATAGTCTAGTTCAGAGCCTGAGAAAGAACATAGGCTACTTTTGCGCTGGCGAAGCCTCGGGGCGCCTACTAGTCCACCATATTTGTCTTATTTTTCTGTAAAATTAAATATTCTATTCATAATGCTCTTTTGATTTCAGCTTTAAGCAGCACGGAAGACAAATTACTCCAGGATCTGCAATCATCAGATATAAATTTAAATAAAATGGCGAACACAACCATAGATTTAGAGAAATTAGATAATGAAACTTTGAAAAATTTGGTTACCGATGCAGTCGCAACGCAAATCATAAAAAAAAAGCTGGTAGCAAAAGATGGCACCTTAGAACCAAACAATTGGTACTGGCTTTCTTGAAACGATCACCCAAAGCATATCGTTATTTAAAATATGCTTTACCGGTACCTTGCATTAAAACTCTGCATAGGCTACTGCAACGCGTGCCTATGGAACCCAGCATCAACAGAAAACTGTTATTGAAATTAAAAGAATCGGTGGACGCACTTTCAGCACAGGACAAGTACCTATTGCGCAATTCTATTCGATGAAATTGCTTTAAAAAGAGGCTTATCTATAATGAGGCTACTGATAAAATAGAGGGATTTGAAGACTTACGAGATGACGATCGCAGACCTAAAATAGCTGATCATGCTCTAGTTTTTATGGTGCAAGTTTTGCATAAAAAATATAAGCAACTTATTGCTTTCTATTTTGTGCAGGGCACAATTTCGTCAGAAAAACTGTCTGTACTTATTAAAAAGTTATTCGTGCTCTCCGAGAAATCAATCTCAATGTTATCACTACGATTTGTGACCAAGGGCCGACAAACATTGGAGCACTTAACTTAATATGTTGAAACGGTTTTGGGGATTATCGGCGGATGAAAATTATTTTATATTTGATGAGGGTATCAAGATTTTTATTATGTTTGACATTCCTCATTCTATTCAAATCAATAAGAATTAATTTTCTAAATGCAGTTTGGTCTTGGACACAAACACGACCATTAACCCGGCCCAAGAGGATTAGAGAGACAATTCTCTAAGACTACTTGGGTAACTCTTGACTGGCGCGTCCACGCCGCGGGGGTGGGCATCCTGTATCCTAGTAGGCCAGGATACAGTGATGGCCAGGTTCAGTCAAGGACCCAGCACTGCGGGGTATATCGCGGTACCCTTGCCCAGGGCTACGGGTGAAGACCTCAACGGCTATGAAGGCGGAGATGAAGATCATCGGTACGGCGGATTGGGCGGACGAGGCACGTCACTAGGACGACAACTAGGAACCTGGCAGAGGGCAGCAGTACCTGTCAGTATCTCTCAGAGGCGGGAGGAATAAGTCCGAAACCGGCTCTGAAGAGAACTATACCAAACCCTGTTTGGTATACTGCGGTGCAGAAGGCAAGGAGGAAACCACTGCACTATTTTCCTCAAATTGGAGCCAAGATGAAAAAGTACAACAACAGTAGTAACGTTCTTGACAACGGGCTTCCACGATGTAATATTCCGTGGCGGTCTGAGTCCGGCAGGTGCAGGGGCAAGGCTGCGCCGGTCGTCATTATGCGAAACCCTTGCAAAATTGGAACATGGAATGTTAGGACAATGCTGTCACCGGGAAAATTAGAAGAGTTAAAGCACGAGATGAATAGACTTAAGATTGACATACTAGGTATTAGCGAAACAAGATGGGGAGGAAGTGGAGACTACTGGAGTGAAGATTATCGAGTTATATACACAGGAGATCAACAAGGAGCCAATGGGACAGCGATTATTGTTAATAAAGAATGGAGCAAGTTCATTGAAAATACCATACATTGTAATGATAGGTTGACCGCAATCAAAATTAAAATAGATTCAATATATACAGTTATCATTCAAGTATACATGCCCACCGGAAGTCACCCCGATGACGAAGTGGAAGATATTTACAACCAAATAGACACTCTGATAGACAAAACAAAGGAAAAGGATAATCTTATAGTAATGGGGGATTTAAACGCAGTAGTAGGGGAAGGATCAGAAGAAGATTTTGTAGGAAAGTACGGATTAGGAAAGAGAAACGCTAGAGGGGAACGACTGGTACAATTTTGCAAAGAATATGACCTAACTATTACAAATACACTTTTTAAACAACCTAAACGAAGACTATACACATGGAAGATGCCGGGTGATATTGCAAGGTACCAAATCGACTACATTTTAGTCGGAAAAAGCCAGAAGGCACAGGTTACTGTATGTAAAACATTACCAGGAGCAGATCTCAACACCGACCACAACCTTTTATTGAGCAAGTATTTCTTTAGTGGAGCAAAACGTGCAATACGTAAGAGGAATATACCAAAGAAATTGGATCTCATTAAAATTAAGGACAGCAAAAGTCAATATAGTGTGCAATATAGCAATAAGTTAGGAAATAAGTTAAAAGAAGTAAAATATAGTGATAGCTGTAAAGAATACAATAGTAATAAGGAAGATTATATAGAGAATAAATGGAATTCTCTTAAAGAAATAATGATAGCAAGTGCAGAAGAAACACTACAGAAAGAGAAAATACTGCCAAGGAAAAAATGGCTGACAGAAGAGATAAAAGATCTTATGCTGGAACGGAGAAAGTTGAGGAATAAAAACGATGAACACAGTATAGTAGAATACAAAAGACTAACCAATAGAATTACACTGAAGTGCAGAGAAAGTAAAGAGAGAGATATATTAGAAGACTGCAAAACAATAGAAAAGTATATGAATAATGGTAACATCGACAGAGCATACAACATTATAAAACGCTTAGACAAGACTAATAAAACTAAAAGTACAGCTATATTAGATGAAAAGGGGATAATTCAAATAGACAACAAAGATATAATGGAAAGGTGGAGGAGATATTTAGAAGAGTTATACAAAGGAGATGGTTTGAATGAAGATGATTTGGAAGATGAACAGACAGTTGAGAAAGATATTCTGGGCCCACCTATCATAAGAGAAGAATTTGACTTTGCACTTAATAGCATACAAAATGGGAAAGCTGCGGGTTACGACAATGTTTTTATTGAAATGTTAAAATACGCTAGATGTGACGTATTCATAGATGAAGTCTATTGCGTAATTAAACAGATGTATGAATGCGGAAAAATACCAAAGGATTTTAAAATAAGTAGAACAGTCACCATACCCAAAAAGTTGAACACACTTAGATGCGAAGAGTACAGAACTTTAAGCCTTGTTTCACAGGCCTCGAAAATTTTACTAAAAATAGTGCAGAATAGAATAAGAAATAAAACGGAATGCTGGATAGGAAAAGATCAATACGGATTTAGAAGACAAAAAGGAACCAGGGAAGGTATAATAGCATTAAGACTGATAATAGATAGAAGAATGGACCTCAACATTGATACACACATTGCATTCATAGACTTAGAAAAAGCATTTGACAAGGTGGATTGGAAAAAGATGATGAATGCATTGAAGCAAGCCGATCTAGACTACAGAGACCGAAGAATTATATACGAACTTTACAGAAATCAAGAAACATCAATAAGTTTTGGAGAAGAAATAGGAAAAGCTAAGATCAGGCAAGGAGTCAGACAGGGGTGTCCATTGTCGCCACTGATATTCAATGTCTTCATGGAATGTGCGATAAAGGAGATAAACGAAACAGCAGAGGGGGGTGTTAAAATTAATGGGGACCAAATAAATTTTATCAGATTTGCCGACGATATTGCTGCACTAGCCGAAAACAGACACAGTTTGCAGAAAATGTTAGATTCTATGGACACAATATTCAAGAAATTTAGTTTCAAAATAAATGTAAGCAAAACCAAAATATTAACCACATCTAAAACCCCGAAAATCCACACAGCTATAAAACTTAATGACATCACATTAGAAGAAGTTAAATCTTTCAAATACCTGGGAAGCATTATCACACATGATTCAAGATGCACAACCGACATTAAAACAAGAATAGCAATAGCTAAAACTCAATATAATAAGAAAAAGCACATATTCAAAGCCAGAATAACCAAGAAAATTAGGAAAAAATTCATAAAAGCATACATATGGAGCATTGCACTATACGGTTGCGAGACATGGACACTGACCCAGAGAGATAGAGATAGACTGGAGGCATTCGAAATGTGGTGTTGGAGAAGAATGGAGGGAATAAGTTGGACGGACAGAGTCACTAATGAAGAAGTATTGAGAAGAGTAGAAGAGAAGCGGATGATTTTGAACACCATAGAGATAAGAAGGGGAAAGATGATAGGCCATCTGATACGAAACGACACACTCATAACTAATATTATAGAAGGGAAAATTGAAGGAAAGAGACAGCGTGGACGACCAAGGGGAAGCTACTTTGACCAAATAAGGGAGCGAGTCAGTGCAGAGTCGTATCAGATGGTCAAGAAGCTGGCGGGGAACAGGGTAGAATGGAGAAGGCTCCACCGACAAGAGCACAGCTCTTAAGAGAGAAGAAGAAGAAGGTGAAATTGAATACGATGGCAGAACTGGAAAATGGTGTCATTTAATTGAAGCAGAGGAGAAAAATTGAAATTTCCTTAATTTCCCTAACAAGTTGTAAATCCCACATATAAAATCAAAATGCGCGTAAAATATGCTGCACGCGTATTAAGTAATACAATGGCAGCCACTTTAAAAATGATGGCATGGAAACATGATTCCGCACTTGAGATTTCTGAAACGGCCGGAATCGTCGAGGAGCTTGATAAGCTGTTTGACTGCTGTAATGGCCCATCATCGCCTCAAGATATAAAAAAGGGCATAAGAGAAAACGTGAGCTCTAAAACTGACCATGTAGCGAAATGGCGATACTTTTTGAATAAGATAAACACAATTAAGTTTATAAAATCAAACTCCAAACTACAATTAAAGCACGTGAGATGTATTAACGGTTTTGTATCATTTTTAAAGTCACTCAATGACATTTGGTATGATTTAAAGTAAGCTGGCTTTAAATATATGAATTTGCGTCAGCTGAACCAAGATGCACTCGAAAACCTGTTTGGAGTAATACATCAGCATACTTAAAGGCACAAGAGATGCTTAGTGACAAAAAAAGATAAGTTCGTATCCATACTATATCCGATGATAAAGAATATCTTCCGGAAGACGTGTTGAGGTCCTGGAACAAAAGCACCAAAGATACCAGTGACCTGAGCAATGTTTTGAAATTCATGAAAGCCGAAGTCGAGTCAGAAGGAAGAATTGCTCCTGCCAACGAAAGTTTCACGATCGCTAAAAGTACATACCTGTACAAGCCAACAGCATGTTTTATGGTAGAAAAGGATGGACGATGCTGCATATGGTGCAATAAAAATAAACACACAAGCACCTTATGTTAAATGCTACGTCATGTTTTCTTTTTGTAGTCCTATTAGTTTTTTACTTTTAGACTATCCCTGCCGGTTATTAATAAAACGTTAAAGAGCATTTTAGTTATTTGACGTTTGTCAATTTAGACTGGGATGTCACGTATTTACCATAAAACAAACCAGAGAAGTAGACCTTCCGTAATGCTACTTAAAATCAACTGTATCTTTATGAATAACACGGTAAGTATATACACAAATTTTTACATTTTGTTATACCTACCGGTATTATTGTTGGCCGCAGTGTGGCACAGGGTAGAAGTAGAAAAACAACGGAGAAAATAAAACTTCTCAAAAATATAGCTCCTTTTATTAAATACTAGTCGACTCGGCGAACTTCGTACCGCCTAACCTATTACTATATTGTCCATGTTTTATACTTATAAACCTTCCTCTTCAATCACTCTATCTACTACAAAAAACCTCATCAAAATCCGTTCCATAGTTTTAAAGATTTAAGCATACATAGGGACAGACGCGGAAAGCGACTTAATTTTATACTTTGTATTGATATTGATTGTCCAAGGAAATAATAAGACAAGTACATAAATAAAAGGGGGAAAATCCGTAAAAGAACCTATTCTGGAAAACTAAAGCGCATGTCTGGTAAACTGGTCTTCTAAATTCATATGGCACAGCACAAACTAAAATAGGTTTTCAAAAGAAAACTTCTAAGCTACCATAATCATTAGAAAGGTAAGCTATTTAATAGCCAATAGCTAACCAATTGGGTTCTCAGACTGGTGATAATGAACAGGAAAGAGAAGTGTAGACAGAAACCGAATAGAATGGAGATTCATTGAAGAGGCTCAAGTCACTACTAACAGTAACGTAATAACGCGGCGCTTGAACACATGTCGGAAACATATGAAAAAGAAATGAATATACATATTTTGAATAACTTGAATGATAATGCAAGCTTTGAAAAGCTTTTTAAAGACTTAGCTTCTGCATTTTCTTTACTGCTCCAAGGACAGATAAGGAATTTCAATAGAAGACCTAAATGGCACAGGTGGCCAGAAAGAGAAAAAAACACCGCTTAACGGATCTTTAATAGAGCGCCTACTTGTTATAGGTTACTAAGGAGCCTTTTCCAATTGCCTGCTCCGAGAACGCATAAAAAAATGTTTAGCAGATTACAATTTACGGTCGGCGTCAATAGAATTTTTTTTGACCTAAAGAGATTCTCCAAAAGTTTGCAAACAGAAGACAATCATTTTATTCTCTTGTTAGGCGAGATTTCAATAAGAATAATTTACTATGTAATCCGAATGAGGACCTCATTGAAGGATTCCAAGAACACGCCAATCACGGACGTACCAGTGAAGAGGCCACCCACGCACTTGTCTTCATGATTGCTGGGATAAGAAAGCCAGCTATGGAAAGGAACCAATAGCTTTTTATTTATCTGGGTCTCACGTACAGCTGATCGGCTGTCAGTCATAATAAAAGAGGTAAATTCGTGCTTATAGTTCAATTAATATCTAACCAATCTGAATTCTAGTCGATCTTTGATAAAATGGTCTTCCGGCGTTTCTCTCCTCTGTCTCGAGTACGCACGTCCTCTACGGTAAATTAATAAACCCGTCACTCGGTGACGTTGAGGCGTCGAACTCAGGCGAGGCAAGGACCGCCTGGAGCGCAGCTTGCCCGAGCGCAGATCTTCCATTAAACCCAAACTCCCAGAAGCAGTGGGACGAGCCCATCTATAAGATCATACAAAACAAGCCTATACATTTGGCCAGCGATCCTGCAGAACGGGCTCGCCTACACGCAGCATTTGACTCGGTGTCAGGTTACTGGCTGCAGGCGCTACCATCGGCTAACCTGGGAACCCTCTTACACAAGAGGCTCGTACCTTGGCCAGAGATTAAGTCTGGCCATTCAGAGGGTTAACGCAGCCAGCCTGCTAGGCACCGTACCTTCCGGTGGCAGCGATTTTGAGGCCATTTTTTATTTGTAAACATATCTTTGTTTAGTTTTTTTAAGTTTTATGTATAAACATCGGCTTTAATTTTAAATGGTACTAAATTAGGATTTATTTTCAGGTTGTTCTAGACTCTAGAAGAACAACCTGAAAAGAAATCTAGAATCTAGAGTGTGTGCAAGCTGGTATCAATATTGATTCTCTCGTCTGTGATATGGACGGGACGATATTTTTAACGTGAGAGCGTATAAGATATTAGGCTCAACGGAGACCAAGCCCCAGGTCAAGATCAACGACATGAACATTATTGCAACGTTTGACACATCTCACCCACTGAAGTGTTTTAGAAATTTATTTTTAAAATACGATATCAAATGCCCGATGGACATTAATTCAACCTCGGAGACAATGGGTAAGATTTTTCAATGATTGAATACAATTTTGACCGTCTAAAGAGATAATTTTGTTCTCTTGTTTGACGAGATTTATATAATCCGAATGAGGACCTCATTGAAGGATTCCAAGACCACGCCACTCACGGACGTACGTGTGAACAGAGCACCCAAGCACTAGTCTTCATGATTGCTGGGATAAGAAAGCCAGTTAAGCAACCAACAGACTGTATTATTAATAAAATTATCAACAGGCAAGCGAATGAGAAACCAACAATCCACAGAAGGACAGCCCAGGCAATATTATAGACAATTTTAATTTTTTTTTTAAAAGCACGCCGTCGCGGCAGTTACGTGATACTAGCGCTATCGATAAAAATTAATTTCTTCTAAACCATGGCCGAAAACAAAAATATGCTTCAATGATGCACTAGAAAAAAAAAACAAAAAAGTAAGGCTTTTTGTTTGCGTCTAAAAATTCACTTCGATTAAGACAATACCAAAATATTTTATCACCACAACTGATTGCAATTAGAGTTTTCGGTAACCTATGATAGATTTTGTATAACTTCGCAAATACTTAAAGGACGAAGCCCGAGGAAGAGTCACGTATTTTGAAACATCACCATGTGAACCAAATCTAAGATATACAGCCAAAAGTACCGCCATATCGCTTAGAAATTTTGTTTCAGAGACACACGACAACAATTAACGGCTTTGAAGGATTAGGGTTAGACTTAATTACAGTAAAAGTAAATATTGGTAAACAAGCCGAAGGTAAGACCTTTTCCAATTTACCCCCTAGTGATCTGGACAGCGAAGTTAGTTACTGTGCGACAAGCAAAAATGCGGAAAATGAATGCAGGCACATGATGGGTCATATCTCATACCTAGTAGCGCGAGGTCTTGTAGACAGGGGGTGCTGGCCAGAGAACCTCCACGCGGTGCACCCTGGGCAACAGCGGACGATCACACTTTTCGTTTCCCGTTTGGTGTGTGTGATCGTCCGGTGGCTAATAATCTGGCGGGAGTGTGCCTCCACATGCTCTCTGCTATCAGAGAGCATAGTGTGAGTCGAGAAGGATAGCGGGGCTTGAGACTTCCACCACGGCGTACTCCTCGGCGCCGTGGGGGGACTAACAAGCCCTGCTGAACGAGGAGGAAGAAGAGTGGAGGAATAAGAGAGAAAGAGAGAAGTGGAGGAAGATGGCGACGCGATGGGTGCGGGAGTTGGGAGCTCCGTCCGTCGTCGAGCGTAGGAAGAGCCATCCGCGCTCAGGGGGGACTATCACCACCTGTCCCCCCGTGAAGAGGCTAAACAGCCAATGCTGGAGGGGGTCGCGGAGTTGAACACAAAGTTCGAGAGATCTCCCGTGACCCCCTTGCTAACAGCCGAGGAGGACACCGGCGGGGTTTTAGTGGGTGCGAACCCCACATAACCCTTATTTGCCACAGAGCGAAGTCAAGGTTTAATACAATTAGCCGACGAACCTTTTACCTAACTGGCAAACTATCCTTCCTGTTAACTGCAGTGATTTTCTATGATAATGCTGTCGAATAAAGATAACAATTTTTTAAGGAGAAATTCGGTTTTTTTTACAGTTAGGTATAAATTCGGTTACATTTGTGTCAGACAATTTGGCAAAAGACAATATTTGTCTTTCGAATGCCAACGAAGACGCTGTTCTGCATGCTGCGACAATTTATACATGTAGATCACCTATTTTACTAACATCAGTAAAATACCCATTTCAGTACATCTAAAGCTTAGATTCTAAGTTTAATTAAGATGGCTTTGCCGGCTCAAGGTGACTTGCGAAGAATAACTGGGACTTTGTTGGGGGACTAATTTTCGTCAGCATTGCAGCGATTAAAACAGCTAAAGTAAAAGGTTCAATAAAAGCCCGAATTTAAGAATAAATTTCTTAAAAAAATATCTGGATCTGGGTCACGCGAAGGTAATTGACCTCTCCACATTGCAAGGCCAATCAAAGAAAATCTATTTCATGGCTCACCATCCATTTATTAAGGACGAGTAGTAGGACTACAAAACTAAGATTCGTCTTTGACGCAAGTGCTAAAACAAATCTTAACGCAAAGGTTAATGATAATTTGTTGCATATGGACCTGTGGTTTAAAGGTCACTTTTCGAAAACTTAATAATCATATTATGCTTTCAGCTGCTGACTGTACCTTAGGGCATAAGAAGCTCTAGCTTACTAGCGACGCCTGGTAGAGCTGGCGGCGAGGTTTGGTTATATTTAGTAATAATGTAATAGACGAATTCAATAACACGAATTATATTGTAAAGGCATATTCCCAACGAATGGACAAGGCGCATTGTGCAAGATTTATATATATAAAAAAGGTAAATTTAACAAATTAGGTACTATAAAAAATATTATTGTGACGAAATAAATTGTATAATTTGTTCACAAGTGAGCTATATAAATTAGCTTCCTTGCCTGTTTATAAAGGGGCCTTAGCCTAAGGTATACTTAAGTCGTTTTTATATACGTTTTATTGTTTTGTATGTTATCGATGTTTTATAACTAATTTTAAAATGTATGTTAAATATAAATAATTTTCCTAATAAAGGCCGCCCTCCAATTTATCCTTTGTAGTTTTTTCGGCAGTTTAATTTTTTGATACTATAGTAAAGACAAACTGCTTGATATTGATTTCATAAAAGGTTGAGTGCATTTTAATAAGGTACCAGGTTATGGGATTATTGGGAATGTTTTAGAGTTTTATACTACTACTAGTCGACCCGGCAAACTTCGTACCGCCTAACCTATTACTATTTTGTGCATATATTATACCCTACGAACAACATTACTCAAGAAGCGTAACTAGCCCAATAAAAAGCCCCACTTAATGCACAAGGAAAAGAAGCCCCGGTGGGCGGGGCTTAGGGTTACGGACACCATTCCGCGTAATTCCTAAGTTCCTAGTGGCACCTTAAGTCGTTTGGCTGCAGCGTCGGGAGCATATTACTGTTTTTGGATATTTCAGACCGTGTTTTATCTTTACAAATATGCCTTCGTGCATTATAAAGTGTTGTAGAAGCCATAAAGACAAAATAAAATACTTATTAAATAAATGTTTTGAAAAATAACACTTGACCGCCATCTAGTAGCGATAATATGTACCAGCAGAAAAGCAGGGGGGCTAGCTCGCTGCTTTGTCGACAGACGCGAGCGAAGCGGCCAATAGCGTGTAAGCTTGTCTATGAGATTGTGTGAGTGTTTGTTGTAATAGGAGTTACTGTGTGTGAGTAAGTGGAACCAACATCGAAGCGATTTTGTAGGAGAGTTACGTTTCCTGAGTATTGTTGTTCGTAGATTATACCTATAAACATTCCTCTTAAATCACTCTACCTATTGCAAAAAACCGCATCAAAATCCGTTGCGTATTTTTAAAGATTTAAGCATACATAGTTTTATACTATGTATGAAAATACCTACAGAAAAAAACTTAAGATCGAAATGCGATAGAACTTCACAGTTTGATAACTTATCATCAAAAGCTACAATTTATGATATTGTGTAAACTTAAATAAATATCGTAGACACAGTAAAATGGCTATTCTAAGCTAACTTAAAGATGCTTCAAAATATTTAATTTAATTTTAATGCCACTTTATTGGCTAGCTCAGCGTACTAACGTTCTATTTTTTTTAACAGTCGCGGTTAAATCTTTAATATCGTCTACGTCAACTGAATTTATAGAGGACACGCACATATCGTATGCTACTGATGTATCTTTGTCGATCGGAGACTCAATGGGTGTTAACAATTTCTTAAAATTGTCCAAATTAACCTCATTGTTATCTCCTTCACAGTTTCCACATATGACCAGCAGCTTGGATAACACTGAGGTTTTCACTGCGGCTTGAACTGTCCCACTGTAGGATTGGAACTGGAGTGAAGTTTTCTAAAGGATCCTGCTGCAAACGCCGGGTAGAAATTCTTTTAATTTCAGTAGAGCACAGTTTTAGCCACACTTGCTCAGTTGCGGTTAGGGTCCAAATCCAACCGACTCGAGAAGGAGGATCCCTTTTACAATTAATGAAAATGATAATTAAAAAAAAAAGTATCATTTTAGCAACTTGCAGTAACGACAGCTCCGCTTGATTGAGCGCCTGAAAAAATATCAATTTACAATATAATAAAAAAGAACAAAGAATAGGGGAAGAATTCGAACGTCCGGAAAAAGCGTGAATTGACAGAGAAGTATTTACCTGCGCTATCCTTCCATACATTCCAGCAGCTACGGAATGACTGAGTACTTGCGCCGCCAGGTTAACTTTCATTTTCTGCTTTGAGTTTGGTTGTTGATGACCAGTTTGTCAAAGCATGAGCATTACCTATATATAAAAACTGGATCTACGGAATCCAACTCGATTCCTGAAAATCAATAAATCATTAGTGATGGATGGATATTAGCGCGCAAAACACGAACTAAAGACCGAGAAACGAACATTTAACTAATACCTTGAATGCACAGAGAATAAAAAAATAGGTATTTTTGGTGGTGCGAATGAAACTAGGAATTCCCCAACCATCAGATGTTTAGTTCCACTAACGGACTATAAGGGTGTTTCCTCAAGAAGCGATATCGCTCGCTCGATAAAAGTTCGATAGCCAATATGAATTGCTCGTACATCCGAATGATGCAATTCTGTATCGTCGCGATATCGAGCCCAGTCCCGTATGTAGTGGGGGCTGGGCAGGCCCGTGCCCCGGGCGCCAAGATCAGGGGGGCGCCAAATTCACACTACAGACGAATCAAATCATGTGATTGATGAGTAAAATCAACGAGCGCTCTAGCGCAGCGTAAGGTTAGCGCTCCAGCGCGACGCTATAGTGCCGTCATTTTGACAATCCTGGGTGACAAAGCATTTGAGTGAATTTTTAGACAAACCATCGAGTCAAAGAATATTAATATATTCTTATTATTATATTCCTGGCCCGTTTCTTGCCACTAATGGATGGTCTGACATGACTGTTTTGATATATTAATGCGGAAAAATGTATTGAGATGATTTCAAAAGAGGTCAAAAGTGACAGAAAAAATCGACAAATGGTCGGTCATGCTACGGCCGCTGATAGGTGAAATTATACACATAAAAAAGGTAAAATTTAATATAACTGGGCAGGGGGGGCGCCATTTTTCAGTTTTGCCCCGCCTAAAAAAATGGAGATCCGGGGCTGTATCGAGCGCGCTGTTTGTCAGACGAAAACGTCAACGAAAACACTTTTGGGTACCTACATCCATACATAGAAAAAAAAACCTAGACACAACATATAAATAGAAAAAAATTTATTTTTACCTTTGCATCGAATAGGCTCCAAAACTACTGAACCGATTTGAAAAATTATTTGACTGTTGGGAAGCTACATATTCCTTTTTTTTAAATGTGCTATACTAGCGCCACTTTGAAAAATAATTAATATCTTATAAACCATGGCCGAAATAAAAAATATGCGTCTTTGACTCCCTAGATAATCTTGGTAATGATCTTATAAATATTATTTTATTTGCTTAAAGTGGCTACTTTAGTTTCATAAAATAATGAAATTAAAGTAGCCACTTTAGGCAATAAACGGTTTATTCCTTAGATTATGAACCTGAAAGCTACACACAACAGGACCTTAAAAACCTCTTAGCCAAGGAGGCCTTAGGAGTCAAAGACCTATATTTTGACTTTTGCCATGGTTTAGAAAATATACATTATTTTCGTAAGTGACGCTAGTTTCGCACCGTGTAAGCCCTTAAACTAAAAAAAGGCGAAAAGTATTGATCTTAGTTATCGAATGTACTAATACGATATGTAAGAATATGTAAAATAATATAAGATAGGATATGGTAAAATAAGGTAGGTTTTGATTATAAAGGCGCAGATGTTTTTAAACATCTTGAACAAAGGAGATTGACCATTCTGGACCAAATGCTGCCCACGCATGTGAATATTTTTTTTCTTCTTCACATGAAGAGATATATATATGAAAAATAAAAAATAAAAATTAAAACCACGGATTTATAATATATACGTAGTACCTTAAAACTTATTTTTTTGGTGATCTTACATTTGATATATAGTTTTTTATCGTTTATGTTAAATAATATTATTATTATCTTACCTATTCTACCTCCCGAGTCCGGTTCCGACCTCACTAGTCTCGTTCGAAGCAACTTTTTTTTGTAGCAAGTTCTATATGAAAATGATAAATAAAGAGTGATTTGCCAGAATTTAGAGAAATCGAAAGTCTCTCTTGCTCATATTCAGATTTGGTATGTGCCTATCTCTTTCGCGCACGCTGGGTTTCGCTATACCTGCGTGCTTGCGCACGTGCCCTTTTGTTTGTATTGCAGTCTAACTTCGCTCTTGGAACCGTTGTGTACTGTGCGCTTATCTATCTTATTTTTAAAACCTGTCATTACTTTTGGACTATCGTATCTGCATCACCTGTTGACCCGGCTCAAAGAGTAAAGTAATATATAGAGGACACGGCTATTCATTTGGACTACGCGATGTATCAACCACATCACAGAGTGTGTTTATTTTGTGATCGTTCTGTGGAACGAATCAGAAGACATACCTTAACTCGATTCTGTTCAACATTATTGCTGCTCATGTTATATCGGGCGAAGAACGATCGGCAGTTGTGCCCACGTTGTTTGCCTAGTTTGGTTTTTGGGATGGGCTAGGCACCAAGACGTTGTGAGGCGCCCTGCTTTATTTTTAGATTCCATAATTATAGACGACGATGATGATGACGATTGATATGGTATTTTAAAATGTTTATCCTTAAATAAATGTTGATATTTTAAATGATACACTGTCTTTTATTTTTAAAATAAGCTGTTGGTTAGGATTTTTCGTCAATGTAAAATAGATTATTTTTCAATATTCCTTGGATAGATTCTTAAGCGCTTTAGGTTACAGACTACTGTTAGTCTAATGAACATTATGCACTATGATTCAATGCTGGGCAGCCTTGGTCCAGCGTCCATACAAAAATGGTCAATCTCCTTTTAAAATTGTAATCTGCTCCTCCGTCAATCCAAAACTGCATCCAAAATAAACATATTTGTTTACCCGGTAAGTACTCAAAGTTCGAGCAGGAGCAGGCAACTGAATTGCTTATCGATTTTTGCGTATTTGACGTCGCTTGCAGGTCGAAACGATGTCGAGCGCTCGACCTGTCTTCATACTATTCAATCTGTATCGCGCGTCATGTGAATGTACGTGCGATTCGATATCGAGCGGTCGTGTGATCGATATCGTTCGCTCATGAGGACACACACGCGATTCTCCATATTATTTGTTAGGACTCGCGACGTTTTCGATATCGCACCGATATCGCCTATCGACCCAATTCTGTATCGAATCGCTGCATGAGGAAACACGCTAACTACTAGTAAAATAAATATAGAAAATACGATGTAGGTACTTAATAAGGATTAATATATACTTCATTATTTTAAAAATTATTGAATTCGGGGTGGGATGCTTGGAAGAAATCGCTTTAAGCGATAAGGCCACCCATTGAATGCATGTTCAATTTGTCAGCACCATTTGTATGCAATAAAGTAGATTCTATTCAATCATTGAAAAATCTTACCCTTTGTCTCCGAGGTTGAATTAATATCCATCGGCAATTGATATTGTATTTTAAAATTGTATCTGTATACATTTCTGAAACACTTCAGTGGGTGAAAACGACCCACCGACCGAGGTGTGTCAAACATTGCAATAATGTTCATGTCGTTGATCTTGACCTGGGGCTTGGTCTCCGTTGCGCCTAATATCATAAACACTCTCACGTTTTACATCCATATCACAGACGAGAGAATCAATATTGATCCCATCTTGCACACACTCTACTCTAGAACAACCTGAAAAGATAAAACATAATTTAGTACCATTTTATCAAAGATCAACTAGAATTTAGATTGGTTAGATATATTAATTGAACTATGAGCACGAATTTACCTCTTTTATTATGACTGACAGCCGATCAGTTGTAACTAGGGCTTGCAATCGAATATTCGAATATTCGAATTATTCGAATAATAAACTAAATCGAATAGTCGAAAAGTAAAAACGATTATTCGAATATTCGTTTTTACCTAAAATTGTATATTTTGTACTACTAATTTTAAAGTTTACGTGCTAGGCGAGACGATATCACCTGTTTACACTTAAAAAATGGAATCAAAAAAATCTTGATTACACTGAGCAAGGATATTCCATCTATCTGGTCTTACAGTCAAAAATCTGGTACGTTTTTTTTTTATTTTATTGCAATACATAACTATCGCGGATTCTTCTTCTTATCCTCTTATCCCAAGCGGGAACATAGGGCTTCAAGAATTTTCCTCCAATTTTGGCGGTCTTGAGCAACAGCGGGTAACTCCACCCAGTTAAGTCCTACACTATTTGCTTTTTGAAGCGTGGACCGGCGCCAGGTTGCCTTCGGGCGACCCCCTTTGCGTCTTCCGGAGGGCTGCCACGACAGAGCTTCCCTGCAAGGTCGTCCATCTGCTCTGCTTAGCGAGTGCCCTATCCAACGCCACTTTTAGTTCGAATTTCCATTTCAATTGGCCTTTGCTTTGTCAGGTGCCATAGCTCTGTGTTGGTAATGGTTTGTGGCCAGAATATCTTTAGTATCCTTCTCAGGTATTTGTTAATGAATACCTGGAGCTTATTGGTCAGGTCTTTTCGCACAAACCATGTCTCACACCCATATAGCAACACTGATTTGGTGGTGTTAGTTGTGTTAGTTGTGCGAACGCTGCCCGCGCTTTGTTAATGCGTTTTTCAATTTCAACTTCCGTACCTCCTGTAGGGCTCACCACTCCACTACTTCACCCGTAATGTTCAGAGGGTCCTGCCTGATCTCAGGTGTGTACGCGCATTTCTTTTGTCTTAGCCGTATTAATACGAAGCCTCTCTTTTGCAGCCTCAACCACCAGATCGTCTGTCTTTGCTTGAAGGTCGCTCAGTGTTGTAGATAAAAGGCAAAGGTCTTCTGCAAAGTCTATGTCCTCAAGACACTTCTGCGAGTTCCAGGGAATACCCCGCTAGCCTCTGCCGATGACTATACACATCACGTCGTCCAAAACCAGCAAAAACAGCGTTAGTGATAATAGGCAACCATGTTTAACGCCTTCTGTGACCGTAATGGATTGCGTCAATTGGCCTTTGTGAATTACTCTGCAGGTGGAGCCCACATACAAGTTTTGTATCAGGTTTATTAACTTGTCCTGGCGAGTACTCCGCAGTAAAGGTATACACCTTTACTGCGGAGTACTCGCCAAATGCTGGACCACCTAACCCTGTCTAACGCCTTTTTGAAGTCCACAAATAGCGCGAATAGTTCGCACTGCATCTCATTGCATTTTTCCAGAATTATTCGCAGCAGGTTCAGTTGGTCTCTGCAAGATCTTCCAGGACGAAATCCAGACTGCTCTTATCTCAACTTCACGTCCACCACCCCTGCTATCCCGTTCAGCAAAGTTTTGGTCAGGATTTTAGTGCAGGGCGAGAGCAAGTTTATGCCCCGCCAGTTAGAGCATTGCGAAAGATCCCCCTTCTTGGAAGTTTTAGGATTATTCCTTCTTTCTAGTCGTTAGGGACTACTTTGGTTTCCCATATCGTTGCCAACAAAGGCAGAAGGACATCGGCTGATTAGTCTGCGAAGGCTTTTAGGGCATCTATAGGGATACCGTCTTAGCCAGGACTATCTAACTATCCAGGATCTCGTAGACAAATTAAAATTTAAGTTGGCCAAGATTATAATTGTATTTGACAATATTATTGACCGTTCCTTTGAGAAAAAGTTATTAATGAATAAAGGGGCCAATTATAATTAAAAAAAAACAAATTTTCCTTAACCTTTTACGTCTTTTTGTATTATTCGAATAATATTCGAATAATTCGAATAGTAGCCCGAAAAAAACCGAATATTCGAATACCAAATTTTTTCGAATAATTGCAAGCCCTAGTTGTAACATGAGACCCAGATAATTAAAAGGCTACTGGTTCCGGCTTTTTTATCCCAGCAATCATGAAGAAGAGTGCGTGGGTGGCCTTTTCGCTGGTATGTACGTCCGTGATTGGCGTGGTCTTGGAATCCTTCAATGAGGTCCTCTTTTTATATAATAAATTCCTTATTGAAAGCAGTGGGATAACGGATAACTTAAAAGCTAAGTATAACCTGCGCAGTTATCAGTGTTGCCAATGACTGTTTACCAGATTCCCCAAGATCACTGGTCAAATTCCCCAAATTTGGGGAGAAAAATATCCTGATTCCCCACAAAATCCCCTCACAATGAGATAGTGAACTATTTACGAAATAACTTTAAAAATCAACCATTTATTAATGACATACACTTGAAAAATCGCAATGTCAATAAAAAAAAAATCGTCCGGTAAAATATTATCCTCCTCAGGTTTTCTCTTTTAATCAGGCCTAAAAGTAAAAACATGGTTAAATATTATGTAAAACTGATGAAGTGTAAATTTAACATAATCGAACAAAAAATTTTCCACTTAAAATAACCAAATATTTACATAGGTACATTAGCAAAGACTGGGGATAACAAACTGACTGATTTTAAGGTGGGGTGATACATTTTCATTATTGTATTTCGCATTTATTCAGTAATTTAAACGAATAAGGTTAATAATCACTTCTCGAAAGATAAGGTTTAGCTTTTATAACATTAAAATAAACAAAGGCAGTAATTTATATTTGATCATGGATGTTTTGGTTGTAAGTTTGTTTTGAATTGGTTAAATGCTAAATTCCCCGCATATTCCCCACACAGAGCCTCTCCCCACGAATTCCCCAATCGCTTTGAGATTCCCCGCAGTTTGGGGAATTTCCCACACATTGGCAACGCTGGCAGTTATAGAACAGATTTAAAAATAAGTAAAAAGTATCTCTATTTCCTCTATACTAGGTACGAGCTTTCCCGGCTTACTTCGTTACGCCATAGAATATAAGATACTACAAAAGACTTGGCTCTATAGACTATGTTCTTTTGCCTGCCCAGAATGGCCGAATAAATAACTAACAACAATAACAAACCACCTGTCAAAATATGTAAACAACAGAAAAAATATTGCACCTTGGGTTACATTATTTGAGTTTAGGTAAGGATCCCTAATTTTTTTGAAAATCTAATATAGCCTATGACACTCGGGGTTAATGTAGCTTCCTACCAGTGAAAGAATTTTTCAAATCAGTTCAGTATTACCGGAGCCTATTCGTTACAAACAAACAAACCAATCTTTCCTCTTTATAATATTGGTATAGATAATAATCTACTTCCTCTAGGTATATTAATAACGAGCTTTCCCGGCTTACTTCGTTACGCCATAGAATATAAGATACTACAAAAGACTTGGCTCTATAGACTATGTTCTTTTGACTGCCCAGAATGGCCGAAAAAAAAAACAAACAACAACAACAAACCACCTGTCAAAATATGTAAAGAACGGAATAAATATTGCACCCTGGGTTACATTATTTGAGTTTAGGTAAGGATCCCTAATTTTTTTTAAAATCTTATATAGCCTATGACACTCGGGGTTAATGTAGCTTCCTACCAGTGAAAGAATTTTTCAAATCGGTTCAGTATTTCCGGAGCCTATTCGTTACAAACAAACAAACAAACAAACAAACAAATCTTTCCTCTTTATAATATTGGTATAGATAATAATAATAGGCTCACCACTCACCTATAGGTCTGGACCGAAACCGGCGAGCGTTCTAGTTGGTTTTATATTATAAATTAGGTTATTACAAACATATTCATGAAATTTCAGGCTACGGCGATCAATAGTTTTTCTTTTTCAGCACAAATTAAATAGAGATATTTTCCAGTAATCAATTTTTGAAAAATCGAATATTTTTTCTAAATCGTTGAAAACAGAATGTTTCTATCACAGACCAACTAGAGTAGAGATACTACATAAGTAGTGATTTACCTTCTCTCTGAAGATACTCACATAAACACAGACCAACTAGAGATACTACGGTTTCTATTACACATTTTATGTTATGACTAGAGGCTGCCCCGCGGTTTTTCCCGCGCAGATTTCTCATAAACACAAAAATCCCGTTTTTTCCCGTTCCCGTGGGAATTTCGGGAAATCCCTTCTTAGTGCTTACCTACACTCCCCAAGGAACCCACGTGCCAATTTTCAGATTTCTACGCCCAGTAGTTTAGGCTCTGCGTTGTCTGTCAGTCAGTCAGTCAGTCAGTCAGTAACGGAAGAGTTTTATATATATTGATCAAACGAACTTCTCAAGTGAAGTTCGATCAATATTATATGAGTGGTTTCATTTGAAGATATAAATCAATTCACTAGGTAGTCCTTTCACCTACAAGGCAACATTCGCACGTTCTTACAAATAACTATTAGTCAATCGATTTAATCGATATCGATTACTCGATTAATTTTAAATTTACCGATGCTCCCATCCCTACCACTCTACGCGCCCATCACTAGCAGCGTCCGCCAAGCCTGTCATTCTTTTTAGAGATAGATTTCTGGCATAAATTACGTCGTTTATTGACTTTTTTGGCAAAACTCGGGATTTGGGTAGGGAGGGTGATTTATATCTTCAAATGAAACCACTCATATAATATTGATCGAACTTCACTTGAGAAGTTCGTTTGATCATTGTATATTGATTATATAAAAAAAAAAAAGTTTATTGTTTTTGATGTTGAATGGTGGAGGATGGAGGGGACAGCTTGGCGGGAAATGTGAGGAACATGTCGGGCCTTTTTTGTCAATTTGCTAAATTAGTTTTCCGTTTTCCGTGGCTATTATTGTGCTAGTGTGGTGAAATTAGTTTAATAATGTGCCCTTTATGGAAAAGAGTGTAGTGAAGTGAGAAATAAAGCTTGCCGCTCCCGAATAATTCTGATTGATGTTCCGTGAAGTAGTCGGTGTGAACATTGAAATGTGAGACCACCCTCACATTTCAATGGGTTAGGTTAGGATTTAGGCTAAGAAAACAATGTATTAAACTACAGAAGACTTGAATACTAATAAATAAACTACTGAAGACTTGGCTGTATAGGCAAGTTCCTTTGGCTGCCCATTACCTTCTCTCTGTCTATAATTTTGTATGGAAAACTTCCCTGTGGGATAAATAAATGATACCTAGTTGGTCTGTGAATGAAGTTTCAAATTTTGTATGGAAACAAAACAAACACAAAAAAACATTTGTTGAATCTTCTAACATTTACACTAATTAAGATGTATTTATTTATGTGTTATATGTAAAGATTTCAGTTAGAGCCGTAGTAAATGTTTTTGTTCCTATAATAATAATAATAATAATAATCGTTTATTTCAGTTGAATATACAACCATATCTTAATCTAAAAAACACACATAATTATACTTTAAAAACTTGAAAAATTATTTACATATATGGACTGCTACCCAATGCTTTAGCAGTGGACTGTCCATTCTGTCAGTCAACAGCCGGAGGATGCTGTTGGGGCCGTCCCGGCAGCGGCGCATCAACGAGGCTGTACGCTTACGCAGAACTGCAGAGAAGCTGTCCACACGCGCCTCCGCGAACATGCCCGATGCACTGCAAAACCGGGGCAGCCCCAACATCACCCTAAACGCATTGTTGTACTGAACACGTAGGGCGCTGAAGGCCCGCCGCGTGTAGCCGACCCACAGAGCGCACGTGTAGAGCGACTGACAAAACGCTCTAAATAAGGTAATTTTTACGTCACTCGTACAGCGCGCAAACCTGCGGGCCAGCATGTTGCAGCGGACAGCCAGCGCCCTCCGTTCTCTATCAATGTCCATGTCATCATGCAGGCGCTCATTGACCACGTGACCTAGGTACTTAAATGAAGTTACACGTTTTAGGGGTCCCCCACTAAGCTGTATATTTGGTACTTCAGTAAGTGGTTTACTACCAGATAGAAACACCAGAAACTCACTTTTTTTCACATTGTACTTAAGTCCATGTTTTGCCACATAGTTTTCGCACACTTTTAACATTTTTCTCAGCGCGTTGACTGATGGGCTCAACAGGACCATATCATCCGCATAGCTAAAATTGTTCAATATCTGGCCATCAACCGAACAACCTACTCCCGTTCTATTGAGCTCATCAATCAACCCATTTATATACAGGTTAAAGAGCTTAGGCGAAGACAAACCCCCCTGCCTCACACCACAGTCAAGTCTGTATAATTCTGAGTGCGTATTAACCCATTTTATACTGTTATTCTGATGATTATACCAGTACCTAAATATGGCGATGAGTTCACTAGGCATACTTGTCTCCGCCCTCAGCTTTTTCCACAGAAGATTATAGGAAACTAAATCAAAAGCCTTACTTAGGTCCAAGAAACACGCATACACATTTGTTTTTCTCTCAGTGTAGTATTTGACAGTCTGCTTGAGACAAGCTACAGCACTTTCCGTTGATAAACCTGCTTTAAAGCCAAACTGGGCATCATTCGTCGTCATATGCTTGTCAAGCGTGTGGTCAAGCAGACTGTCAAAAACCTTAGCAATAACATTGGCTAACGAGATTGGTCTATAGTTATTCACCTCCGTGATGTCACCCGTTTTGTTTTTTACAATGGGAACTACTACTGTTCTCAACATACTCTCAGGAAGGTAAGCATGTACTATGCATAGGTTAAATAGCATAGCAAGTATTCGTGGAAGATGATCTCCAGCACACTGAAGGTGCTCAATACTCAGACTGTCGTATCCAGGAGACTTACCGCGCTTCATGTTCCTTATAGTAGAGCGTAATTGGGATGCCGTGAATCTAAATGGCGGCCCCTCCTGGACACGACCCTCCGGCACCTCAACATTCCCTTCCATATCTGTCGTAGGAACAACTTTAAAATGTTCTTTAAAAATATTAGCAATTTCATAGTCACCAGAAACATTATTAACACTAACAGGATAACTAGACTTTGGTATTGTTTTCTTAGCTTGTTTCCAAAAATTACTAAATTTTTTATCGGAATGACTACTAGCAATAATATTCATTTTCAGTTGCTCTTCATTATTTTGACACCAGCGTAACTTACTTTTAAAAACTTTTCTGGACTCTACCATTTCATCATATACGTGTCCTGCACGAGGTCTACCGTATAGGTCCCACATGTGAAAACAAGCCCTCGCTTTAACATGATACTCTCTGACATATTTATTCCAGCCTGTTATAGATCGTTTGACACGTTTATTTCACGTTTCCTATGGAAAAGTGAAATAATTATAGTGTCATGAACATGATATGTGATCAAGATAAAAGAAAGGGGAGCCTTTCTACATCTACTCTTCCTGCCATCGAAATATTACAGAGAAATGTTCGGAGGGCCCCTACTTTTCATTCCCGGTAACTAACATTTAAAACGACCCACCAACCAAAATTGTCGATACATTATTTGGTCATGTTCATGTTGGTCAGTGGGTGGGTAGTTTAGGTTTTCTTAGTTAGCTTTTTATCCTAGAGTTAAGAAAATGGGTCAGTGGGTTGTTTTAGGGTAACACACTGTTTTTTTTTTGTTTTTTAATTTAGTACCTAGTTATTTTGTAGTCCCTATAGCAAGAGAAACCACACAAATTTGAAACCTGTTGGGTGGTCTACTGCAGGTATCCATCTACCAATAATAATCTTTAGAGTAATTGGTACCCATGATGAGTATAATATGTTAAATCAATATACCTATATAAAACTCTTCCGTTACTGACTGACTGGACTGAACCGCGGGGCAGTCTCTAGTCTTAGTTCATTACAGTCTCGCTAAAACTCAAGAACGGCCGGGCTGATTTTGTTGATTTTAGTTTTGAAGTGTGTGTGGTAGTCCAGGGAAGGTTTAAAAGGCCTTGAGAAAATATTTAAAAATTGCATAGAAGATGGAAAATAATAATATACTATTGCATCCAAAATGCTAAATTACAGCTACTACTTCCTTTTTCTTTCATGTCTAAGATTGATTGATTTGACATTGTTGTTTTTTTATTCACCTAAACTGGGCGGCCAAAGTAACAACAGTCAATGTGTCAACTTATTATGTAAGCCATTACGGACTTTGCCGGGTCAGCTTATTACTTTAATAAAAATGTGATTTTTCAAGAATATTTTGAGCTAAATATAAAATTTTGCAGGAAACCTCGAGATATACCATTTCACATACCACACCAAAAGTTGCTTGAAAAGATAGAATATGTGAAGAAACCACCAGAACCATTGGTAAGTACCAATATTAGATGGTCCTTTTTTTGTTCGTTTTGAATTTGTGTCTATCTGGGATCAGTCCAGTTGACTATAAGCAAATATTGTGTAGGATAGCCAGTGTCGCGGTCGGGAAAAGAGGCTTTGCGAACATTTAAATTAGAGTATTTTAAAGAGATTAATTATATTTTTGGTTTTAAGTTTTAAATTAAACAATAGATACAGATCAACGATAAACATTTATTCTTAAAGACTATATGAATTTAAATTAAAAAAAGGTTTTTAAAAAAAAAGGATTTAAAGAAAGTGGGTACGAATGTGGGTTCGAGTCCCTACACTTGGCTTGGTCTATGGTCTTGGTTCACTGCGGTCAGGTACTCCCCTGGCCGGTTGAGACGGGAACGGAGGCTGACGAGAAGATGGCCCAGCGGTGGTGTGGAGAGACGTCAGGGGACGACGACGCGGGATGAAGGGTCTTTAGAGCCCCGCCGTCATGACGTCGTGAAGAACGATGGCGACGTCTCTGGAGTAAGACTCCGCAGCGGGGACGCCGCCCTCGTAGATGCGCAATCAGCGCACGCCAGATCGTGCTTCAAAGCTCGTGCATAAAACCCAATAAGTGTGGGTTACGCACGAAATATACTAAAAAAAATATATAATTGTTGTGGGTGGCGCGTTGATGAAAGAAGGGTCCATCAACGCGCCGAGGGCCTCCCACAAAATAAATCTTAAATTAGAAAAAACTAATATTTTGGCAAGACGCTCCGTCCGCTGCCTCTTGACTGTGACCTCTGTGACTTCTCTATCTCTTAGTGGACTGTTGGTACTCTCAAAAGTTTGTGGATTTTGGTGTTTTTAATGAATGCAACTCACGTTGTTAAATCTTGAGTCTGGATAATACATTATTGTCTAATTGCGGAATTATTTATTTTAGACTGGATTCAAAGCTGCTCAAGAAAAGCGATACATCACTGAGAGAAGGCCAGCCGGGCTTCAATTAGAACCCATTAAGCTAGAAGAAAGCCTTAGTAAGTTCCTTACTAATACCAAAAACCACTTTATACTATACAAATGCTATTAAGTCAATAAAACTAAACCTTAGTTTGTGTTGAATGTATATATATTTTTAGGCAGGAGATAAAACATTATATTTTGTATACTTATCACCAAAATAGTGCTGAATATGACTTATCATAGCATATAGTACTTAAACTTGATCTCATATTAAACTTACTTTCTACAATCTGAAATGAGTGCCTACCCCTGTAGCGTATCTGGTAGATTAGAGATTAGTCTAGTTAAATAATGTGTACAGTACAATAATTAGGAATATTTTCAAAAGTCAAATATTATTCAATAAAATACATTTATATTGACCTTCAATAAGTGATATCTTATGGAAGGTCAATTAGAATAGATTTTAATAATGGGATATAATTAAAAATGGTACTGAAGTTTCATGAGTTTTATTTGCTTTGAACCATAAAAAATTAACATTCTTGTTTATGCCTAGGCAAATAAATACTGAGTAGTAAAGTTTAATTTTACTTAAATTTTTAGGCAATGTGAAGTCAAAAAAGAAAACAATAAAGATAAAAGAATCTCGGAGCAGTATACACGAGGAGGTGCCGACCACCACCGATCCCCTGAAGGTTAAACCTGTGGTGCCATCGCACATTGAAGTGATCGAGCATGTCAGAAAAAATCCGTCTTGTGGATTCCTTTACATGGTCTATGCTGTTCATCCTGAAAATGTTTACTTCACTCCATATTACCTCAAGTTTGTATTTTATTATTAACTAGTCGACCCGGCGAACTTGGTACCGCCTTCCCTATAACTATTTTGTGTGCATGTTTTAAACTTATAAACCTTCCTCTTGAATCACTCTTATCTAAAAAAAAACACATCAAAATCTGTTTCGTAGTTTTAAAGATTTAAGCATACATAGGGACAGACGCGGGAAGCGACTTTGTTTTATACTATGTATTGATTGATGATGATCAAATTGTTGATACATATTTGCCATATACATAAGCCATCCCCGATGCATGCGATCTAGCGGTACTATGCTAGTGGGACCAGGAGAAATTAATATATTATTATACCCAGATTATACATATAGGTATAATTAATTATATCTTTACAGGGTTGTGCAATACAATGAAATAGACAGGAAAAACTACTTTACCATCAGCCCGTGCGGCGTGACCCATTTCACTAATGAAATGGTATTTACCAAGTTGCCTGAGTGGGAGCAAGAGTATATCATATTCGTTAAGTTGACAGAGGTATGTCATTTTAAATTGCTACGAACATAATTCTTAGTTTGGAAGTTTTATGTTAATTTGATATCATATGTATTCTACCATAAACCACTCATTCTTGTAATACTATATTTCTCTACTATTTAATTAGCACTTACAGGCGTTTGAGTTTGTTTAAATAATTTTATTGTTAATTACATATTGGAATTTTCTTATTCTTTCTTTGTTTACTTCTTTCTTATTTTTTTACTTCAGATAAAGTTTTTCCGGGTATATCGCTATTGGAAAGCATTTTACGTATGGAGGAAGTCCATACTATTTAGAAAGTATAGTAAAATACGAGCAAAACTGGCCAAAAATTTGTTCATACTTACGCCAGTGCTGGGCAAGGCTCTCCTGAACATACAGTCAATGTGCTGCGAAATGTATATGAAGAGTTTTGATGATATTTCTAAGGACATGGATATAGCTTTCTTCTATTTTATAGAAGCTCAGGTAAATTTAACTAATTTCGCCTAAAATTATGTACGAGCATTCGATTTACCCGTTTTGACCCGGTAAGGTGATCTAAATACAATTTCAGATGAAACAAATAGAATACATCAGGGACAAGCTGGTGGAGTTCCGAGCCGTTGTGCTGGAGATAATAACTCAGGCGTGTCACACGGCCCTCTACGACCAGGGCTTCGTCTTCGACGACCGGAACATACCGCCGTTCCAGATTATTCGCGGCAAGCCTACGGGAGGCATGTCGTACACTGAGAAAGCTAATAAGAGGAAATATTGTGAGCGGTTAGCATGGTATGTGTCTACCTATATAAATATTTACTTTCATATAAGTATGTAGATATTTATTATTTTACCTCGTTCAACGTTATTTACTAATTTGATAATTGTCTACAGCTTTATCAAGCTGACGGACTATATGACGAACTACATGCTTTATCGTTTAACAAAGCGGTCTAATGCATTGATGGCCGGTATGCTACGAGTTCACTATAAATTTACTCCAGAGCAGGCACTTTTAGAAGGCAATGAGGTGGACGAGGTCTTGGAGGTCGTCCCTAGAGAAACTGAAACTTGTAAGGTTAGAAAGACATTTATTTTTAGCTACTATACATAACATAACATATATACGACGATACTAAATTACTATTTGTTGTTGTTTTACTTTAAAAGTAATTATTTTAAATAACAGTGGGCACTTTTCCAAATCGACGCGTACGTACTTCCAAATGGCGACGTGGATCTCAATCCAAGCGAGAGTATAATAGCGAGCTATCTGGAGAAAATAACGAGCTACTGGGACGAGTACGTGCGATCTTTCCACAACTACCTAAACGAAGAGTCCCTACAAATATTCGTCCAGCCGACTGTGATGGGCAAGCAAGTAGAGTGGTCGGCCGGCGTCTCACCGAGCTTATACTTTTTGATGAACCAAGACAAGACAATGCTGGATGACATGGCGTTTATTCCGTACTCCATACGTAACGCTTACGAGTGCGTCTGGACGTTCCTGAGGCGCATGCAAGGTTTCATGGATAACTTTAAGGAAGCCCATGAAATAGACATTGAAGCAATAAAAAGTGAGACTGATATAGCTGTGTTCAGACAGCTGGCTGAGAAGTTAATGAAGCAGATCGAGTCGATAGAGGACGTGGTGAGCTACCAGCCGCTGGGGCTGCTGTTCCTGTGCCTGATGCCGTTCAAGGAGCTCTTCCGTCCGCAGCCGAGGCGAATCTTCGATGTGCTTGTCGTCACTACACCTGAGTATGAATATATGCTATCTCAAGTTGCTTTAGTTAAATAGTAAAAGTATTTAAAATAGTTAATCCAGTCCTAATTAACTCAAGCAAAGATTTCGGTATTATTCAGTTTGTTTAAGAATATAAATCAAATAGTAATTCAAAGGCTAGCCCTCGGTATATCGATTCAAATTGTGCATTGATCTACTGGATTAAAATAGTTGACTTGACGTGTATTCCCTACAGTATTGGACATAATTGCATCGAAGAGATCGTGCAAGGAGCAAACGATATAAACGAGGATATAAGCAAGGAGCCCGAGTCGGCAGCCGAGCTGGTGGCCTTCAACTTCATGCTGGACGGTCTTGAAGCCAGGGTAGCCTTCCTAGAAGAGAGGCTCGAGTACCTGCGGGAACTCTACGACATGATGGGAGAGTTCAACATGCCGATTCCACCCGATGACATGACAGATTATCTAGGTAAGTTTTATAGAAGATATTTTTCGTTCCCGCACTTTTATACAGAAAATACTTAGGTAGGGTCTCAGTTTACCTATAAAACTATAATTTTTCTTCGGAAATATTCCTGTTGTCTGATGAATTTTATTACTAGCAAAACTTATTTTTCTGACTTGTGTGACCATATTGTGCCCATTAGCCACGTACATTTAAAGAATACTCTAATCATATTTGAGGCCATTACAATGAATTACATTAAAATGAGAGACCTGAACGAGTACTGCAAAGTCGTTATTGATAAAGTAATCCTAGCTCGACACGCAGTCTCACCACGCGAGTCTTCCTTACCTACCTTGTAACTAGTCTTTATCATTTAAACATTTCATGGATTTTTTATGGAAATCGTATGAAGGGTTAAAGCATTCAGTTTATAAAATAACGAGCGGTCCCGGCTTACTTCGTTACGCCATAGAATAAAAGATACTACTATACTTGGCTCTTTAGACTATGTTTTTTTGACTGCCCAGAATGGGCGAATAATAAAAAAACAACAACAAATCACCTGTCAAAATATGTAAACAACGGAAAAAATATAGCACCTTAAGGTGGTAACTCTCGCTATGAAATTCAATTTTTTTCGTGTTTTTATTTATTCTGGCGAAAGTATACATTTTTATTAAGTTTAAATGAATTCGCAATACAACGTTTTTGGAAGACAGACCTACAGATTTTGTGTCTAAGGGGTAAAAGGCCAAAAAACAAGTTCCTAGAATATACACAAAATCGGTAACTCTGTCTTTAAAAAACGATATATCACAATGTGGGAAATAGGTTTTTTTTTACGTACGCGAATTCATCTAAACTTTATTAAAAATGAATACTTTCGCCAAAATAACTAAAAAACGTGAAAATTTTTGAATTTCGCGCCATACCGTGAGTTACCGCCTTAAGTAAGGATCCCTATTTTTTTGAAAATCTAATATAGCCTATGTCACTCGGGGATAGTGTAGCTTCCTACCAGTAAAAGAATTTCTGAAATCGTTTCAGTATTTCCGGATCCTATTCGTTACAAACAAACAAACAAACAAACAAATGTTTCCTCTTTATTATATTGGTATAGATGATTTAATGGGAGGGTGATTCTCTCTAGGTCTGAGCGTGGCCCTGGGCACTCTCCGCACCAACGTGGACGCGAGGCTGGAGACGCGCAGCAAGCTGGCGGGCATGTTCGCGAGCCAAATCGGCAAGGACATCATGGAGCTCATGAATGATGTCAATGTGTTGCGGGATGAAGTTGCGGTAACATAAAAAGACTTTAATCACTCGTAATTTTTTGTCTTCATCAAATAATAGTAGTCACATCCAAATTTTTTGACTGTGTTATCTATCGTCAATGCCTGTTTTTGTGAAAGGAACATATTATTGAAGTTGTCAAAATTCAATTACATTGTCTCGCCAGGCTTGTTCGGCACATCCTATCAGGTTCGGGTCTTTATGTTTATTTCTTCTACATATCATTCAATTTTATATTGTCTTGGTTTTTTTTTACTTTACTGAAGCTAAAAACTTAAGAATCTGTTAACGAACTAATAGTGTTAAGTGTGTGGAATCGTGCAGTTACACATTACATTTACACGTTAATATTTTATTTTAGAAACCCTGGCTCTACGACGAGAAGTCGGACGTGGAGAAAGTTCTAGAAACACTAGACGAGCTCCTGGAGCAGCTCATGGCCTGCTCTACGCGCGAGAAACAGATCAGAGAGTGGCAGAAACTCTTTAAGGTACCTAACTTAACGTCTTGAATGGTTATAATACGAAATCTTTCAAATTTTATGACGGTTAGGATAAATAATTATTATTACAAGCCTACGCTGTCCCACTTTTAGGCAAAGGCCTCCTTCCCCCTTTTGCTTACTTCCCACCATACAGATAAAAAAAATTGCATTATTGCGCGTGTTCACATCACACTGTAGGTCCTGAACTATTACAGATACCTCCAGCTAGGCTAGAGCAGCTGGATGAGGCCATAAACGATGTCAAACTGAGGCAGAGTCTGTGGAAGTCTTCGCGAGAGTGGAACGAAATGTATCAGTCCTGGTAAGACACTGTCTATAATATGTTTCGTATTATGTTTTGTATTAAAAATTTACAGCTGCGATGATTCGAAGCTACGTTGCTGTCTTCAAAGAATCTGCATAAAATTATAATAATATTTTGTTCAGAGTTTTATACAGGTTTAGGTGAAATTTTCCGACTACTTCAATCGAGCTTCTTAAGAACCACTTTACCTCGATTCTACCGCGAAAAAAAAAAAACTTCTAAACTAGGGCAAATATCAATAATGTGGCACAGTATGACACTAGATAATCTTGCTTAGTATTTTTTGGCCACTTTTAGCAACACTTTGTAGCTTTCTTTGGTCTTTAACCTAAAAGCTATACAACAGTGCCCTAAAAATACTAGGCTACATTATCTAGTGTCATACTGTGCCACATTTTTGATATTTGCCTTAGTTTAGAAGATTTTTTTTTTCGCGAATGGCGCTAGCATCGCTGTAAACTGGCTCTTAAGTCAAGCTATAGATTAGAAATACCGTATTGTACTTTTATGTTTTATTTCAATTCTTACTGATTCTGTATCATAGGTACGTTGTAAACTTCAACACGCTTGATATTGACGAGATTCAAACGACAACGATAAACTTTGGAAAAATATTCAATCAGCTCGATAAAGGATTACCGCCCAACAAGATCGTACCCAGGTGCAAGGCGACCATCGACGTTATAAAGGAGAAGGTTTGTTCCTGCCTTAATTCCCATTTTTTTCCATAAACATTTAACTTTTGTACTCCTTTTAGTATTACAGTGATTCTGATTTTGATCCTAATACCTTTTAAAGCAAATCTTTCGTCCATGCTAATAATAAATCTTGGATTTATGGAAACTGAATTTAAGAAAGCTGCAAAAAATAATTTAATTAAATAAAGTAGTTTGTTCGAAATTGCTGTACAATCTCAGTCAATCCTTCAGTCCAGAAGTATTCCTCTGCTATGAATCCACTTTACAATAGGTTCATTTGTAATCCAACGATATATCAACTTCCAACTCTAGATACCAGTAATATCGTACCTACGGAATCCCTCGCTGAAAGCCCGGCACTGGGTCCGGATAGAAGAGATCCTGCACACGCGGTTCACGCCGGACATGACTCTCACGCTGCACATGTTTGAGGAGCTGCAGGCGTTCCAGCACGCCGAGGAACTGATGGAGGTGGCTGGGCAGGCCAGCTCTGAAGCTGGACTGGAGGCTCTGCTTAAGAAGGTCAACTTTTGGTTTATCTATCAATTGTCTTGCCGAAATAATGCTACTGCTTTTGAATTTTTAAATACTAGAGTGATTTTTTCTCTGCTGTATATCTTTATCCAGCACCATTTAAAATCAAGCTATTAGCTGAAGCGACATTTATTTCTGAACTGAGTGCGGCACAAATGTTTGTTATGCTGTAGTCACTCAAGCGAACAATAACAAAACTCCATACCAGTATACTGCAACCAATTTTCGTGTATTCTTACCATAAAAGTTAAAGTATCACATGACCATTTGTAAAAAATTAACGGTGGTCCTTGATTGTATTAGAAGCTGTAATCATCAGAACTTTATTATAAAAGCTCTCCTCACGTTCATCAAATATCCTCTCAGGTGGAAGAGCTGTGGCAAGCGCTGGAGTTCCCAGTGCTCCTGCACAAGGACGCGCGCGACGTGTACGTGCTCGGCGGGCTGGACGAGGTGCAGGCGGCGCTCGACGAGAGCAACATTCACATCAGCACCATACTGAGCTCCCGGAACTGCGGTCCTATTAGGAGTAGAGTCGAGGAGTGGGCGAGGAACTTGGACCTGTTCGCTAAGACTATGGTGTGTTATTTAGTGTTATATGTGCTGTGCTGTGCTGAGCAGTTTTTGTAAATTGTACTTTGATTGTAGGTGGGGTTTTAGGTAGATTTAATCTTAATTTGTTAGTCATTAGTTAGTGTCAGAAACACACTATATTTTATTTAAGTATTGAGTATTCGCGGTACGTGTTTATAATCCTGATATCTGTACGTGAACAGGAAGAGTGGTACGCGTGCCAGCAGACGTGGATCTACCTGGAAGTGATATTCTCGGCGCCGGACATCCAGCGGCAGCTGCCCAACGAGACGCGGCTCTTCACTATTGTTGACAAGTCTTGGAAGGATATTATGCGGAAACTTGCTAAGGTAGGTTTTTGGTCCTTCTAGCGTCTCCACAGAATATTGAAGTCCATTACGCGCAGTAGCTCTACAGCGCGCAATGGACTAAATTGTAACAATGGTCGATACTGATGACTGCTTTAATACATAGTATAAAACAGTATGGTAATAATGACTAGAAACTTGAACAAGCGAGGATTTAACCTCACCCGAGGCAGAATAACTTTACCCCCAAGGTGTATATATACTGTTTTTTATTCCAACCGACGAAAAAATTTACATATAAAAAAGCACCTATAGTATATGTGGGGTATGAGTATATGTGGGGTCACTATAAATGATAGATTGAGGAACGCTGTTATCAGAGAACGTTGTGGTTTGAAAGAGGATGTAGTGACCAAGATTGAAAAGGGTATGCTTCGGTGGTTTGGTCACTTAGAGCGGATGGATGACATATATAGAGCGGATGCGGAAGGCACGGTTGGAAGAGGTAGGCCACGGAAAACGTTCGCCGACCAAATTGGTGACGTTCTGAGGAAAGGCCGCGTGAAGAGTTCACGAAACCGACGTGCGTGTATGAAAAGGCTTATGACTGTAGAAGAAGCGTGTCAGGATCGTAGCAAGTGGAAATCAATTGTCTCTGCCTACCCCTCCGATGGGATACAGGCGTGACGTTATGTATGTATGTATGTAAAAAGCACCTATGTACCTACCTAATTTTGCGGACCTAATCAGTTAGCTTGTTTTCTTCTTCAATCATTTATTTTCTTCACTATAATACAATAATTACATCATAATTGCCCAGAGGTCAATAAATAATGTATGGTAATTAAACACTATCCCTCTTATTCATAAAAAGTTAAAGAGCATTTTAGTTTTTTGACGTATGTCAATTTAGACTGGATGTCACGTATTTACCATACAAGAAACCAGAGAAGTAGACCTCCAGTAACGCTACTTAAAATCTACTGTATCTTTATGAATAAGACGGTATAAATATAAATGCAATGGATTTAAAATCGTTTTTTTTAAGATTTATTAAAGAGTTATTCAAAAGAAGGTTCATATGTATAATACATGAACAGCATAGTAATAGGTTAGGCGGTACGAAGTTCGCCGGGTCGACCAGTTTAAGTTTCATGATTCCTTTGTCTGATCAGGTGCCTCTAGCGATGCCGGCGGCGACGCAGCCGAAGCTATACGAAGAGTTTGTACGCAACAACGAGATGTTAGATCAGATCATGAAGTGCCTAGAAGCGTATCTGGAGACGAAGCGAGTCGCTTTCCCGAGATTCTTCTTTTTGTCTAACGACGAGCTGCTCGAGATTCTTGCGCAGGTAATTAGGATATCTCGTAAAAATTATAACTTTAGACAACTTTAGGAAAAGCAATGGAATTGAGATATGACTGAAGGTAAAAAAGCACTTTTTCCCTCTAGACGTTTTTAAAAATTAAAACATCCTAAGCAGACAAAATGAAATATTAATAACATTCTGGCTCATCATTTTTATCGTTTGTTGTGGTGTGGAAATCAAAAAGCCGCCTAGTGGCTAGTCAATTACTCCTTCTTTTGCTGACACTACACGCTTTAATTAAAACGTATTAACAGACCCGCAACCCGCACGCAGTGCAGCCGCACTTGCGAAAGTGTTTCGACGCTATAGCGAAGCTCGAGTTCGGAGTGAAACTGCCGGAAAGTGAAATGGAGGTGACAGAGGAGGGCAACCTCGTCGAGCGAGAGATGTCCTTCCACACCCGAGACATGCTGCAGGCCAGGCTTGCCAAGACCGCCAAGGCAGAGGATTTGACCACCGATATAGTGGCCATGCTGTCTCCTGAATCGGAAAGGGTTAATTTGGGAAAGGTAAGGCTAGAGTTTTTTTTTTGTCTAGTTTTAAAATTTAGGGTGTCTTGCAGACGCAGCTAAACTTTGGAATCTGTGCTATAAATGCCAAGATTGGAGATTCTCGATGTTTTTCTTATTTAGTAACGAAGAATTGGTAACTAAGCGTGACATATTCGATAAGTTTAAATTCCGATAACAACAAACCGCTCTTTCATATTTGAAGGTTTTGATATTGTGGAGTCTTGTATAAAGGACAAGTTTTGTGGCCTGACCCTTCTAGATTATGAATTAAGTGAAGTTAGGCTGTTATACCTACATTATGCTTTGTCGTCGTCAGGGCCTTAAAGCTCGAGGCAATGTGGAGGACTGGCTCGGCAAAGTGGAAGAGGCCATGTTTGCATCTGTCAAGAGATGCATGAAGTTTGCACTGAAGGACTACGAGATGCGGCCGCGCGTCGAATGGGTGGAGTTACACCCTAACCAGGTATTCCTATTACCTATTAGGTTGACGATAAATAACTTTGGTATTGAAATATTTTCAAAAACTTAAGTTATAGCTCTCATAACTTTACTATAGGTCGTCCTAACGGTCTCGCAAATGATGTGGGCGCAAGGAGTTCACGAATTATTCGACCTGGAGATACCTCTGCGCATCGACAGGGCCCTTCTGGAGTACGAGAAGAAATGTATTCACGACCTGAATGACCTCGCGGCCCTGACCCGCCGCGACCTCACCTCCTTGTTCAGGAAAGTTCTGTGTGCGCTCATCACTGTGGACGTCCACGCTAGGGACACTATCAATCACATGGTCGAGAAGCATGTTCAGAAACCGTGAGTTACATTAGAGAATTGATACCAAATGACAATTTCAGTGAAATTAAATAATTAATTCATGGTAAGATGCAACTCTCTGGTAAATGCCAGTAACAGGTATGACTTTCTTCTGCTATTGTAGTACAAAACAGCCACTTTAGAGGGTGTCATTGCAGTTAGTAGCATTTGCCAGACAGTTGCAATTACGTTTCTAATAAAATTGCAAATTAAAAGAATGAAATCCTTAAAATAACATTATTTTTTGTGTCTTAGCACCGATTTTGAATGGCTCAAAATGATCCGCTACTATTGGGAGAGTGATATCGACAACTGCGTCGCGCGCATGTCCAGTGCCATGTACATTTACGGCCATGAATATTTAGGCGCTGGAGGTTTGTGTATAATTTGTTATAACATATCATCGAGTGATATTTTCTAAGCATTTATTAGCTCCGCATATACTGAAAGTTTGCGACATTCTCTCAATCTTCGGTCACTGATGTGCTAACTGGATAGGGGGTCCCCTCAAAATCAAAGCTAAAAACCGCGTAAACAATGCTAAGTGCGACATTATCATTGAGTGTTCACGCCACAAGTGGGTCGCGACCACAAGCCACAAGTGACGCGTTATTTTGTCGAGTTGTTTTTTCTGCGCCGACCTGAAATTTAGTTAGTATCAGTGGTCGAAGGTCATAATGTCATTGTTACAGGCGTGCTAGTAATAACACCTCTGACGGATCGTTGCTACCTGTGTCTAATGGGAGCGTTGCAACTAGACCTGGGCGGCGCGCCTGCCGGCCCGGCCGGGACCGGGAAAACTGAGACCACCAAAGATTTGGCCAAGTCACTGGCCATACAGTGCGTTGTGTTCAACTGTTCTGAAGGTAATAATTGCATATATTTTAAAGGAATTTGTTAAAAAAAAGAGCTAAATGCTAAATTTTGTCGTTCATTGGGTTACCCAATCATGGTATGGTGTTAGGGAAAGTGGTTACAGAGTTAATCCTGTTTAGGAATCCTTAAGTTCACGTTCCGTAAAGGCTCATTTAGAGACGCGGCGCGTTGCGCGGGGCGTCTTTCGGGCGCCGACGCCTCTCCTTGTACGATATCAAACATAGGCCTATGTTTTGTTATTGAAGCGTTGAACGGCGCGGCGGTGCCCGCCAACGCGTCTCTGTAAACGGTCTTATACATTGGTTCAATCCCAGCACGCCCCGCACTACGCCCCGCGCAACGCCCGGCGTGCCCGGTAAATGCTGCCTTACGTTTCCAACCGTCATTCGTTAAGAAAATATAAGATAAGCTAACTGATATTTAGAAAGGACTTTAGAACTTCGTTTATTGTTAAAGCGTGCTTAAAATATTTAAATAACTGCATCGCAGGTCTAGACTACAAGATGATGGGTCGCTTCTTCTCCGGGCTGGCGACGTCGGGCGCCTGGTGTTGCTTCGACGAGTTCAACAGGATCGACATCGAGGTGCTCTCCGTCATAGCGCAGCAGCTCATCACTATTAGGAACGCTAAAGTTGCCAAGCAGCCGAGGTAAATCTTTATTCATCTTTGTATAGAGGTGTTCAGTGTTGGACATAGGCCTCACCCTCAGATCGCCTCAATATTTTTTGGGGAGGTTTGCCATAATCTGTTTTTTTTTTTTTTGGAAAATTACCTAATTGCACAACGTCGGTCAGTCAAAAAAATTCGCTATGCTTGGTAGGCAGGTTGGCGATCGCAGTAAGCTGTAAGTTTTTCAACAAAGGAAGCTGCTGCTCTTGGGAAATGTTCCAAAGTCGCGTTTTACGACACCAATGTGAAGTAATGGGGTGGTGGGATCCCATGCCGTCATTGCACGGAAATAATTAATTGAAAAACTTAATATAAATGTAAACGTTACTCCAGCAGTAGGCAGATTTTTGCACCGAATGACCGTTATAAGTAAGCTTCGTTTGGCCCAGGTTCATGTTCGAAGGTCGCGAGATCAAGCTGGTGCGCACGTGCGCGGCCTTCATCACGATGAACCCCGGCTACGCGGGCCGCACGGAGCTCCCCGACAACTTGAAAGCCCTCTTCAGACCCATCTCTATGATGGTTCCTGACTATGGTTAGTTATGTAATTGCAATATTGCAAATGCTTGTTTTACAAGCCTTGTAATAAATAGTAAAGCATGCCATGCAGCATGCTTCATGGACACACAGGTAGTGGTATAGTTCCGGTAGTCGGTACAAACATCGACTTACACCACTCGTTGGTTCCAAGTCTGGTATGATGAATATTTACGGGTGTATATTTTATTTGTGTGTATTTCGGGCACTAGTTAATAGGTACGGGTACTGTTATATCCCATTTAGGAGCTTCTCGAATGTTGCTTTATTCATAAAACAAATAAATTAAAAATTGAGTTGAATGTTGCAATCCCAAAGCGCTCATCGCGGAAGTGATCCTATATTCGGAGGGCTTCGAGTCTTCCAAGGGGCTGGCGAAGAAGATGGTACAGATGTACAAGTTGTCCAGCGAGCAGCTGTCCAAACAGGACCATTACGATTTTGGCATGCGAGCCGTCAAGAGCGTGCTGGTACAGTGAACGCAATCAGTTCTCTCTCTATAGTAGTTAGGTTGAATTCACGTCTTCAACACGAATTATTAAGCTTAAGTAGGTAGATTTTTTCTTATTGTAGTTAAGAGGATACCACAAATCCGGTTAAATTAGATAGACAGCTTTGTAATCATCGACGTAGGCTGATAACAAATGTGAACTGAAAGTAGATAGATTTCATTACTGTACACTGGTGGGTAGGTACAATGTTTCCTTGTTTTAAAGTTGGCCGCATAATTCACATTCTTTTCGCACATTCTATTTGAGTAAATTTTTGAAGGGTAAGTACTTACCTACTTAGTTTTGTACTAATGTAGGTAATTTTTAACTATATCATTATGCTTGTATTGGTATTGCAATACACTTATATTTATTATAATATCAATGAGATATTTACTGATTAATTTAACAATTTACTAGACTAGATCATAATTCGTAAATATTTGTGTTCAGACTTAAATAAATTAACAAGGCAAATGGCCTCGAAAGACATACAAGGATACTCTTTAAAATAAGAGTAAATTGTGTCGTGAGCACGTCGTGAGTATGTAAAGCGTTAGACTGTTACTATCATATGCATTAGTAATAATACTAGTGACGTGCTATCCAGGTGATGGCGGGCGCGCTGAAGCGAGCGAGCCCGGACCAGCACGAGGAGATGACGCTGCTGTGCGCGCTGAACGACTCCAACCTGCCCAAGTTCCTGGCGGCGGACGCGGTGCTGTTCGCCGGGATCCTGTCCGACTTGTTCCCGGGCGTCAGTCTGCCCGAGCGCGACTACGGCGTCATGGAGGAAGTTATACGTAGGTTTAGAGCCACTAGCGATTTTAGTTAGCCGAAAGTTTGATTGGTAAGAGTTATATGGCAGCGCTCTATACTGATCCTCTAATCGATCAAACTATTGGCCGACTTAAAATCGCTAGAGCGCACGAGCCCTTACTGATAGAAACATATGTTTTAGTACGAAATTCTTATTTTTGTATATTAGCAGAGGGGGGCTGCGAGCATGATCTAAACACTAAGCGCAGCTATCTTGGAACATTTCCGGATATTGAAAAAGGACTGCTCAACATTATAGCCTGTAAAAAATTGTAATTTTAGTTTATTAAAGCTTACATCAATTTTTCTGCAGATTGATATGAATTTTCAGAAAAAAAAATGCATGTAACTTGCTGTTGTCTCATGCGCAACACATTTTCACACTTGTGTTTTCGAATAAACTTTTTTTTTCTGAATTAATGTCTTTAAAGTTATATTTATTTGTTTAGGTGAAATTATACTCGAGAGGAAACTCCAGATAGAAGTCTGTCAAATACGCAAAGTGATCCAGCTGCACGAGACTATGATCGTGCGGTGGGGCGTCATGCTCGTGGGGCCCACCGGCGGCGGGAAAACTAGCGTTTTAAATGTGAGTCAAGCATTTGTGTCGTCATTACAGATTCTAGCTTTCAATGTATTATTCTACATTTACTTCTTGATACTTTAGGCTTAAATAGAAAAAAAGTATTTAATGAAAAATGCTGCTCAATCTTGTCTTTAAATACTCTAGTGATGATAGAGATGACGCAGAGATTGCAGGCAAAAATTATAATTTTCTTCTAAACTTTATTTACTTTCATTCTAAGAAACACTAAAGTAATAAATTAAAATACATCAATCATACTTGCTAGGTGTTGGGAGACACCTATTCCCGCCTCTACGAGCGCGAGGTGCCCGGCCCGCAGAACCAGCCCGTGCACAAGTACTGCATGAACCCGAAGAGTTTGAACATCGGCGAGCTGTACGGAGAGGTCAATCTGCAAACGCTGGAGTGGCACGACGGGATCCTGCCGCTCAGTCTTAGAACTGCTGTTCAGGTAATTTTATTTATACAAGAATCGTTGGTAGTTTGACTTTTCAATTTTCTGTGGCTTTATTAAAAATCATTTTGTTCAATTATACCGCAACGAACGGGGCGAACCGCAACCGTGCTAAGATGAAACAATTTTTTAAGCTTTCTCTTTTTGCACGCGTCCGTTCGGGGTATACTGTCGTCTTAATTGTACAAAAGCTTGATTTGAACAGTGCGAGACAATGGACCACCAGTGGCTGATCTGCGACGGGCCGGTGGACGCCGTGTGGATAGAGAACATGAACACGGTCCTGGACGACAACAAGATGCTGTGCCTCTCCAACTCTGAGCGGATCAAGCTCACGCCTTACGTTCATATGCTTTTTGAGGTCAGAGATTTTTTACTTATTTACCTATTTTTTTTACTAGAGGCTGCCCCGCGGTTTCACTCGCGCAGATTTCTTATAAACACAAAAATCCAGTTTTTTCCCGTTCCCATGGGAATTTCGGGAATTCCTTTCTTAGTGCTTACCTATACTTCCTAAGTAACCTACATGCAATTTCAGCCCGCTACGCCCAGTAGTTTCGGCTCTGCGTTGTCTGTCAGTCAGTCTGTCAGTCAGTCAGTAACGGAAGAGTTTTATGTATATTGACTAGAGGCTGCCCCGCGGTTTTTCCCGTGCATATTTCTCATAAACACAAAAATCCCGTTTTTTCCCGTTCCCGTGAGAATTTCGGAAAATCCCTTCTTAGTGCTCACCTACACTCCCCAAGGAACCCACGTGTTCATTTTCAGCTTTCTACGCCCAGTAGTTTCGGCTCTGCGTTGTCTGTCAGTCAGTCAGACCGTAACGGAAGAGTTTTATATATATTGATTGATTGCATGATGAGTATGTTACAAAATATATAATAATTTTTTCTATGTATTGATACAACCACAGAACAAGAGAATACAATAGAAATAGCATCATGAGCTTTTAGTACTGAAACCAGTGTGTCCAAACTCACACATATAAACCAAACGCTCACTATGAAATCCAAGCTACCATTGGTGATTAACGACAAAGCCGAAAAGATTTACATCACAAAACTTTGAAGTAGACTATGAACCTTTTTTACAAATAAACAAAGATCAAAATCAAATAACAATTATGAAATACTTAGGATAATGATGACATACATATGATAAAAGAATAAAATTAGGTTTTTCCAAAGACATGGTAGAAAGCTATACATCCTCTTTGCTTTAAAATCCTCATGCATTGTTCCTAGTTTTACTATTCGACGCTAGATGGAACTACAGCTTTTGTACTACCGCTACTAAACACTAGGTGGCTACGTCGAAAAATGAAAAACTAAGCTAGGTATGTACATATTGCGGGAGAAAGTTTGTCGATGAGAAAAACCTATCGATATACAACTTTCTTTCATAGTTACAGTTAACAATTACTTTTTTTTTACGAAAAACTATGGGTATTCTACGCAAACGGCCTTCTTGGTGATTGGCGATGTATTGGTATTATCATAATATGAAAAAACCAGTCGCTCATAGAACAAAGTTTATTTTAGTGTACAGTTTAATTTTTATTTATTTCCAATGTCGTTTTGTATTCAACAGTTATGCTTCGCATAAATAGAGATTCAGAAATAAAAATGTGTTTAGTGTTACCGCATCTTGGACTGACAACGCTAGAAGCCTTTGCCCGCCGATCTACCTTATCTCTGGCCGATCCCAGCGCCATCATGCGGCAAGGATGGACAACAGATAATTGATCAATACGGGGTTTATTTATTACTAATTAATGTTTTACATCTAATCAGAAATACTTTATTAGGTTTATTAGGTACCATAAATTATGTTTTAATTAATAACTTATAGTAAATTATCTAGATGTTTGTTTAGCAATGTGTTTCCTAAAGTTGGTTTGTAAAAGTACTTTGTTGAGACAAGGCGGGAACAAGGGATGTCATGTGAATGTGAAAAAAAAAAAACAAGAGACGAGAGCAATGAAAAAATATGTAACAAGTGAGGAGAATAAAATGTAAATTGTAAGGAAAGTGAAGTATTTAATTTATAGCTGTAATATTTCAGAAGTGGGATGAATTCAACGTTATTTATTACCCACAATAACAACATGGACTGGGCGAAAACAAAAGAGACCGAGAAAGTTCTGGCTCTAGCAGAGCTCTGAAGGCGAAAACAAAACTTTACTCAAATAATCAAAACAGCACGGCCACAATGAATACGCACCAAGTCTCGGCACCAAGAACGTAAACTTACGACAATAGAGATGGCTAATATACCTACAAAATAAGCTTCCGAAAATTAGAGAACACATACTTACCGATTGTTCGAAATACAAATTCTTTCTTCTAACTGCAGTAAAGTATGATGATTATTATGACTACAATCGCACTTGGTATAACAAATTGCACCAAGCACTACCAACTACCAAGGAATGTTGACAATAAGGATACCAAAAGTTAAAGTTTAGTCAAGAACTTTCATTGTTATTAAAGCAAAATCATAAAACCCACATAATACAAAAATCAAGAAGCAACATTTATGTTGATGTCGACCTGGAGGAGAGGTCAGGTTGATGTCCCAAGTTCAACCCAGAAATGTCCAAGTTGAACCATCAAAGCAACATCTGATATGACTAAGTGAGGGTGAAACATGAACATAAGGGGTCAAAGTGGAGAAGTTTGTGCTGCAGCAGCAGGTCCAACATTTATGTCAATGTTGATACGATGTACAAGGGCTCAACCAACATTTGCTACGAGTGAATGCAGTTGACCTTACATGATGCATAATAATATTGTTTGGAGTTTGCCGGGCCAACATTCAAAAAGGTCAGTAGTATCTAACATAATTTACATGTAAACCCTGGATACCTCAGTACTTAATAGCTTCAAGTGATCTAGTTCTCCATTCAGAAAATCAATCTTATTGAATTTTTTTTAATATCAGCATTATGATAAAAGATAGAGATAACAATGCTTTATTGCCAATTAAAGAATAGTGTCCTACATAAAAAAAAAAAGATGCAAATACTTGATTATGAGAGATATAGGGTAATGGAGAGCCTGATTGCTAAAAGTGATTTCTTTTAGGCAAAACATTTGCATAGCATCAGCATAAATTGGAATTCAGTCAGAATGTAAACATTACTTTCTATTTTGTACTGTGTGTAAACAAATCATATGATATTATTGCTTTGTGCTTCCCTTTAAAGCATGGATTGAAATTAATAATAAGTATTAATAGTGTATAAAATAAAATTGCCTTCAATGGTGGTGTTGAAAAGTTTGTATACTGTATGAATGTTTGTCAATCTTTCACATGAAAACTACTGGATGAATCCTAATGAAACTTATCAAAAATATACAATTTTTAAGGATTGCTACTTAAAATACTAATCCTCCGCAGACGAGGTCGCAGGTGCCAGCTAGTATTATAATATATTATTTCAATTTAAAAAAAAAAATATTTGAAAATTAAAAATAAATTACTATTAATAACATTATTTAAATTTAATCAATTTCTATCTTTATACAATATATTCTTGAATTATAAGTAGCCTACAAAAACACTGAATGATAATTCCAGTTACTTTATCTAATTAAAAAGCGCCATCTATTGGAGAGTTGAACGCTGCTGCTATCTTAGAGTATACACTACTATACTACAATGGTTTTGATACTACTATTCGACAAGAGGTGGCAGCACTGTCTGATGGAAATCGGTTGGACACAGAAGTTTTTGCTGCATCTGGCCACGGCAGCACTTAGTATTAAAATGGATATTATTTATGAATAAAATTCAAGAGGAAGTCAGACGCTTGCCTACACCAGCCCCTGCGTCAATTGCAAGTAAGTCGAAAATCACGTCAGCGATTATGGTGGAACGGCGGCAGCATTTTTATGCTCCCATCACCAAACTTCTACGTCGAATGGGCTGCGAGAGACGTTATTACCAACTTACTCTGGAGACTAGTTGGAGTGGCCTTCAAGGAGTCTACAAAGTTGTGTGAGTTCAGTCCACAAGAAAACTTGTGGCGATTACAGAGCTACAGAGACTACGGTGTCCAGCTAAGGAAGCAGTAGGAGCGCTACCTAACAGGACAACAGCGACTTCTCCTGATATAATATTGGCATTTTTTAGAGGTGCGTATTGACAAAACAGACAGCATTATTTAAAAGAATAGTGCAGGGAGATTAAAAAAAAAACTGTACCATATGTCTAGCAACTACATATACTAAAGAGATACTTAGTTTTATTTTCTGTTAAAGTACAGAATTTCATCGCAGCTGTTCAGGCTCTAGGAAAGACCACATACCTGCAAGGAACAACAATTGCAGCGATTACCCTGGGTAAGCTACAACGATTTTGGTGTCGGGGAGCGAGAGAGGGAAACGAGAGCGGGTGAGCCGCACTTCCTGAGGGAGGCAGGGAGTGCCTATACTGTATATAGACTATTTATTTTACTGTGGCAGGGATGAGCCAAAGACGCGCAACAAGACGCGTGCACCTTTTGCCTTGCAAAAATAGAAGAACTCGAGCAGAGTGTTAAGCCATTCAAGAAGGCCTTACGGAAGGATCGGTAGAGACACGTCAAGTGCCACGCGATCTGCTTCAAGCGTCTGGAAAAACGACATCCACGAGACACCTGTCCAGTTGCTACGTGGGACCAGGGACGGCTGCGGAGAGGCGCATCATAGGCTGTTGCACTGCACTACTCTACGCCGATAGCGTAAACATCCAAGAGTTCTAGTAAACTTCGCTGGACGTAGTGAGTTTGTGGCGCTCCTCGACGAGACGGCTACACGGTGTCGCTAATGAGCAGCGCGCACGCCGCGCGACCGGCCTGCGGGGCCTACTGGAGACCATACGCGTTAACTGCGCTCAGGACAATCAAGCTTTAGTCTAACTCAGTTGTATTTGTTTTGTGATATATTAGGCGCGGACAATGTATTGCAGAAAATGTATATACGAAGCATTGAAATTTTAAAATTCAGGATAGTACCGATTCAAATTATTCTTTATAAAAAAAAATCTAGTCTCACCTTCAAAAAAAAAAAAAGAATTTAATAATTAAAAAAAAAAATATATAATGATGTGTTTGATGCTGAACTTAATGGCCTGTGTGGCGGCATCTGTGTGAGCCATTGCCTGTGTGGCGGCATCTGTGTGAGCCATAGCCTGTGTGGCGGCATCTGTGTGAGCCATAGCCTGTGTGGCGGCATCTGTGTGAGCCATAGCCTGTGTGGCGGCATCTGTGTGAGCCATTGCCTGTGTGGCGGCATCTGTGTGAGCCATTGCCTGTGTGGCGGCATCTGTGTGAGCCATTGCCTGTGTGGCGGCATCTGTGTGAGCCATAGCCTGTGTGGCGGCATCTGTGTGAGCCATTGCCTGTGTGGCGGCATCTGTGTGAGCCATTGCCTGTGTGGCGGCATCTGTGTGAGCCATAGCCTGTGTGGCGGCATCTGTGTGAGCCATTGCCTGTGTGGCGGCATCTGTGTGAGCCATTGCCTGTGTGGCGGCATCTGTGTGAGCCATAGCCTGTGTGGCGGCATCTGTGTGAGCCATAGCCTGTGTGGCGGCATCTGTGTGAGCCATGGCCTGTGTAGCAGCATCAACGCATCATAAACTAAAATAATAATAATAAACAAACTAACCAAAAATAAAAAAAATAATAATAATAATAAAAAAAAACTGTGTGCTTCCATTGCTATCTTCCTTTAGTTTTAAGTTCGCCTTATATAAAAGAACCTAAGTGCTCGAATTTTTGTCAGGTACAACTACCGTCGCCGTGGGACACGGCCAATGCAGGATGGCCGAGTGTTACCGCATCTTGGACTGACAACGCTAGAAGCCTTTGCCCGCCGATCTACCTTATCTCTGGCCGATCCCAGCGCCATCATGCGGCAAGGATGGACAACAGATAATTGATCAATACGGGGTTTATTTATTACTAATTAATGTTTTACATCTAATCAGAAATACTTTATTAGGTTTATTAGGTACCATAAATTATGTTTTAATTAATAACTTATAGTAAATTATCTAGATGTTTGTTTAGCAATGTGTTTCCTAAAGTTGGTTTGTAAAAGTACTTTGTTGAGACAAGGCGGGAACAAGGGATGTCATGTGAATGTGAAAAAAAAAAACAAGAGACGAGAGCAATGAAAAAATATGTAACAAGTGAGGAGAATAAAATGTAAATTGTAAGGAAAGTGAAGTATTTAATTTATAGCTGTAATATTAGTTATAAAATTGTATATACCTACAGTACTGCAAAAGTTATAATGCGCATAGAAATCTTCGTCACTGTTCGACAACGGTCGTATTCCCAAGCGACGGAAGACGATATGTATTTAAGGAGGTGCATTTTCTGCATGCGTAATTTAGTAGAATTATGATTTTTGATTCAGGTGTTTCCGTGACATCGACAATTAGCGAATCTGCATGCGCATTATTAATTTTGGAGTAAGTACTGTACTTTAAATGAAGCTTTATTTTAACCAAAGTAAACAATTTAGGTGGATGGGTAGATAGACCAATAAAACAAGATGGGTTTTATATTTATATTATTTTATCTTATTTAATATCGACGTACTTGCTTATTTATTACTTGCCTTAAACTCTTAACTAATCTTGGTTTTTTTAATGCATAATATTTAGCATTTTTTCTTCTCTAGGTGACTCATTTTCAAAAAAATTGTACATGGCATAAAAAAAAACGTGTCGCAAAAGTTTGATCCCACATAAATCCCAATTTTATGATCGTATTTTCTAATTCTGAGGTTTTACTAGGTGGAAATCTTATTCTGCATACGAACATAATCATTATCTGTGATAATGTGCATTTATTTATGGTGAAATATTCCAATTTCTGAAAACGTATTTTTTCCTCCCCATACAAATTGCAAGTGTCACACTGGTCTTTTTTTTTTTCTTTCGCCTAAAATTATATTTTTTTGTTTATTTAGAGCACTCATTAAATTTTTATCTCATTAAGTAATGTTCAAATTGTATAGAAATTATGAAAATAAGCATAATCTAATACAAAAATATAAAGTAATAATACATAATTAACATGTCGCAAAAAATTACAGTTTCGTAACAGACCGTTTCAAAACAAGAACTCACTAAGAATTTTTGACTTTTCTGAACGCGTTCCTAATAATTACCAATGCCGAAACATTCGCGCTTCTGATCGGCTGCTAGAAAACCGTCTTGGCCTCTCAATTATAATTTTTTCGCCGGTCGTTGTTGGCGGATCCTGTGTTTACGGTTTCGTTACTGCAACGTCATGGACATTTTTTACAGAAACTAGCATGCGTACATAAGTGATAATTAAATATGTTGTGTATTTGAATGTATTAATCCTTTTTATATACACATTTACCTGAAAATAACGTTTTTGTGAAGTCATATTACACAATTTAGGTTTTTTTTCTCTCACGGTTTAGTTACATTTTGTTGAAAAAGTTACAGTTTCGTTGCATTTCGTTACGAATTATTAGAATTTACGGGTTCGTTACACATAAAGCCATGTGTACATTACAGTTCAAACGAACTAGATACAGCTACCTAATGCAATTAATTTAATCAACTTAATTCAACAGAAAGAAGTCCACTGTTCGACATAGGGTATCCCCTACAGATTTCCACAGGAACAAACATTCTAAGGGGGTATTTCCGTAATTGCCACGCTTGGAAAAGGGGTTGGCGATCGCAGCGTAGCTCTTATAAGTTTTCACCAAAGCAAAAATGAGTGAAAAGTGGATAATAGTGGTAAATTTTTAATGTTTTAGCTTATTATGAATTTTTAATATTAAAATTTTTAGTGTGTACATATAGCCCTACAGTAAAAGTTTCGTTACAAGTTACAGTTTCGTTATGACGGTTTAGTTATATCAGTTTCGTTACGTACAACTTTTTTGAAAATGACTCAGGTATTGTTTATTGAAACTCCTCTTAGCTTAAGAAGCTTTCATGATGGCTCCATCTTCAAGTTTATGCTTAAGTGTATTAGGTTCTGAGCTTGGCCCAAGGTGATCCAGTAACACAGGCTGTAAATAAATGAAAAGAAAAATAAAATATAGCACACTATAAGAGTGACGACTTGTCTTTATACAATACTAGTCGACCCGGCAAACTTCGTACCGCCTAACCTATTATTAGAACGTGCATGTTTTATACTTATAAACCTTCCTCTTGAATCACTCTTATCTATTAAAAAAATCCGCATTAAAATCCGCTTTATTTTTAAAGAATTAAACATACCTAAGGACTGATGCGGAAAGCGACTTTATTTTTTACATATTACAACATTATTGTAATATGATGATGATGCTAATATAATTTCATTCATACGCAAGAGTCTAAGTTGAAAGATTCATATAATTTCATTCGTATTCAAGAATTTAACTTTAAAGTAAATCACATTTTAAACCAAAAAAAAGGTGGAGGTTTTCAAGTCGAAGCGAATACCTATTTTTTTTTTCACTGAAAATTATTATTATCGATAGATTTATATCATAGAAAATTATCGATAGATTTTCATCATGTTGAGCAATCTCTAACTGATTTCCATTATACTGTTGTCAAAATGTTCTAGAAAAAGTCATGAGTCTAATACCATAGATAAAGAAGAACGCTAAGAAGGTACAGTCACAGTCACAGGCTTCAATGAAAATTCAATTTTACTGCTCCGTAATTAGGGTGTTTTCATTTTCTCACTTATGGTTTTGTTTTCTTGTTCATGTATAATTTCAAATTTATTTAAAAATACAGTGAAATATTACTTACCGATGTAATGATACGGCATAATTAGTACTTTTAAGTCCCCAACTTTAATTTTTGCATTCCAACACAGCACAATATGGCATTTTAGTGGGTTTTTTTTCATATTTTTCCTGGTGGTTTGTTTACAAGAAGCATAAAGCAACTGAGCTTATCAAATCTGTCAAAAACTACGCATAGGCACTGCAGAGCTAATGATAGGCACGCGGGCTCCGCCTACTCGCGATTTCTATTTAGAGAGAGAGAGCATCTTCCTTGTTCTGTGGATACAACATTCCATTTTCCTATTGGCAAATTCTTAAAGAGTGATATAGAATTTCTGCATTCTGGGCCTAGCAAATATTAAACGAGCCAGTTCCCCAGGTGGCGGACTTGGCGCAGGCGTCTCCGGCGACGGTCTCCCGCTGCGGCATGGTGTACATCGACCCGGGCGAGCTGGGCTACCTGCCCTTCGTGCGCTCCTGGCTCGAGGCCAGCGTCGAGAAGGGCCTCTTCACTCAGGAGAACTCCGACTTCATCTACGAGCTGTTCAAGCTGCTACAGATCGGTCTGAACCACGTCAACACTAAATGCAGTGTTGGGATTAAACAGGTCTGTGCTTTGTTTGTATATAGGATAGATCAATCTTTATTGATGTGGACTGAGATGCGTGTGCGCCTGGGTTCGATTGGCGGGGCGAACATTGTTATGATGAATATCGATGTTTGTTTCCGGTTTGTATGTGTTTCGGGTACCCTAGATACAGGTTCTTCCTAGTTAGGGTCTCTGAGTGTATTGCGTTATTATTAATGATCAATCAACTTTTAAGTCCGGCAGGCTGAACGCCGGTTCAGAGAATGCGATCCTGACACATGTTTTTGTCTTTGTCTTTCACATTGCTATCGAAGGGTCGATGTAACTTAAAAGTAGGTTCCTAGTGTATAGATAAATCATTATTTCATTGACTTTTCGGAATCAATCACCCAATAAATTATGCATTGATTTTGCTTTATAGTAATTCTAATGAAAATAGCTTCTAAGAAGTCCTTTGTTACATTATACATTGTCTTCCAGGTGGACATAAGTAAAATATCAGCTTTAGCGAGCCTAATGGCGGCCCTGCTCGCCGAGCCCGGAGAACGGTTCTCAGACAAAGCGGCCGTGAAGGTTTACATCGCGCACTGCTTCATATTCTGCTACGTGTGGTGCATCGGCGGGAACATTGTGGAGGCGAATCGCAAGTTGTTTGAGGAGGTCGTCAAGAGGCAGTTTGAGGAGTTCGAGGAGGCTGAGTAGTATGTGTTTTGTTCCTGTACGAATACGCTGATTTGAAGCTACAAATAAATTTAATATAATTCTGTTACTCGAGTGAGTGCCAGCTAAGTCTGCGTGCCTTTAAAAAATGAACCAATTAAGCAAACTGCCAGTCAAATAACAATTTGTTTTAAATGGCGGGTGAAGTACGTCAAGTACGGATAAAGTGGCGCCCCCAGTCGCGCGCAGACTTAGCTGGCACGGACTCGAAATAGATCTCACTACATATTAAAGCCAAAAGCTAACGGTATGTACTAAATATTTTGTCGAATAAAGAATTGAAAACTACTTGGTTTTTATGTTGCTTGGCATTCACCTATCAATTTACCTATATGTCTGTATTAGTTTCCCGCAAGGCTTCAACTTCTTCGACATGTTCATGGACACGAAGCAGCGCAAGTTGAAAGTCTGGGCGGAGATAATCCCGGAGTTCCTCTACGACGGGAACAAGCCCTTCTTCGAGACCCTGGTGCCGACCATCGACACGGTGCGCTACGGGTACCTGTTCCAGAAACTGCTCGGGGTCGGGAAACCTGTCATGTTTACTGGAAGCACTGGTGAGTTTACTAATTAGTTGTTAATACTAAGGCTGTGTCCCATGTATGCAAACTGTTAGCGTGCTACTGGGATTGCGCCGTATCGGTTTAATAATAAATTGCCTACTAAGGACACAGCCTAAGAAAACTGGATAGAGCAGCTGTTCTTTGTCTTTTTACCGTGTTCTTGTAAAAGACTACCTACTTTACACATTTTTATTTTTTTATTTCACAATTAAAAAAGTGACTTCCACAATCATAGTTTATTTTTAACGCAGAACTTCTTTAGTATTAATAATGGATTTGTCTCTAGGTGTCGGTAAAACATGTATAGCTGCTGAGATTCTGAACAGAATGTCCGCCACCGGATACTACATCCCAGTCATATTGAACTTCTCCGCGCAGACTAGCAGCATGCGAACCCAGGTAACATATCTCCTAATTCTGCATTATTTTCAATGTCGTTTTGCTAGTGTAGTTAACTTGCAGGTTTGAACACTTTTTATTTGACTCATACGTAATCTTAGCCTAGATATTGATGTTTTGCTCACAACATATTTTTTTTAAAACATAACTTGTTTTTCTTGACTCATCTAATTTTGAATGCTCATTGTCTGTTTAGGAGGTAATTGAGTTAAGATTAGAAAAACGTCCTCGCAAAGCGATCGGCGCGCCCCTCGGCAAGAAGGTGATCATTTTCATTGATGACGTCAACATGCCGCGTTTGGACGTGTATGGAGCGCAACCTACGATCGAACTGTTACGGTACGCTGATTATATTATTATATTTTTTTTTTCCTTTTTGACCCAAAATAGTCCTTCGCCAGATAAATTCATGCAACAGATGAAATCATAGCTCTTCATAAAAGTTGCCAAATCAACGTGACAATAAAGACTCTCTCTAGTATTTTAAAAAAATTGTCGCAATTGTCGATTTTGAATTAGATGTGCTATATAGTTATTAATCGAATACCTACTATATTTTTTTGTTAAAACAGTCAGTTCCTAGACTTCGGCGGCATGTACGACCGCGACAAGCTCTACTGGAAGGAGATTCTGGACGTGGTGTTGTCGTGCGCGTGCGCGCCCCCTGGCGGCGGCCGCAATCCGCTGACGGCGCGGTTTGTGCGCCACTTTGCCATGTTCTACATATCGGCTCCTAATTCCGAGGCTATGAAGACCATATTTAAGGTTTGTTTACTTATCTGAGCCTTGTAGGAGTCTCTTTAGCTAAATAAACATAAATATGATAAATATGCTTTTCTATAAGCTATAATAGCATATGCAGTTCGTAAAATGACATTTATTGTCGAATGTAATTTTTTTTAGCAAGATACCCTATCAGTATTTACAATAAATTTTCTTCAGCTAATAAAAACATAATAAATAATTTAAGACGATATTCGCAGGCAATCCTCAAAGGGCATATGGAGGACTTCGTGACCGAAGTGTCAGTCCTGGCAGAGCCGATAGTGAATGCCGCAGTGGAGCTGTACCTGAAGATTTGTGCGGAGCTGCTGCCTACCCCGGCCAAGTCCCACTACGTGTTCAATTTGCGAGACCTGTCCAAGTCTATGCAGGGAGTGTTGCAGGCGGACGCGGCGTTCATGCGCGCTCCTACTGCTATGCTCAGGTACCTCCTATAATATCATCTAAGTTAGTGAAATGATCTAACTAACCACTCATTCTTGCTATCTTCGACATCTAAGTAGTGAGTAAAGATCTCATACATTTTTCCACTTGTCTTGTACTTATTCCATCCAGTCAATCCCAGATCTGCTCGTCCGAAGCCTTCCGTCTATCTTGCAAGCCTACCTACCCTATAAAAATTAGTTTTTTTTATTAAATACATAGATATTATGTCCCATTCTAAATAGTAAACTTAAAAATTAATTTAAATGAAACTTCTACTTTGCTTATCTATTAGTTTGTAAAATTTTAATATGAAAGAATATATAAATTCGTTTTCTTTGTTCAGATTATTTTATCACGAATGCCTGCGCGTGTTCCACGACCGCCTGATCAACGTCCAGGACAAGAGCTACTTCTTCCACCTCATGAGCTCGGTCTGCCAGAAGAACTTCCAGAACCCGATCCTGGACATCCCGGACGAGCCCGTCATCGAGCACCCGCCGATGCTACTCTTCGGGGACTTTATTAATTCCGCCACCCCTAAAGAGAACCGGATGTACGCTGAGATGCCGGATATCAATAAACTTATGATTGTCTTAAAGGTTTGTGGCTTAATTTTAAAATTATTCTGTATTAAGTATTAATTAAGTAGGTACCTAGAATAATAGTAAAAATCAGTCAAAAAAAGCATGTCTACTCTTCTCAGAGTGACACTAGCCTTCGTCTCTAACTTAACTGTCTAACGAGTGTTAATTGTTATTTTTCGAGTGGGAAAAATAATGTAATATTGTATGGCAAGGAGTACCTAGAAGAGTACAACTCGACGGCGCGCGCGGCGATGCACCTGGTGCTGTTCCAGGACTGTGTGGAGCACGTGGTGCGCGTGGCGCGCGTGCTGCGGGCCGAGCGCGGCCACTGCCTCATGGTGGGCCCGGGCGGGTCGGGCCGCCGCAGCGTGGCCACGCTCGCCGGCCACGTCAACGAGTGCAAGTTAGATCAGACAGTCTTATCACTTTGTAGCTTATGGCACGGTATAATAAATAATGCAATATACAGTATGGGCCACTCCCTGCATCCCTCAGCGAGTGCAGCCTCCCCGTTTTCGGTTACCTCTAGTTACCGCTCAGTACAAATAGCACGTCTTATCTCTCTCACACAAGCATGATACGCGTGCGCGTACACGAGTATCGGCTGTGCGCGAAGCAATTCGCTTCTTCTATGAAGTATCCGAGGTGTGCTGTGCTTATGGCGAACTTCGTACCGACGATCATTATAAATTTACACAATATATCTATAAATGATTGCATATTGTGATCATTTAATGAATAAGTAAATACTGTCAAGTTTCTTCAAATTCTGAGCAGTGGTATTTCTGTAAAAGCAAAGCTCCAAACAGCCTCACAGATCGCCGACATCCTCGCATTGTAAATTAATTTACACATTCAAATTTGGAAATACTTTTTCCAATTGGTCCAGTAGTTTCGGTGCCTTATCAATTAAAACAAACAATAAAACCTTTCCTCTTAATAATATTTCTGCAGACGAGAAATTAAATATAATTATCACCAAAACCTCTTTAAAAATAACTGAACTGGGATCTATGGTCGTAAGGTGCATGGGTATGGAGCTGAAGCGTAACTACGACACGGCGGAGTTCCACGACGACCTGCGGCGCATGTACATGCGCGCGGGCGTCAGCAACGAGGACACCGTGTTCCTGTTCACAGACACGCAGATCACCAAGGAGGAGTTCCTCGAGGACATCAACAACATGCTCAACTCTGGTGAGCTCACTGAGCGCCATGCACCTGCTTGTTCTTACTTATGGACGTTTTTAACTTTTCAGTAGATTAGAGATAAACTACGATAACATAGCGCGCCCCTCCAAATTTATTTTTCAACTAGTGGCTGCCCCGCGGTTTCACCCGCGCAAATTTCTCATACACACATAAATCCCGTTTTTTCCGTTCCCTGGGAAATGGAAATGGGAATTTCAGGAAATTATTCCTTAGTGCTTCCCTCCACTCCCCAAGGAACCCACGTGCAAAATTCAAGCTCCTAAAAATGTGGAGGGGCGTGCCATGCTTTCATAGTTCATCTATACCAAAATCAAATTAAACTGATATATCTAGTTTTAAATATCCTCACAAACTTCTGATTTAAGACCTCTGACAAAGTACCTAACGATTTCTCCGTTGCTTTTTTGTGATCATCGTAAGAAAAGGCTAGCCTAATGCTTGACATGATGTTAATTGCCATATCAAAACATAGTATAAACAAAGTCGCTTCCCGAGTCTACATACATGCATCTTTAAAAATATGCAACGAATTTTAATGCGGTTTTTTTAAGAATAGAGTGATCCAAGAGGAAGGTTAATAATTCATGCCCAACATAAGAATAGGTAAGGCGGTTTGAAGTTCCCCGGGTCGACTAGTTTTGAATAGCGCCTTTCTTATTTTATTGCCTCATGAAAAGGTTTCCAAAAAATTTTTTTTTTAAAACAGGTGAAGTGCCAAACCTTTTCGAAGGAGACACATACGAGCAGGTACAAAGCGGGTGCCGCAACGAGGCAGCCAAGGTCGGCATCAACCCGGCGGACCGCGACTCCGTCTACTACTACTTCATCAACCGAGTGCGCGGGAAACTGCATCTCTGCATCTGTATGAGTCCCGTGGGAGAAGCCTTTAGGTGAGTCGTTTGAACGCGAGCTTCTTACCTTAGTGAGATGTGATTCGGTCCACCCGCATCAGGCAACGGCTCGATGAGTATGAGATGGCTGCACTAGTGAGGTGTTGGTTAAGACGCTATGCTGAATGGTTTTCGATGTATACAATTTACCTTAACGTCTTTGTAGGTTGGTTGCTCGCTGTTTTGATATTAATTGTAAAAGCATCCCCTTCCACAGAAATAAGCTTGTATCTAGGGGAAACGCATGTTACGGTAGAACAATAAAGCTACTTACTACTTATCATATCAGCTTATATGTTTCGTTGAAGTGTTTGTGAGTTTTGTTTTCTTGTCTTTTTATGAGTAGGTAAGATTGTGTGACAGAGAAAACGCTTTATAGTAAAATATTTTAGGGGTTTTTAAATGATCAGTTGATTGATCGTTTGCGTTTATTGGCAGGCGCCGTTGCCGCATGTTCCCGTCACTAGTGAACTGTTGCACGATAGACTGGTTCACGAAATGGCCGCCGGAGGCGCTCATGTCGGTCGCGGAGCAGTGCCTGCAGCCGCTCGGACACGCGGAAACTATTACTAAAATATCCACTATCTGCGTCACTATGCATCAGGTAAAAGTAACGACTTCGGCGTTGTCCGCGGTTGTTACTATTTATTTTATTTCCAGGAGTTGTAAAAGTAAATCATCACATATGATATTACATACATATCCAACCAAACGGATCAACAAGCATACACAACACACACAATTTAGTTTTTACATTTATTAAAGAATGTGAAGATTATGTAGATAGGTCTTGATTAAAGAGACGTCATTATATTTTAGATTAGGTTGCTAATTTACCTACCCTGTAATCTGTAACAGCATAGTAAATAATCCCCAGAACGTGGACGTGATGACGGACCGGCTGTACGCGGAGATGCGGCGCTACTTCTACACGACGCCGAGCAGCTACCTGGACCTGCTGAAGCTGTACCTGCTGCTGCTCGACAACAAGCAGCAGGAGATCATCCGCGGCCGAGACCGCATCTCTTGCGGCTTGCAGGTATAACACACTTAACAATACATACATAATAAAACAAACTCCTTTGCTAAATTTTAAAAAGTATGCTAGTATTTGATTTGAGAGGAAGTATTATTTGCATAATTTATGCACAACACAGTAATAGGTTAGGCGGTACGAAGTTCGCCAGGTCGATTAGTTTTACATAAGTTTTGACCCACCAAGTAAATGGGTTTGAAGTGCCTTGAGCACACTCTCCAATAGTATTTGTACTGTCACAGCGATCGGTGGCAGTAAACCATAGCCTAAGTATGTTTTCGGTTCTCAAATGTATCGTTGAACCGAAGACGTCCACAGACTTTAAGACATGTCGTCTATATATTTCCACAAGGACATATAACAAATATACTCCCTTTAATATAGCACACGTAGAGCACACACGAGTCGCATATTAGCTAAGTACTGAATCCTTGATGGAATTATTTATTTATTTTCTATTCTTTTGGCAGTGAAGAGAATGGTTTACTTATGATCTTTTACTTATGATTATGTTGTCGCTTTAGGCATTTCTTAGTAAAATAAACACATGACTCATAATATTCTCCAATAAAGAAACTGTACGAGACGTACGACGTAGTCGGAGTGATGGAGCAGCAAGTGCGGGACATGGAGCCGGTGCTGGCGCGCAAGGCGGCCGAGGGTGTGGCGCTAGTGAACCGGCTCAAGGTCGAGCAGAAGGCGGCCGACGAGGTCAAGAGCGCCGTCATGAAGGACGAGGCCGAGGCCAAGGTAACAAGGGACGAGGCATGACCTCGCATTACAACACTTTGGTTTACAAGACCACTGCTCAAAGAAAAACTCGCAAAAGGGAGGTAAGGCGACATAGCATTTTATGATTTTGGCACAAAAAAAAAAGAAAAAGAGACTGGTTTGAATCCTAGAAATTATTCGTTATAATGTTGTTTTCAGCGATTTTTCATAAATGTATACTTTTATGTTTTATTCATTAAAATTTTGACATTGAATTTGAACTAGAATCTTAAATTACTTACATCCTAATCTCTACTACTACCATGCTGCTGAACAGCACCACAAGTATATAAATTAAGGCAATGGCTTGCTAGTTTTCCTTGGTTGTAAGTTTAAGCCCACTTTATACAGTGTCCCATATTGTAACGTGTAAACTAAATGCTTGCAACTAAAACAGATAAAAGCTGAAGAAGTGAAGGCAATAGCCGACGAGGCTAAGGCAGACCTAGCGCTGGCGATGCCGGCGATGGAGGCGGCGCAGAACGCGCTGAAGGCTCTCAATAAAACCGACATCAACGAGCTCAAGGCCTTCCAGAAGCCGCCCACTCTAGTGCGCTTCGTAATGGAGCCTATTTGCATACTGTTTAATACCAAGTAAGCAGATTTATACAGCTAAGTGATAGATAACCAATATGTGAGCTTCTTGATTTTGCATACACTTCTTGTATTTTGTTGATTAAAATAAGGATTCATAATTTGTGTTCTGGTACCGATTTAGCTGCGTTTGCACCTTTCTTGCCAGAGTAAGTACTAAACTTGCCTAAGAGTGTGATTCCACGGAATCTGTATTCGTAACTTGCTCATCTTCTTTATTGCATTTTTGCAATTTTTCAGACCAGACTGGGACTCTACAAAGAAGCTCTTAGCTGATGTGAATTTCATACGAAATCTTCAAGAATACGACAAAGACCATATTCCCGAAGCCACCCTCAAGAAGCTCAAGGTCTACTTGACTCACAAAGATTTCAATCCTGACACCGTGGTGAAGGTGTCCAAAGTGTGCCGGTCTATGGTGCTATGGGTCCAAGCTATAGATATGTACGCGAAGGTGTTCAGGGTGGTTGAGCCGAAAATACTTGCGTGAGTACGAACTTGCACAAATAAGGCAAAATTACTAACGAATTTAACATTACTTGTTATTTTAAAGCGTGGTTAGATTTTTGTGATGTTATAGGAAACATATTGATGGAATACAGTTAACTTTTTATATGCTTGGTTAAATAACTGTAATGTTATCGGCGTAGGCACAAAGAAGCCGCAGCGACTCTGAAGAGCGTGATGGCGGTGCTGCGGGCCAAGCAGAAGGAGGTCGAGGCCATCGAGGCGATGCTTGCTAAGATGCTGGACGAGCTCAAGGTTATTAATACATAAACAAAACATACTTTAGAAAATTACTTCTGGGGCTCTAAGACAGTCATATTTGCAATATTACTTTTCGTTCATCTAGCTAGAGTAAAAAGACAATAAAAAATTTATCAATTTGCATTTGTGGTGTGGCGCCGACTTAAAATTACTTGGTATACCTAAATTAATTTAAGAAGTGAGTAGGTAAATTAACTTTAATAGAAAAAAAACCTATTATTTTATGCTTTTCAGTTATTTTGGCGGTTAAATTTTTTGACAAAAAGTTTTTCCTACACAATATTTTGGTGCTTTACATTATAATGGTGGACAGACGGTGGAGGAGGAGCGGCTCAAGCTGCAGGCGGACGTGGACCTCGCGGCCGCGCGGCTGTCGCGCGCCGGCAAGCTCACGCAGGCGCTGGCCGACGAGAAGACGCGCTGGGAGGCCAGCGTCAAGGTTACACTACACTACCACTACCACTACATAATAGACTACTGCGTTCAGTTAGTGCACTCCCTGCTGCAGTGCAGCCCCCCCGCGCTCGGTTACCTCTCAGTTACCGCTCAGTACAAATAGCACGTCTTGTCTCGCTCGCACAAACATGTTACGCGTGCACGTACACGAGCTTCGGCTGTGCGCGAAGCAACTTGTTGATTTAATACATTAGCCGGAGTGTCGAGTGTCCAAGGTGTGACACGTTTATCTATCTTCTAGTTCATCAGTATAGTTTGCCAGCTTACTCTACGCGTGGTCAAAATATGAACTTAATAACAAACTGTCAGTCAAGTAACATTTTGTTTTGAATGGCGGGTGAAGTTAGTACCTAAGTATACAGTGGCGCCCCAAGACCTCAAACCTTATCACGATTGAAATACTATCAATCTTAATATTAAGACATAAGTTTAACCCCGTTTTCTCCCCGACGCAGAATGCAACATACAAGTTGCACTGCACGACGGGCGACGTGATAATCGCGGCCGGCTGCATCGCCTACTTCGGCGCCTTCCCCTCGCACTACCGCAGCGAGCTGTCGCGGGACTGGATCGCGCAGTGCAGCGACCTGCAGATACCCTCCTCCGATACTTTTGAGTAAGATACCGCACGCAAACTTACCTGTTACTGAACTGAACAAACTTCATTATAATAAAAGCTTATTTTAAAGTTTTAAACACCAGCTAATGAGGTCGACAGAATTAGATAGATAGAGTACCCAGGTTTCTACAATCTGCATGTTCCAAATATATTTTTTTCTCGTCGGATGAAATTAAAAGTAAAGTATGTAATATGTAACGTGTTGGAAGCTATTTCGCTTCAGGTGCTTTTATCACACTAAGCTTGTTCAAGTTTTAAGATATTATTCCTTCACTGCGTTCGGGTTTTAACATGCGCACCCTCAAACAGCATTTCAAAGTCTTGAAACCCATGTTAATAATCTACTATTTTTATTGTATAGCTGAAACTTACCATGCAGTAACTTTTAATAGTTTCTGAGAAAAATGGACATACAGACGGATTGACAGCTGATACCATGTCTATACGCACACGCTTCATGATTAAATAATTAAATTTGGACCGATTTTGCGCACTAATTAATTTGAGTGCTATTAATATTATTAGGATGGGTAGATTAGACGGAACGAGTTAGTTATTAAATTAATTGTTTCCCTAAAGAGTTAACAACCGGTACGTTTCGGTGTTTAACCCAAACCGTCCGGGCACTGAAGTAAAAAAGCGTAACGTTTTCCAGCCTTATAACAGTGATGGCGGACTCGTACACGGTGCGGCAGTGGAACTCGCAGGGGCTGCCGCGCGACGCCGTCTCCACGGAGAACGGCATCCTGGTGACGCGCGCCGGCCGCTGGCCGCTCACTATTGATCCCCAGGAGCAGGTCAGATCACGATTTCGTGTTTATTTGCAGGACTATTGCTGGTGAAGCTATCTCAGTGTTAGGATAGAACTACGAGGATACAACTTTATTAAACCATCAATAATAAAACATTTAATTGCTTTAAATATGATTGACAGTATAACCCACTTTATAGGAAGAGTTTTTTTTACACGACCTTTTTGCAACCTCTTATTTATTAATTTGCATCACTTAAGATGCTAGTGTTAGAAAGATGGATACATTATTTATTATTAACCTCATATTCTGCTAATGATTTTAAGATTAACCCTGTTATTCATAAAAAGTTTTTGTTATTTGACATTGTCAATTTAGACTGGATGTCACGTATTTTACCATACAAGAAATCAAAGAAGTAGAGCTTCAGTAAAGCCACATAAAATATAATTTATCTTTATGAATAATACGGTAAACTTATATATTAAAGTCCAAATATAGTTGCTTCTGCGAAAATTCATCATGTAAATTTTCCACACTCAGGCCAACCGCTGGATAAAGAACATGGAGCGTGACAATGGTCTGAAGATTACGAAGCTGAGCGATCCAGGGTACCTGCGCATCCTGGAGAACTGCATACGGCTGGGCTGGCCCATGCTGATCGAGGACCTGGGCGAGACTCTGGAGGCTACCCTGTCACCTGTTTTACTGAAGCAGACTTTTATGCAGGTAAAACGAGCTTAACTATCGAACATCCCTGCAATATGCGCTTGCAAATAAAATAGTTTTGTCATTTCAGGACTCAAAAATGTAATAAAAATCAAAATTTGTAAGAAAGTGATAGAAAATTTTAGTGTTCCTATCGTAGTTTAACTCTCAATCACGTATAATGTGAAACTACTGCTACCTTTATTTGATATTTCAAGTCATATTTTATGAATGCGCAAGTTTTACAGATTAACTGTCACCAATCACAAAGGTCTAACTACTCAAACAGTGGCCGCCGCCGACACATCGTCGCTCGTCTGTTTGAGCCCTTAGTAGAGATATAAAATGGTCCCCATACGCGCAGTCTTGTCATGACAAAATTTGATTATTGTTCTTAGTATCGCTATAACTCGAGAACGACTGTGTTGATTTAGCTTGTTTTCGTTTTGAAATGTTTGTCTTAGTCCAGAAAAGGTTTAAACTGTAAAAAAAATGTATTCCACACGAACGAAGTCGTGGGCACAGATATTAAAAAGTAAATAAACTATCAAATAAGTAACAATTAACCTGGTACTCAGACGGGCCGGCTGCTGATCCACCTGGGCGACAGCGACATCGAGTACGACACCAGCTTCCGTCTGTACCTGACGACGAAGCTGGCCAACCCGCACTACCTGCCCGAGATCTGCATCCAGGTCACGCTCGTCAACTTCACCGTCACGCTGTCCGGCCTCGAGGATCAGCTGCTGGCGTTAGTATCTAATCATGTCCCTACTTTATAACTAGTCGACCCGGCGGACTTCGTACCGCCTTACCTATTACTATTTTGTACATGTGTTATACATATAAACCTTCCTTATGAAGTACTCTATTTATTAAAAAAAAAGAATCAAAATGCGTTGCATAGTTTTAAAGATATAAGCATACATACAGACGCGAGAAGCGACTTTGTTTTATACTATGTATTGATTTTTTTTTTACATTCACAAAAAACAACTGATTCGAATTAACCCTTTGGCTCAACATATTGTCTATGGTTCGTGCGTTCGCGACTGTCTTTTATGCCATCTCAGCTGCGAAATCCTAAGCAAAACCTCTGCGCGAGTTTCGTTTTCGCAACAGTACGTCACGATTAGTGTAGATGTAGACAGCGCCCTGAGCAAATGTTAGAAAGAGAGAACATCATCTTCAGTTTCGCACTTCAGAACAGGAAATTTCGACACAGAGAGAACCAAGTGCGATTTCGCTTTTTGTATTTAGCAGCGGGGGGCAATCTTTTGATATTTGGATATTTTAAAGACTTTTTAGTTTAATTTAATACTTTTTTTTGCCACGTGCAGTGACGTTGTCCGCCTGGAGCGTCCGGATTTGGAGGCTCAGCGCACGGAGCTGATCGTGCGCATCAACGCCGACAAGGCCACTCTGCTGGAAATCGAGGACAAGATCCTGCGGCTGCTGTACGCCTCGTCAGGGAACATCCTCGACGACGAGGAGCTTATCGAGACGCTCAACGAAAGCAAGGTGCGTCCTCGTGACATGTTTTAATGCTACATTAATTTTGTTCAAATATTTACAAAATGTCAACCTACTCACGGTGGTTAAGTTAAGACCTTGTGAAAGTTGCGAGAATGCACTGGGTGAAGGTAGCTTGGGACCGGTCCTTGTGGTCGTCCTTGGTTAGGCATAAGTTCAACTGTGGATGTTTTTCAGCTGAGACAAATAATAATCAACTTATCACACTCAGAGCCAGTTACTAGGTAGAATCTATAGTATAGAGTGCCCGGAACTCCTACAAAGACGAACAGACCGGGAAACCGACATCGATTTTAATCATCATAACAATGTTCGCTACCGCCGTTAACTCAACGTCACGGTCTAAATCACTAATGAACCACTGAAGCAGTTGTTTGCTAATTTTGATTAACGTAGTTTGAACCTGTCTACCACGTTTGTTTTGATTGTACCAAACAAAAAACAAATTGGCTAATCGTGGGTCCGGCTCTGATGAGCTGTTGCCTCCGCCTAACCCTTCGGGGAATAAAAGGCGTGGGACTATGTTACGATATGTTTGATACTTGCTTTAAAAGGAAACGTCAGAGATAATAAACGCCCGGCTGGAGGAGACGGAGGCGACGGAGGTGCGCATCTCGGCGGCGCGCGAGAAGTACCGCACGGTGGCGACGCGCGGCGCCGTGCTCTACTTCGCCGTGGCCCAGCTCGCCGACATCGACCCCATGTACCAGTTCTCGCTCAAATACTTCAACCACGTTAGTGACATCGAAGTTGTGAAGACGCCTACCGCGATACTAGAACCAATCTCGAAAAAAATTGTTTAAACCATACCCGAAATCATAAATGTTGGATCATGATGCATTCGATAATATTGCTTAGATTTTTTTAAGCACTGTTCTGTAGCTTTTTGTTAAAAGATCTAAGGAGTATACTGTTTGTTGCTATTGGTGGCCACATTACCCATACCCATAGTGCATCATTATCCAACATTTTCGATTTCAATCTCATGGTTTAGAAGATATTAATTTTTTCGACATTGGCGCTAGTAGCGCGATTGGCGCCGTCTTTACTCATTTTTGATTGAAAAATATTCATGCTGCTGATTATTATTTTCACATTAAAAATAAAAGTATAAAATTACCCGGTGCGGTATTCCTACTGGGCTAACGAAATAATTATAATGATAGCGTGTTCAACCTTACCATTGCTTACAAGGAATTTCCTCTCTTCTCAACAAATAACGAAATTCCAGATCTTCAACCAAGTGATAGAGAAAAGCGAGAAATGCGACGTACTAGAGACAAGACTGGACATCCTGCACCGCGAGATCACGCTGTCGGTGTACCGCAACGTGTCGCGCGGGCTGTTCGAGCGGCACAAGCTGGTGTTCAGCTTCCTGCTGAACACGGCCATCTACCTGAACGCGGGCCTCATCGCCGCCGACCAGTGGGCCTTCATACTGCGCGGGCCCGCCGGCACCAGCGTCGTCAGTACCTTATACTTATACGTATTATTATTGCGATGGCGTTTCATCTATTATTATACTTAAATTGTAATGTCACATAAGAACAAAAAAAAAAAAAAGAGAGAGATAAATTGTAAAGTAGAGTTTGTTACCCCTTTCTTCTCTACGCTGTAAAATCATTGCGAAAGGGAGTAGAATCATTTGACAGAGGAGGGCTCGTTTGGGGGCGTCTCCAGGCGACCATTGTCGTAAGGCAAGGCAAACATTTGTTTGCCTGAGCCAATTAGTGGGCACCCTGAACTACCTCGCCTCTATCAGTATAGGATACTTTACGAAATAAGGTATCAATATTAATTAGATTAGTCTAATTGACTTTCAATAAGCGATATCTTGTATCCTGTATTGAATAAATCATTTTTTACTTTACTTTACTTTTTACTAGTCGACCCGGCGAATTGTTTACCGCCTTACCCTTTTCTATGTTGTGCATGTATTAAACATATAAACCTTCCTCTTGAATCACTCTATCTTTAAAAGAATACCTCATTAATATCCGTTCAATAGTTTAAAAGATGTAAGCATACATAGGGACAGACGCGGGAAGCGACTTTGTTTTATACCGTGTATATTGAAATTGATTTGTAAACTGATGGTTCCTGTAGGATCGTACTCTTGGTACTTTGGGTTTTTTCGCTAGTTAAATTGTATATTCAGACGACAGATGTCCATTGCTGGATGGATAAGGCCTTTCCTACAGATCGCCATTAATCAATACCATTATTATAAAAAGGAAAGATTTGTTTGTTTGTTTGTAACGAATAGGCTCCGGAAATACTGAACCGATTTAAAAAAATATTTCACTGGTAGGAAGCTACACTATCCCCGAGTGTCATAGGCTATATTAGATTTTCAAAAAAATTAGGGATCCTTACTTAAACTCAAATAATGTAACCCAAGGTGCAATATTTTTTCCGTTGTTTACATATTTTAACAGGTTGTTTGTTGTTTTTTTTTATTCGCCCATTCTAGACAGTCAAAAGAACATAGTCTATAGAGCCAAGTCTTTGTAGTATCTTATTTCTATGGCGTAACGAAGTAAGCCGGGACAGCTAGTAGAAGAATACAAATATTACGCTCAAAACTCTGCCCTTGCTGATAAAACAAGCGAGTCTTGGTAATTTTAGCGTCATAAACCATGTATGAATCCATACTACACTACATACAGTTTATAATAATGTTAATGTAACATCCAGGTCCCTCCGAAGAAGCCCCCAGTGGAGTCTCTGACGGAGCAGATGTGGCTGTCGGCGAACCACCTGCAGGAGTGCGACGAGCGGTTCCGCGGCCTGGCCGACGACTGCCTGCGCCGGATACCCGTCACGCTCGGCTCCTTCAGCGTTGTGAGTTGACGCTTCCTTATTTAGCTCCAGAGACAGAAACGCTATTTATGTAAATGTACAGTGGCGAACACGGACGGCGTAAGACCTCCGGTTTTTCGGTTCATAGCTCTTGGTCTATGGTAGGGCTTTCTTTAATCTAGGGCGCACGTAACCATATACAAAAGTGTAACGCCGTCCGTGTACGCCCCTGTGCTTATATGTAGTGTAAGGCTCTACTTTTAGTATCGTGGCCGAATAGCAATCAAAATTAGTGATAAAATCTACCTTTTTCTTGGGTTTCGTTAAAACAAACAACTTGTTTTAGTTTATGTCTATTAGGTACTTAGGCTGGCTCGTAGTGTTACTGTAGTAATTTATTATAACTATTATTTCATTACATTATTTGTGTGCGTAAATAAAGATCTGTCTATGTCTATGTCTTATCAGCCATGCTGTAGCATATAATAGAGAGCCGTCTGGTTCAATAATTAAATTGACATAACTCTCCGCGCAGGATATACACGTGGACACAAGCGTGAAGACGCCGGCGAAGGTAGACTGGAACGAGCGGCTGACGGCGTTCGAGAAGCTGATGCTGGTGCGCAGCCTGAAGGAGGAGAAGCTGGTGTTCGCCATCGCGCAGTACGTGAGCACCAGCCTGGGCGCCGTCTTCATCGAGAGCCCCACCGTGCAGCTCAACACTCTGTGAGTACTTACATTACGTCTAGTGGAACTTGCTAAAACCCACCCCGTTATAGGTACTTGCCAAGCTCACTTTGGATACGAATTAAGTCGGATGTTCACATATTAATACTACTCGTACTGTGGCGGTCTAGGGCGGTGTAAAACTTCCGGTTTCCTGTATTGCGAAATAGCTCTTGTACTTTAATAATACAGTGTAGGGCACACGAGACCATAGACAATTCTGTTACTTCGCCGCCGTACACTGTAATTCTAAAGAGCAAGAGCTATTTTTCAATACAGAAAAACCGGAAGTGTTACGCCGTCCTAGACCGCCACTGTACGAATTGAGTGCGAATACTGAATACGTTTTTTGTCCGTCCGTTAGTTTTTTTTTCTACATCTAATTTAAATTGAAGAGGTTCAAATTATTTTCGGGCGTTGAACCTACACGTACAAATACGCACGATTAACTCGCTTGCCGTATGTAAGCTTTCATAGTACCTACTTGGATGGTCGGAAAACTGCAACAAATGTTTTGGTCTTATAATTGTCTTACTTTACCCAGGTACGCGGATATGGCCTGCAGCACGCCGCTAGTGTTCGTCCTGAGCACGGGCTCGGACCCGTTCGGCGCGTTCCAGCGGTTCGCGACGGAGATGGGCATGCGCGAGCGCGTGCACTCCATCTCGCTGGGCCAGGGCCAGGGCCCCGTGGCCGAGAAGATGATCAACGCGGCCAAGGCCAAGGGCGACTGGGTGTTTTTGCAGGTCATTTAAATAGACAAGTAGTTTACAAAGAGTCCAGGTGGATCTAGGGCCCGGTGCCAGAGATATTTATTGTTATTTGTATAGACTACTATAGTAGTTTTCAAAGAGTTCCAGATGGCCTCAGGAAGAGGCCCAGACGGGAGATTTTAACCATCCATCTAATTTTGGGCAAGTGGTCCACCGGAACAGAAACCTCTGCAAAAAAGCGCCATCTTAATACATATAGAATACGAGTAGACCTTTTTCGCTAGGCGTTTTGTTAGTTTAGTAACCAAATAGAAATGTCCGTGGTGCTATCTAGATTTATTTACATTTGCATTTGTACAGTCAAGGACTTGTTCAGCGTAACACTTTTTTCTGTGGTCTCTTGCGCACTAAACTGACCATGACCCATCCATTAACCAGAAAACAAAGCCTTTTTCGGAATGCAAAAAAAAACAGAATTGTTAGGTTGTACGAGTCCGTCACTGTACATGTACAAACAAGCGGTGGTTCGGTCGTGACTGGTGTTTGTTAATATTTTTTATCGTGCCCAGAACTGCCACCTGGCGGCGTCCTGGATGCTGAGCCTGGAAGTGATCGTGGCTGGGCTGAGCAGCGAGGCGGGCGCGCCGCGCGAGGAGTTCCGCCTCTTCCTGAGCTCCATGCCCACGCCCAAGTTCCCCGTCTCCGTGCTGCAGAACTCCGTCAAGGTCACCAATGAACCGCCCAAGGGACTCAAGGCTAACGTCAAGCGGGCGCTCTTGGAAATTGAAGAGGACTTCTTTGAGAATCATGGTCAGTTTCTATCTGTATTGTTCTTGCCAGCATGTCTCATGTAACTACAAATAATACGAGCACATTTGTTTGTATTTACTATAAAATTATGGAGGTACAATGTCTTATGATAATAATTTTTATCTGCCATCTAACATAAACTCTGCTAAAAGTGGGTCTAGCTCGACGCACTGGTGCCACTCGTGGGCTCAGTCAATGAGCTGGTGCCTCTGCCTGCCCCCTAGGGAATATAGGCGTACGATTATGTTATGTGGCTTACTTACAAAACGAAACATGTTTGTAAGTAGTATGGTAAATGTAAAACCTTGTTGTCGTTGATCAGTGTTGGGTCAGGACTGGCGCACGATGCTGTTCGGCATCTGCATGTTCCACGCGATCATCCAGGAGCGCAAGAAGTTCGGCCCGCTGGGCTGGAACATCACCTACGAGTTCAACAACAGCGACCGCGAGTGCGCCTGGCTCAACCTGCAGATGTTCTGCGAGGGCGGGCACGTGCCCTGGGACGCGCTCGAGTACATCACTAGTAAGTACTTTTAGCCTTACTGGATGAGGGTCGCTCAAGACAGGTCGTTGGCGATTTATGGGGGAAGCCTATGTCCAGCAGTGGACGTCTTTCGGATAAATTGATGACATGGTGTTTGTAACAAAGCGGTAATAAATCGAAGGGAGGGTTGCAACTTACCACACCTAACAATTTCCACAAGTAACATGGGTCGAAATCTCCAAAAAGGGCGGTCCCATACATTGATTCGATCAGCTGACGGGCTTTACTACTGCCTCCATGGTTTACTGGGTAGTGATGTCCACTGTGCTTCCTTAGGTCGTGGCTACTTTCAAAATATCCCAGAATCCCCACGATATAGCAAAATAAGGTCAGGCATGACAAAGTTTCCACCACTTATCCAGGCCAGGTCCCATTTAACGAAGTTTCACTGTAGTAACTGCCATGCCATTTTTTATGATTTTTCGCACAGTAATATCAATAAGAAGTACATTACCCTAATCTGGCCCGAATACATTTCTATTTGAATATAATAATTTTATTAGTAAACCTAACCTTAATGATTTGGTACTTATGTCCGATAATGCTATCTCAGTTCCACGCGCTGGAGTCAATAGCGCTATCCCTTTCATTATTTTCCATTGGTGCAGCCACTTTATTAATTTGTTAACCTAATAATGACGCAAATGATGTTAATGATTTCTTCCTATAGCCCCTCATCAAAGGCTTTAATGAGTGTTTTTAAAAACAAATTCCACCGGCAGGCTCTATAACGTACGGCGGGCGCGTGACGGACATGTGGGACCAGCGCTGCCTGACGACGATCCTCACTAAGTTCTTCTCTCCGCCGACGCTGGAGGACGACTACAAGTACTCGCGCTCGGGGACGTACTACTGCCCGCGCGCGGAGAAGCTCGAGGTGTACCGCGAGTACCTCGAGACCCTGCCCGTCATAGAGGACCCCGAGGTCTTCGGCATGCACGATAACGCGAATATCGCTTTTGAGGTTACTTTTTGTTCACATTTGAATCGTTGATTTGTAGTCCTAAACCCCAGCGTAACGTTGTATAGTATCGGATCAGCTAGCTGTAATTCAGAGATTTTAAAGGTTTTTATTTAAGTATAATATTAAACTTACACATAACTATAAAATATCGACTTACACCAGTTACGCACGAGAGTGTTAGGGTTAGGAGTAATGTATGCACGAGAGGCCAGGCGGGCGGGCGCCTGCTGTTGCAACGATTATTTATTTGAACTTCCGTACGGACTGAAATCTCAACTTTGAAAAATGTTATTCAATCAAAAGTGTATAAACTATCGATATGTGTGTTGCAGAACAAAGAAACAAGCACCCTGATACAGACGATAGTGGCCGTGCAGCCGCGCTCGGGCGGCGGCGGCGGCGGCGGCGACTCGCCCGACCAGATCGTTTGGCGTGTGTGCGATCAGACGCGCGCTACTCTTATCAAAAATATTGATAAGGTATACGATATGTCTTAGCATTTGATTATTTAGAACTAGACGACCCGGCGAACTTCGTACCGCCTTACCTGTTAGTATTTGTTTGGTGCATGTTTTATACTTATAAACCTTCCTCTGTCTATTAAAAAAAACGCATTAAAATTCGTTGCGTACTTTTTAAGAATGAATCTATGCCAATATTATAAAGAGGAAAGATTTGTTTGTTTGTTGGTTTGTAACGAATAGGCTCCGGAAATACTGAACCGATTTAAAAAATTCTTTCACTGGTAGGAAGCTACACTATCCCGGAGTGACATAGGCTATATTAGATTTTCAAAAAAATTAGGGATCCTTACTTAAACTCAAATAATGTAACCCAATGTGCAATATTTTTTCCGTTGTTTACATATTTTGACAGGTGGTTTGTTGTTATTGTTTGTTTTTTTATTCGCCCATTCTGGGCAGTCAAAAGAACAAAGTCTATAGAGTCTATAAGTCTTTATTAGTATCTTATATTCTATGGCGTAACGAAGTAAGCCGGGACCGCTAGTCATACATAAGTACAGACGCGACGAGGGCGGAAAGCGACTTTGTTTTATATGACTATGTACTGAAGAAGACTGAAGTGGATCACTTGTCGTTGAATTCACGAGCAGACAGACTTGACCGTGCCGCGCGGCCCGTGGCGGGACAGTCTCATAGTGAATGGCCTGCTTTACATTAATGTAGATCTAAGCTCTCATAAAACCGCGCATAATATTTATTTATATTTTTATGTTTGATCACATGGGGAATCCTAAATCGATGTCGCGATTACCGTTCACTAAACCGCTTTGCTTGCTCGTCTCAGAGCCAGATAAACCCGGAGCTGATGGAGCTGGACGAGCACGGGCAGATGCACTCGCTGACCACCGTGCTCCTCCACGAGACGGACCGGTTCAACACGCTGCTGGCGCTCATACACTCCTCGCTCAACGAACTGCAGAAGGCGATAAAGGTAACAAAAAAAATCATCTATATTACTTGAATCATTCCTCGATTTAGGTAGCTACTGCCGTTACGAGTATATAATGTACAGGTGACCAAAAAACTAATTAGAGAATATATCAGGTGCTGACTTACGGAAAATATGAAATCATTGCTGTATAGTCTACTAAGGTTCCCTGAATATTGTTCAGTTTTCGAATAGGCGTAAACTAAGGAGTGAATATATTAGAAATGTTTTGTAAGAACTTATGCATTAGATCAGATAGAAAACCATAATCGATCAAATGAATCACTTTCACTTAGCATTAGTCACGAAGTATAAACTAATTGTGAAAATAAGGTTTAAACGAGCTCGTTGCTCCAGGGCATAGTGGTGATGTCCGAGGAGTTCGAGGTGTTCAAGGCGTTCATGTACAACAAGGTGCCGCAGATGTGGCACAAGAAGGGCTACAACTCGCTCAAGTCGCTCGGCAGCTGGATCCACGACCTCACGCTCAGGCTCGACTTTGTTGAGGTAAGAAAATCATTTCTACTTACTGCATTTAATAGGGTTATTATATCTGGTGGTGGCGGGTGATTTACGTAACCTATAGTGTTGTGGCATGGTTACTCTAGCAAAAGCAAAATATAATAATTAAGACGCTCTTGCACAAAAATATGGATATGATTGCGCGAAAATGTTTAACACTTAAAAAGTAAAAAAAAGTAAAAAATGATTTATTCAATACAGGATACAAGATATCGCTTATTGAAAGTCAATTAGACAAATCTAATACTTGTACGTCCCATTGATACGGAAACGTCAGTCTGTTCATTTAACCTCAACAAGACAGGTTTACAATTAATTGAATAAGTACGGCTAAACTTTAATTAAAATATTAGCAAATATTTGTTTAATGTCTGTTTGTTTGGTATCGGCGCAGAAGTGGCTGGTGGAGGGCGCGCAGCCGTCGTCGTGGGTGTCGGGGCTGTTCTTCCCGCAGGGCCTGCTCACGGGCTCGCTGCAGTCGTACGCGCGCCGCTACCGCGTGCCCATCGACGCTCTACTCTTCGACTTCGAGCCTCTGCCGCTCTTTCTGGCGCAGGATGATATCTACAAGCAGAATAAAAAGAAGGTAACAGTTGTTATTTAAACTTAAAAATAAAATTTGGGGCTCTTCTGAATATGTACTTACTGCTTTTATATAGGTACCACTATATTAATGATGAAAATTTGTGTTGTGCCACTTATGCCAGTGAACTGTTCTGTAGAGACAAGTATTCAGTAACTGCGTACAAAATCTTAACTTGTGTATTGTATTGTGTAATAAGGCGGATGAGACGTCGGGATCCGTGTACGGCGCGCTGGCTCCGCCGGCGGACGGCGTCAACATCCACGGGCTGTTCATCGACGCGGGCCGCTGGGACACCGACAGGATGCAGCTAGCTGACGCCTTGCCAGGTTACGACCTATTACTATTACTCCCTATTCTGCTGTATGCGTTTCATTTGCGCGGCCAAAGCGTTATTTTCGAAATAAGATTACGTTAAGATTTAGTAGCAATTTGTTAAAATTGAACCGCCAAATCATCAATTTGTAAAAGTTAAACTTTAGAAGATATAAGGCTTTGAACGTGGCCGCGCCACTGAAATATATTCAGTTGTATCAGAGCAGAGCGCTCTAAAGTAGTTGTAAAATTTACCATCATCTTGTCTTAGTCAATATCAATACATAGTATAAAACAAAGTCGCTTCCCGCGTCTGTCCTTATGTATGCTTATATCTTTAAAACTATGCAACGGATTTTGATGCGGTTTTTTTAATGGATAGAGTGATTCAAGGGGAAGATTTATAAGTGTAATACGTTCACAAGAAAGTTAGAGGTTAGGTGGTACGAAGTTCGCCGGGTCGACTAGTTTCCTATAAAATATATATTACCACCCGCGAAAAAAATTAATACTTCTTAACTACTTAATATAAAAAATGTGAAATAGTAATTCCACTAGATAATGTAGCCTAGTATTTTTAGGGCACTGTTGTATACCTTTTAGGTCAAAGACCAAATAAAGCTACTGATTGTTGCCAAAAGTTTATTTTTCGCGGGTACTTTAGCAGAGCTATGCCTCATAAGTACGGTGTTATAATATTTTTTACTCTATTTATAAAATTATATTCATACTAAATACGGTGGCTGCTTGTATGGTAGTTAGTTCATAGAACACAACGCGACCCGCGACGCCCCCGCGCTGCCCACGCGCTCAGTGGGGTTGAGCCTTATTCAGTATAAAAATTATAACACCCCTCTCTGAATTTTCGTTCGGGAGTTAAAAAGAAGCAGCCTTAATAATTTCTAAAATATAATTTTGCAAAGTGCGAAGTTTTAAAATCAAAATAAACAGTTGATTGGTTTATTCCGCACTTAGCAAGCGTCTGACTGAAGTGAGTATTGAACTGTGTGTGCAGGTCAGATGAACCCGCCGCTGCCGGTGTTCTGGTTCAAGCCGGTGCTGGAGCTGCCGCGGCCGGACCCGCGCTACGAGGCGCCGCTCTACAAGACCTCGGAGCGCGCCGGCACGCTCTCCACCACCGGACACAGCACCAACTTCGTGCTCCCCGTCTTGCTGCCCACCGACAAGCCCTCGGACTTCTGGATCATTCGGGGAACGGCGCTGCTCACTCAGATTACCGATTAGATCCCGAACTTACTTATTACTCTTATACTTTTGTTAACTAATTTAAATGTTTTTTATTAGTGGGTTTGTTAACGACCAAAGGTAATATTTTCTGCATTAAAGCATGAAACTTGGCACACTTGTTGCTTATGTGGCCCAGACTGAGAATCGCCCGGGAGGGAGCGGGATACCCCCCTCTGGGGGGCGGGGGGAGGGGGTGAAGTTTCCTTCTACCGCGCGCGCTATCGATCCCTATTGCTGCTATTTTATAGCTACTAGGGCAAGTGTGGTGTCATTTTCGGATAATTTAAGGATGAGGAATCCATTTCTGGAACATTTTTTTTACATTTCTATACAAAAAAATTGTAATTTACCATAAAATAGATAATTGTCGACGCAAAAAAAATTCTTCTAATGTCGATATTTTTTGAATGAGTATAGATATCAGCAAAATAAAAATATATTTGAAAAGCTGCATTCATGCAGTTTTCAAAAATATAGGGTTCGATATACTTTTTGTTTATATTTATGTGTTAAAAAAAATAGTAAACACTGCGCGGAAGAGGATGTAAAAATATTTAATGCCTAATTTCGGTTTGAAAATTACTTGGTTAATTCAAATTACTACCAAATACTGAACAGGGTCATTCAACCTGTGATAAATAACAACTTTCTGTATTAAAACATAGGTTGTATAGGTACAAAAAAATACATTTCTCATACATTATCTACCCAATTAGCTGACAAGTATGTATGAAACATATGAAATTTTTGTGCTTTTGCCACTGGGAAGAGTTGTTATTTACGATATCGCAAGACAGCTTGAGGAAGCGAGAGCATCAGAAGTGGACCTGCATAAGTCCCGACGGTGCACTTAAAAACGAGATATACTTCATCCATCATGTCGACATAAAACCATATATTGAAAGATGTCTGTGAACAACGCGGTTAAAACCGGAAGCAATCACTGTTGGTACAGGACACATTGATATCAATGTTAAGCTCGAAAGGTCGCAACTGGTAAAGTCTACACTCAGACCGGCAAAACCGGCAGACCAAAACCCAAACTCGGAACTCTTTCAATTAGAACTCCAAAACCGTTTCGATTGCCTAGGGCGCAGCGTGGACGATGTAAATGATGGGTTCTTGAGAAGTTGTCAATGCGGTTGGAGGTAATTACTTACTACTAAGCACACTTCATCTGATCGAGAAGAAGTGTGAAACGTCTCAGCAGACAACGGCACCGTGGAGGCATGCGGTTGGAGGTAAGTTACATCGACGTAGGATCTCATCATATCCGATCACGCAGGGAAACAGCTCTTTTCTTGTCCTTATCCTCCAGTGACCTTGTACTTTCTAATTAGGCCCGTTGTTTGCAGTCGTATCCCGGTTCCGTAACTTACCACTGGTAACGCACATTGTTAAAAGACTTGTCTTGAGGCACCTCTTGCCTCAAGACAAAACTTGAACCTGCCACTCGGATGAGCATCGTTCAGTAAGCTTATTCAAGTTAAGCTAAGCATCCCGAACGATGCTCATCCGAGTTGAAGTCGACGGACGAACAGTTTGTCCCAGGTATGTATTCTTTAACAACTTCGAGTGTATTCAGTGTATGGTAGTCATTATCTTTGATTTGGAGTGGATTGAATTGTTCCTACATGGGCGCTGAACATTATCTTTGTTATGTCCATGTTCATTCTAATACCAACTCGATCGGAAGCCCAACTGAGGTGAGGACATCGAGCATTGTACTAGATCCTTCGCGGTCTGGGCCATAACTAGTAACTAGCGAGTAATGTTGTCGCCGTTTATAATGATGCCTAGTTCCTTCCAGTCCAGAGTCTTGAATACATCCTGGAATGCAGCGGTTAACAGTTTTCGGGGAATATGATTAGCGTATAATGAAGGAAATCATTTATTTACAGCAGCCTTTGTCACGCAAACATAACATAACATAACAATGAGACATACATTCAAACATATTTGATGCGACTTTACATGCAGTCTTGTTGTTTGTAAGATGTTGACGGCCGAGATGTCCTCGGTATAGTGTCGGGTCCATGTTGCTCTCGGGACCTTATCTTGACTGTCAGTGATGGGTTGTCGTGTCGACGTGTATAATAGAAGTTCTGTCCATAGAACTTCTCGAATTCCCCCACAATCTCAGGTGTGGATATAGTACTCTACCAACAATCCTCGGTCTTCAGCCATGCCTGGCTTTGCCGAACAAATTGATCTCGAGCAAAAACTTTGGAGGCATTGTTTCGGTCTATGGCTCTTCACCTTAATATTTTTTGTATAAAATCGCCTGATGTCTCTTGTAATTGATATAAAGATCTGTCTCTTCAGCTGCCTGCAGGCAAAGGCATCCGGTGCCGTTGTCTGCTAAGACGTATCACGCCTCTTCTCTATCAGATCATGTGTGCTTAGTATTAAGTAATTACCTCCAACCGCAGTGACACTTCTCAAGAACCCTTCATTTACATCATCCACGCTGCGCCCTAGGCAATCGAAACGGTTTTGGAGTTCTAATTAAAAGACTTTCGAGTTTGGGTTTTGGTCTGCCGGTTTTGCCGGTCTGAGTGTAGACATTACCAGTTGCGACCTTTTGAGCTTAACATTGATATCAATGTGTCCTGTACCAACAGTGATTGCTTCCGGTTCTAACCGCATTGATCACATACATCTTTCAATATACGGTTATATGTCGACATGATGGATGAAGTCTATTTTTTTTTTTGAGTGCACCGTCGAGACTTATGCAGGTCCACTTCCGATGCTCTCGCTTCCTTAAGCTGTCTTCCGATATTGTAAATAACAACTCTTTTCAGTGGCAAAAGCACAAAAAATTCCTTTGTTTCATACATACTTGTCAGCTAATTGGGTAGATAATGTATGAGAAATGTATTTTTTTGTACCTATACAACCTATGTTTTAATACAGAAAGTTGTTATTTATCACAGGTTGAATGACCCTGTTCAGTATTTGGTAGTAATTTGAATTAACCAAGTAATTTTCAAACCGAAATTAGGCATTAAATATTTTTACATCCTCTTCCGCGCAGTGTTTACTATTTTTTTTAACACATAAATATAAACAAAAAGTATATCGAACCCTATATTTTTGAAAACTGCATGAATGCAGCTTTTCAAATATATTTTTATTTTGCTGATATCTATACTCATTCAAAAAATATCGTGATTAGAAGATTTTTTTTTGCGTCGACAATTATCTATTTTATGGTAAATTCCAATTTTTTTGTATGGAAATGTAAAAAAAATGTTCCAGAAATGGATTCCTCATCCTTAAATTATCCGAAAATGACACCACACTTGCCCTATTGGCTATAAAATAGCAGCAATGGGAAACGATAGCGCGCGCGGTAGAAGAAAACTTCACCCCCTCCCCCCGCCCCCCAGAGGGGGGTCTCCCGCTCCCTCCCGGGCGATTCTCAGTCTGGGCCACCTAAGCAACAACTGTGCCAAGTTTCATGCTTTAATGCAGAAAATATTGGTTCCCATACATTTATTGGACTTAACAAACCCACTATATTTAAGGTTTTGATTTTAGTTGATTTAATAAATTATATTTTAGAAAATACTTTATTGTATTCTTTTTTTAGGGCTTACACGGTGCGAAACTAGCGCCATTAATATCTTCTAAACCATGACCGCATTAAAAAATATGCGTCTTTGACTCTCTAGATAATCTGGCTTAGAATTTTTAAGGCGTGGTTGTGTAGCTTTCAGGTTCAAATTCTAATGAATAAACCGTTTGTTGCCTAAAGTGGTCACTGTAGTTTCTTAAAATAATATTTCTAAAATCATTATCCTAAAAGCTAATGAGCTGATGATCTCTCGATGATAATGATCTTAGAAATATTTGTTTGCTGCCATAAATTGCCACTTTTAATTTCTCAAACAAATATAAATAAGATCATTATCCTGAAATCTACACAAGAGTTTTTAAAAATTCTAATAAAGATTATCTCGGGCGTCATTAACGCATATTTTTTATTTCGGCCATGGTTTAGAAGATATTAATAATTTATCAAAGTGGCGTAGTATCGCACCCGTTAGCCCCATTAGATAAGGTTAAATATTGAACACACCTGTAAATTAAGAAAATGATTTGATAGCAATATACTCGGAATGTATTAACAAGCTCCGCCGAAAAGGGTTGTTCCCAACGAGTACTACCAAAACCTGTACCACTGGTACACGTTGGGAATTTCCTTTTTTTTAATTCCCAACCAGTACCACCAACTAACTTGACAAGTTTTGGTGGTACTCGTTGTACATATCAAATTTTATTAAGATTAACAATACCAGTGAGTGAGTGACCCTAGTAATGAACCTACCTATAACTCAAAATATTTAGAAAATGAACAGGTATTTTTTCGAATACTTACTGTCAATGCAGTTATCTTTGCAACCTTAATTTAGTTATTTCAACATTTATTTTAGATCATTAAGAACAATAAAAAAATTAGTACCTACTGAGGCCTATGCACTGTTTAAACCGTGTTTCTTCATAATTTAATATTTAAAGTACCAGGGCACCATGAACAGTAGAAGGTTATGTCAACAACATCATCTATGGTTGATATTAAAACACGATTTTAACTGTGATAGGTAGGTAGTACAATTTTTTTACCCATGGTCCCAGTTGCACTGATTTAAATTGAAAGGACTATTGCACCATGAACTGCATGGCAAAAATAAAGTAAAGTAATGATATAATTTCATTAGTTTATTTATATTTTATATTTAAGTACAGTGGCGGACACATACGGCGTAACACTTTTCTCTTTAATCTCGTGCGCCTTAGACTTATACCAAAAAACGCCACGGAAGTGTTACGCCATCCGTGTCCGCCACTGTACCAGGATAACATGAAGTAGTGGAAAGTTATTGTAGGCAATTATAGGCTTTGTCAAACAGACGGCATTACTGCGTCGCGTTAGATTAGAGTGCTAGCCTGACGCGGCGCTATAGCGTCTTGCTCTTTGATGTCACACACAACGCTCCTTTACGTTGAGAATGAGCGCGAAGCTTAGCGACGACACGAACAGCTAGGATGTATCAAAAGACCTGTGTTGTGCGCTTCATAACCTTCTACTGTTCATGGTGCCCTGGTATTTTAAATATGATATTATGAAAAAACACGGTTATAACGGGTGATAGGCCTCAGTTTTTTTTGTTCTTATTGACCTAAAATACATTTTAAAATAACTAAATTAAGATTGCAAAGATTACTACATTGACAGTAAGTATTCGACAAATACCTGTTCATTTTCTGATTACCTTTGAGTTAAAGGTAAGTTCATCACTAGGGTCACTCACTCACCGGTATCGTTAATCTTAATAAAAGACTCACGATACAACTGAAGTTTTTTTTTTTTTATTGTAATTTAGTTCTCAACGAGTACCACCAAAACTTGTCGAGTTAGTTGGTGGTACTGGTTGGGAATTTTTATAAAGGATATTCCCAACGAGTACCAGTGGTACAGGTTTTGGTAGTACTCGTTGGGAACAACCCGCCGAAAAGATGATCCAGAAAAAAGCCACAAAATTAGTAACGAAATACGTGATGTGGCGTACCGTGGTCGCCCAGAGGTGGCGCGACGAGGTGGCCCTCTAGATGAGTGAGGAATACACCTATTTACAGCAGTGGGACAACACGCGCTACTAATAATTAAAATATTTGCCTTTTGACTTGGACTTTTTAGTACTAAGTGCCATAGAATATTCCGCTCAGCCACAAATATTATTAACTAGAGCTTTGCACGCGTTGAGATAAGTTTCCATAACTATGTAGAGTGGCGGTCTAGGACGTTTTTCGTAACACTTCCGGTTTTTCTGTATTGCCAAATAACTCTTGTTATTTGGTAGTATAGTAGTCTAGGCCACACGATACTGTAGACAAATCTGTTACGGCCTCCTAGACCGCCACTGTACACTCGCGCGCTGAGGTTTTATACACTAATGGCTAGTTTCTTTTATAGAAAATGTTTAACTAAGTACACTAATATTCATAGTTCTTTTGATTATTTACAATAGGAAAAGCTTTCGCCACAGCATATATAGTGATCGAACCGCATAGCATTGAATCAAAATGAAGATTTCGCTACGACCTCTGGACGAGCTTCTGTCCTGGGGTTGAAAAAGGCAATCCAGGCTTATTGACGACGGCGCGGAAGCACACTGTACCTTCAGTACCACGATTACAATTTAATTGAATCTAATTTTTTCCAATACAAATAGATTTTGCAATCAGGTAATAATTGAAATTTGAATGGTTGCTAATTAAAAATCACACCCATAAGAAGTTGGAAAGTTGTACTTTCCTAGTAAAATATTTAATATTTGTTTAATTATTTTATTAACATATATGCACTAAATACACGTTATGAATGTTTAAACAAAGATAGTGTTTATTAAAAACTGATTTATTTAAACAGGTTATTTAAAACTGCTCATGCTATCAGCTTCTGCGGACACTACGAGTCATATCATTACTTATAGGTTAGGGCAACATACAATCATTGGTGGAATTATAATTAAAATAATTAATATTAAATAGGCTATTTAAAAATTGAAAATTAACATTTACATCCACTTGTCTACGAATGTTTAATACGAACAATAAACATATGGAATTATCCACGACAATAAATACAATGCTTACCAGAAGAAAAACACAAGTAAATACAAGTGAATAATTCTGAATATTACGTTATTAACTATTCAGAAAGTCATATTAATGAAAGACAAATCCCGAGGGTAGGGAAGCGTAGCCGCACATACAATTGACAATAATCCCAAGTTTGCTCTCTCTCTTTTTTATTTCATCAAAATTACAGATAATTTGTATTTTGATATTGATCTGATAAGGCCAGCGTTATACAGTTTAAAAAGGGCGGGGGCGAGCGCCAACATGCTAGCAGCAATAAAAATACCATGTCAATAATAAAGTGACAGTCAAATAATGAATAATTTTAAAATGAGAGATCAAGAGCATTATTGTCAATAGGCTAGCCCGTGAGAGGATCTCTCTCGACTCTCGTCTCACCTGCAACATACTCAATTTCACACACAAACACATGCTACTTTTCGCACTGGCTTTAAAATTCGCAGCAAGCGACGCTGGCGTGCGATAACACGCCCTCTATACATATACAATATACATTAAACGCATAGCATCAACATAACTTAATAATAGATGCAAATCGCAATCCAAAAAGTAGCACGTGTATGCTACTTACAATGAGAAACAGGTCCGCAATGTGATCAGTGAAATTACAATATCACAGTATTTAATTCACTGTTTTCTTATTTATTGGTGGCTATAGTTTTTTTTACAGTGGCTACAATTTTAGCTTCTACAAACTTATTTATAGTACCAATTTTCTTACAAGAGCTAAACCAGATTTTCTTTCTAACTAAAACATATCTACCATTACTTGTGTACAGAATTATTTTGCATCTTGCAATCACAGAACAACTCGACTCGTCATTCCCTTTTCTTTACAAGCTAAATTACTTTGATAACCTAATAAACTTACGATATCTACACGAATATTAAGATTACATTTATAATTATAAAGTGTATCTGGGCTACTCCTACTCAGCCACAGGGCCACAGGGTGCCGTAAGATGCGCTCGGTTTATGTTATGTATGTGTAACTTGATATTGTATGGTCAAATCAATGCAGACTACTAAACTATTATGTATTATTATAACATACATTTATTATAATTATGTATTATTCAATTAAATGAAAATGAACGTGACGTGATCGCACGCATGCGATCAGTCTCGCGCCGGGGATGAACGGCTAATCAATACAATAAAAATAGTATTATGAAATTAGTTACATATAATCAATATTTTATTATAACAATAATCATTCCAAAGTCAAAACAAATATTTTATACGTAAAATTACACTGACCATTCGAATTACACAGTAAATAGATGTTAATGAAGACAAGGGGCTAAAACTAGACGATGACAACATAAATTGTCAAAATCTAATATTTTGGAGTTACCATGAATTTGAATACATCCGTCTAGACATTTATTATTATAATTATATTAAAAGCAGGGACATCTGGGGGAGAATTGAATTGATTACATCGTGTCGTACTGTATCCCTTAGTCTACAAAAAGCGAACGCGGCGCCTACTAACCTATGTACGTAGGTTCCGCGTGGCTCAGTTGCTGATCAACCCTAGTTGAAGTAGTCAATGTATTAAGAGCATTTTCTCTGTCATTAAATTTCATGCAAGACGGAGAGAGGCTGCCAGTTTCTTAGTAGCTCATATTTCTTTTACTTTTATCTGAAGTGCACTTTTATAAATGAATCCATAATTATTTCTTAGATCCAGTTAGCAAGGGGAACGTTAAAGTTTCAAGTTTATTGTGTTGTGTAAAATTTTTTGACAAAAAAAGAAGTATTTGATCAATGATTAATTATGCATCTGTAATAAAAGTTTAAGTTTTATATTAAAATGTTTATATGATAAAAACGTAGATATAATGGAAGAAGATGCCCCTAAAACAGAACACAATTATATTCCAGATATTTTGTTAAAGTGAAAATATTAACTAGGTACATACATACAAGTACTGAACACTGCAGAGAACGAAAAATGCACATCAAGAAATCACACTAAATTCCATACTCAGCCATTCGATTTACATAAGTTAGTCGTACAAAAGAGCGGAATGAACAAATTCTATGTATATTTTCTGGG
>OX637641.1:16399973-16688594 GCA_951802225.1 Euspilapteryx auroguttella | reverse complement strand
AGCAAGAAATTTGATAAGAATATTAGTGAATCGTCATTACCTAATGCCTAACTAACTAGATACTACTATTTATACATTATCTATGTACTTACTTACTTACTTAGATATTTAATACTTACGTCAAATAATGATAATATCTAGGTAGTGTAGCATTAGGTACTTACTCAAAAGATCATATAGGTACTAAGAGAAAGTAATTTCGTAATACACTTTTCAGCTAAAAGGTACACTATAATCCAACAAACTAGAAAATGTGGGCACACTGTATGCAATGGCCGCTTTTTAGTGGTCCATTTAATTTGGTCGGTTAGTTCTAAATTTAATGTTTTTTCTTGAATAACTTCGGATTGTTTAAGAATATCACACTGAAATTTAAAGTAAATCTTTATTACATAATACTCGAATTAGTGCCAGGTTACCAATGTCGTCGCTGCTTTGGTTTTTGCGTGAAAGGTTGTTAAACCTAACGCGCGGTCAAACATTTAGTTAAAGCTTTATTTCTCGAAAATTATTTGACCTAGCGTTATAAAAACTTCAGAATAACGTGAAGGACAAGGTAAGGAAGGGATTATAGAGTTTTGAAGTCTCCAAGTATCGTCCTTAATTAGTGCTCAGGGTATTTCTCTTTTTGTTTTTTTTTTTTTTCACGAAAACTAACAATTATTTTGAACCGACATATTGACACAAATTCAAGAAAGTGACTAGTAATGCTTATGAAAAAATCCAGTTCTCTAGCGTCAGCAGTTTCCGAAATATTTAATAAAATAGATTTCCGGCAAAACGTCAGTCCAGCAACAGATGGAATAACTTTGTTATAATTTAGGCACATTTATAAGCTACATTTCTGCCAAGTTTCAAAGACCTAGGCCCAGCGGTTCAAAAAAGTGTTTCCAGGATGACGTCATCCCAGCAGAATTAGTTTTTCGCCTATAACTCCAAAACCTCTGGATGCACAAATTCGACACTTCGCGCACTAATCCTTTGTTCGATGCACTGAATATTGGCATTTTCAAAATTTCGATACCGTGACTTTTTCGGCCCCACTGACGCACACATTTAAAATCGATAGGACATATGGAAGCTAGTTAGATCCCCTCATCCACTATTTCAGAGCTGATCATCTTCAAACGGCAGATCACGTCATGGTTACCTTACCATATACTTTCAATATCATTAAAGTAACACTGTACCAAATTTTTAATTGATAAGACAAATGGAAGCTTGTTAGATCCCCTCATCACCTAGAAAAGAGCTGATAATCTTCAAACCGCTGATCAGATCTTCATCAGACATGGCTAAGAACACTCGGCCTGAAATTATCTATTATATAAAAAATAGAAAATAAAAAAATAGTTTTAGCCGTTTGGGCTCTACGATGCCACAGATAGATACACAGACAATCAGACAGACAAATACACACGTTAAAATTATAACACCCCTCTCTGAATTTTCATTCGGGGGTTAATAAACCAGTGGGTCCAGCTCGATACGTCTCGTGGGCGCAGTCAATGTGTGTCTCTGCCTAACCCTTCGTGGAATATAAACTTGAGATTATGTTGTCTATACTAATATTTAAAAAAGGAAAGATTTGATTGTGAGTTTGTAGAATAGGAGCGGAGAGCCTATTCGGCTCTGAGACTACTGAACCAATTTCAAAAAATGATTTAACTGTTGGGAAGCTACTCTATCAGTGCTCTACCAGGCTATCTATACCAATACTATAAAGAGGAAAGATTTGTTTGTTTGTTTGTAACGAATAGGCTCCGGAAATACTAAACCGATTTGAAAAATTATTTCATTGGTAGGAAGCTACACTATCCCCGAGTGTCATAGGCTATATTAGATTTTCAAAATAATTAGGGATCCTTACTTAAACTCAAATAATGTAACCCAATGTGCAATATATTTTCCATTGTTAACATATTTTGACAGGTGGTTTGTTGTTTTTTGTACTTTTATTCGCCCATTCTGGGCAGTCAAAAGAACATAATCTATAGAGCCAAGTCTTTTGTAGTATCTTATATTCTATGGCGTAACGAAGTAAGCCGGGACAGCTCGTATTATATAAAAGACAGCTATAGAATATTGTCAAAAACTCATAATTGAGGGCGGTACGAAGTTGACCGCGTCAACTAGACGTATAAGAAAAACTAGCCTGCTTCTCGAGTATGTCGGCGGGCCAGCCGAGCACGTGCGCGGTGAGGTCGGCGCGCACGTAGTTGACGAGCGACGGCGTCAGCATCGGCGGCGCCTGGTGCAGCGCGCCGCCCACCACCGACGAGTAGCTGCCCAGGCCCTCCACTGCACATTGCAATACATTCAGACTTATTTTCAAATAGCGAGTGCGACTGCTAGTGCAGGTGCAGGTAGTGTCACTCGCACTCGCAGTTTGCTGTCTACTCGGTGTTTTCTACTAATCACCCGCACCTGGACTAATCATTCGCACTAGCACTAATCAAAGTGAGTGAATACAGGTCATTAGTGTGCAAGTGTTAAGTTGGTTTATTACCTATCCGTCGCCCGTTTATTACCACACTGCACCCGTCTTGGCGCTTTAACATTGTATACTCGAAAGATTATCGTGGCGTGACCTTGTTGCCTGGTCAGAATGACACGGTAGCAGTCTCAACAAGACAGATGTTCACTTGAACATATATTGTATTTGTGTGTTCTTTGTTCAAATTGAATGTTGAAGATTAATAACTTTTAAGATAACAATATAATTATACTCTTTTCTCTATCCCATTAAAACTTTCGTCTGTCGATAGGTGTTTTTAAGCGTCAAGTTTTGCCTACTTACCACAAACAATCAGAAATGTTTATAAATTTAGCTATATTCGCTATAAGAGTTTGTCATTACAAAAACAGATGAAATAGTGACAAAATAAGAGCCTAAAAATTTGTCAAAAACTAATAAGTCAGGTAGTGTTAGGCTGATTGGTATGAATGAATTATTTACTTACTCTTTCTAGGCAGTGCATTATCGAGATGTAACGGCGGGGCGTGGGGGTCCGTGTTCTCGGAGTGCGTGGGCGTGGGCGGGCCGGCGTCGCGCTGGGGCGTGCCCGAGCCGGCAGCCGCGCCCGCCTCCCCGCTCCCTCCGCCGCCCGCGCCCGACCCCGCGCCCGCGGCCTCAGCGCCGCCGCACGGAGGCGCCGACACGATGCGCGGTAACGCCGCCGCCAGCAGTGAACCCGTCTGACGATATATTACTTTACGTTTATCTATCTATCTATACCAACCTATATATAAAGAGGAAACATTAAATTGTTTGTTTGCTTGCATTAAATAGGCTCCGAATGTACTGAACTGATTTGAAATATTATTTCTCTGTTGGGAAGCTACAGTATCCGCAAGTGACTAGGCTATAGAATATTCACAAAAATTAAGAACGCAGGTCATTTGAATAATCCGTAAAAATATTCAGCAGTTATGATAACCTTTTCACAACAATTATAATCTAAATATCAATCATAGGACAAATCGCTACCTATCTTCGCCACGAAAGCAGTCTACAAACCTTTGCTTTGAAATCTAATGTTAGAAAGTTATTTTTGTTTTCGATGTAATTGTAAGGGACAATACTCTAGAATAACAGACAGACATACACATAGGTCATTGAACATCAACCATGTCTCTCTTTGTAACTCTTGACAAAGTCACATTTACTTAATGTGTAAAAAGTGTGCGTACTTATGTTAATATAGGTACCTATCAATTAAGCTAGATGAGGTTGAACATGTAGTTGTTGGTGGTGTTTCTGTATCTACTCACGTGCTGGTTGGAGTTGTCTAGGACTACGACAGGGGGCACTGAAATGGTCTCCGTCTTGTTGTTGTTGTTGTTGCTATTGGTCCGCGCGGCGTTCGCTTCTCGCACGCCATACGATTTATCTGATAGAGGCGTGCTCCGGTCCGGAGATATATCCATGTCCTGTAGTGACTGCCCATCTGCAATAAAACACATATCAAGTGAATTTTTCATTTTTATAATAGTTCATTATAAATCAAGGGTGTAAAGTGATATGTACTTTGAAGAGAGTGTTCGTTCATATTAAACTAGAGAGCACTTTGTAACGCCAAAAAATTTATGGTATTTGCCCGGCCATGCACAGGTCAAAATAGAGTACTTTTATGTATACAGAACAATAACCAAAATGTACTCTTTTCAAGTGGGTGGAATGAAATAATGAATACCTTCGTGTGTCGAATGCTTGGCGCGCACCCGGTCGTGCGGCTCGTCGTCGCGGTTGCCGCTGTTCCAGTACCGGTCCGCGCCGCTACTCATTCGTTTGCTAGACTTGTCCGACTCGCGGCCCGAACGCGAGTTACACCTTTTATCGTGATCTAAAACAAATTCTGGTTTGTATCCTTCTTGTAATGAGCAATGTTTGTCAAAATTAAACAAATATTATTAAGAGGCTATAGACCATTGACAAAACGCCGCTTCCACGCGACCGCAGCCCCAAAACTTACGCGGCCGAATTGTGAAGCCTTCTCTATGAGAAGGCTTTACAGTTTTGACAGAATTTTTCGCACAAAAACACTTTGTTGTTGTCACGCCATTTGACGCATACGTCGGGCAAGTGATGTTCTTTTTTAGCAAAAATAAAAAAGATGGATATTTTACAATAAGTTTATATTTTTATAGTTTTTAAAGAAAGTTTATGAAATACTTACCCGTTTCTAATTTTTGACTACACGAAACGTGTCTAAATTTTGTGTATTTTTTTTATTAAAATAAACTTTTGTTGCATCCCTAGATGGAATAAAGTAGACTCGATCGGAAGTAAATATATTATCGACGAGCTGTCCCGGCTTACTTCGTTACGCCATAGAATATAAGATACTACAAAAGACTTGGCTCTGTAGACTATGTTCTTTTGACTGCCCAGAATGGGCGAATAAAAGTACAAACAAACAACAACAAACCACCTGTCAAAATATGTAAACAATGGAAAAAATATTGCACCTTGGGTTACATTATTTGAGTTTAAGTAAGGATCCCTATTTTTTTTTAAAACTAATATAGCCTATGACACTCGGGGATAGTGTAGCTTCCTACCAGTGAAAGAATTTTTCAAAACGGTTCAGTATTTCCGGAGCCTATTCGTTACAAACAAACAAATCTTTCCTCTTTATAATATTGGTATAGATAATATCAAAGCTAAAATATAAGATAAGATAAGAGAATACTTTATTAATTTAATAATTAAATCAAAATAAACATTAAATAGGTACATAAAAAAGAACAATTTACAAAGAACAATGAAAAGGGCGGCCTTATCACTAAAAGCGATATATCGCTATCAAAATCTCCGATATTTTCATCACCTCGATAAAAATATCGATATTAAACGTCACCGCGTCGTGCGCACATAAATTGTGCATATTTTAAATGTGTTTGAGGGTAGGTTGACGTTCCACGAACACAAAGTTCGAGAGATCTCCCGTGACCCCCTTGCAAACAGCCGAGATGGACACCGGCGGGGTTTTAGTGGGTGCGAACCCCACATAACCCTGCGACTCCCCCCGGGGTCGCAGGGTACTTGTTAGGAGTTTCCACGCCTAAAAAAAAAAATGTTTGACGTTCCACGGTACCCACCTAGCATCCCTACTTGCACAATGCTATCTGATTTTTTAAAATATTATTTTGCCTATGTTCATCAGGGATAAAGCTCGTTTCAGACAACGGTATAATTTTAAAGCATGTGGTATGGTGGCGGACAACGACGGCGTACTTCGTGTTTTTCTGTATTGCAAAATAGCTCTTGTTCTGTGGTATTACAGTCTACCGCGGCGGCGCACGAGACCGTAGACAAAAGTGTTACGGGGCGTCCGAGTCCGCCACTGTACTATAAATTTGTAGGGGTGAGAATAGCAATGCTATTCGTTGCCATGAAATAATGTCTAAAGTCGAAGTGCAATGTCGTGCAAAATTTACCCGGATTTTTGTATAAAAACTAATGTTTTAAAAGAAATACGCATTGTTTTTTAAATTTTGCCACGAAACATAATAGTTTATACTTTTATCGTCGTTTTGAGTTTCAACTTACGAGGATTTTTTTTTTAAATCACAATCGTAAAAACGCCGGCGTTATAACTATCTCGATTTCGGTTGACTTTGACATTAATAAGTATTTAACTATTGATGATACTACGAATTGGCGTTCGTAAATCGATAAACATGTTCATAAATATATTTATAAATATTTTTTTGAACGATATTATGGCTAGAAAATCCTGAACCGCGACCACTGTTTTCAGTTTTTGCACTCTGCCTCCTCTTAACTAATGAATTTAATCAATTGAATGTCTCATTGGACTCAATAAGGAGACGCCAGGCAACAAGGTCGACTATTGCAAACAAATTAGATACAGTTAACATTATGTTTTTGTTTTATGTACGAAACACTGTACAAAAAAATGAACAGTTTATAATGAAAAGGAACTTACTGCTTCTAGAGAAATCCCGAGCATAGCCCGCTCCATGGCTCGTTGAGCTACTCGGAGCCTGTTCATAAGCCCTATAGTGAAGCACCACGTTTCAGAACCGTATGTCATCACTGGCAGCACACATTGGTTAAATACCTTCGTCTTCAGGCACTGAGGAATATTGGACGAGAAGACGTTGCGTAGTTTCCCGAACGCCGCCCATCCGAGCTGGATTCGGTGAGGAATTTATAAGACTTTTTTTTAAAGCTGGCCTTATATGGTACGGCGGCCGCCCGGAAACTTACGGATGCAGGTGGTGCCAAACCAACCTAACGCCAAAGGGGAAGAAATCTCGAAACGCACTGTACGCAGCGTTCTACTTTGTCTATGGTAGTAGCAGCAACTTCAAAAAGCGCAGCGTTATACTTCGTCTATGCTTCAAAGCGCATTACATGTTGCGTTTCGTTTTCGTTATTCTACAAAGGAAGGATTTCACCGCTCGAGTTTCGTGTCACCACATGCCGGGCAACCGGCATCGAAAACGCGATCGGCAACGAAAACGTGATCGCAGTATACATTCGTTGTGAATAGCAATGCTATTCGTTGCCATGAAATAATGTCTAAAGTCGAAGTGCAATGTCGTGCAAAATTTACCCGGATTTTTGTATAAAAACTAATGTTTTAAAAGAAATACGCATTGTTTTTTAAATTTTGCCACGAAACATAATAGTTTATACTTTTATCGTCGTTTTGAGTTTCAACTTACGAGGATTTTTTTTTTAAATCACAATCGTAAAAACGCCGGCGTTATAACTATCTCGATTTCGGTTGACTTTGACATTAATAAGTATTTAACTATTGATGATACTACGAATTGGCGTTCGTAAATCGATAAACATGTTCATAAATATATTTATAAATATTTTTTCGAACGATATTATGGCTAGAAAATCCTGAACCGCGACCACTGTTTTCAGTTTTTGCACTCTGCCTCCTCTTAACTAATGAATTTAATCAATTGAATGTCTCATTGGACTCAATAAGGAGACGCCAGGCAACAAGGTCGACTATTGCAAACAAATTAGATACAGTTAACATTATGTTTTTGTTTTATGTACGAAACACTGTACAAAAAAATGAACAGTTTATAATGAAAAGGAACTTACTGCTTCTAGAGAAATCCCGAGCATAGCCCGCTCCATGGCTCGTTGAGCTACTCGGAGCCTGTTCATAAGCCCTATAGTGAAGCACCACGTTTCAGAACCGTATGTCATCACTGGCAGCACACATTGGTTAAATACCTTCGTCTTCAGGCACTGAGGAATATTGGACGAGAAGACGTTGCGTAGTTTCCCGAACGCCGCCCATCCGAGCTGGATTCGGTGAGGAATTTATAAGACTTTTTTTTAAAGCTGGCCTTATATGGTACGGCGGCCGCCCGGAAACTTACGGATGCAGGTGGTGCCAAACCAACCTAACGCCAAAGGGGAAGAAATCTCGAAACGCACTGTACGCAGCGTTCTACTTTGTCTATGGTAGTAGCAGCAACTTCAAAAAGCGCAGCGTTATACTTCGTCTATGCTTCAAAGCGCATTACATGTTGCGTTTCGTTTTCGTTATTCTACAAAGTAGTGGGTTTGTTAACGACCAAAGGTAATATTTTCTGCATTAAAGCATGAAACTTGGCACACTTGTTGCTTATGTGGCCCAGACTGAGAATCGCCCGGGAGGGAGCGGGATACCCCCCTCTGGGGGGCGGGGGGAGGGGGTGAAGTTTCCTTCTACCGCGCGCGCTATCGATCCCTATTGCTGCTATTTTATAGCTACTAGGGCAAGTGTGGTGTCATTTTCGGATAATTTAAGGATGAGGAATCCATTTCTGGAACATTTTTTTTACATTTCTATACAAAAAAATTGGAATTTACCATAAAATAGATAATTGTCGACGCAAAAAAAATTCTTCTAATGTCGATATTTTTTGAATGAGTATAGATATCAGCAAAATAAAAATATATTTGAAAAGCTGCATTCATGCAGTTTTCAAAAATATAGGGTTCGATATACTTTTTGTTTATATTTATGTGTTAAAAAAAATAGTAAACTCTGCGCGCAAGAGGATGTAAAAATATTTAATGCCTAATTTCGGTTTGAAAATTACTTGGTTAATTCAAATTACTACCAAATACTGAACAGGGTCATTCAACCTGTGATAAATATCAACTTTCTGTATTAAAACATAGGTTGTATAGGTACAAAAAATACATTTCTCATACATTTATCTACCCAATTAGCTGACAAGTATGTATGAAACAAAGGAATTTTTGTGCTTTTGCCACTGGGAAGAGTTGTTATTTACGATATCGCAAGACAGCTTGAGGAAGCGAGAGCATCAGAAGTGGACCTGCATAAGTCCCGACGGTGCACTTAAAAACGAGATATACTTCATCCATCATGTCGACATAAAACCGTATATTGAAAGATGTCTGTGAACAACGCGGTTAGAACCGGAAGCAATCACTGTTGGTACAGGACACATTGATATCAATGTTAAGCTCGAAAGGTCGCAACTGGTAAAGTCTACACTCAGACCGGCAAAACCGGCAGACCAAAACCCAAACTCGGAACTCTTTTAATTAGAACTCCAAAACCGTTTCGATTGCCTAGGGCGCAGCCTGGATGATGTAAATGATGGGTTTTTGAGAAGTTGTCAATGCGATTGGAGGTAATTACTTACTACTAAGCACACTTCATCTGATCGAGAAGAGGTGTGAAACGTCTCAGCAGACAACGGCACCGTGGAGGCATGCGGTTGGAGGTAAGTAACATCGACGTAGGATCTCATCATATCCGATCACGCAGGGAAACAGCTCTTTCCTTGTCCTTAACCTCCAGTGACCTTGTACTTTCTAATTAGGCCCGTTGTTTGCAGCCGTATCCCGGTTCCCTAAGTTACCACTGGTAACGCACATTGTTCAAAGAATTTTGTCTTGAGGCACCTCTTGCCTCAAGACAAAACTTGAACCTACCACTCGGATGAGCATCGTTCAGTAAGCTTATTCAAGTTAAGGTAAGCATCCCGAACCAGTGGCGTTACTACAATATAAGCCGAGAAGCCCGGCTTGCCCTAATAAAATAACTAAATTGCATGTAGACTCTAATAACTCATTCAAAATATAATAAACGTTCCGTCTACGTGCTTTTTTAAATTTATAATACGATTTCATTGTTTAAATATTCTCGCGCATCCATTACAACACGGCACGCGATAATCGACTCTGCCACCATGGTACTACAATTACTGAGGTACAATAAAATGCACTCGCGACTTCCCCGCGACCAACAACCACACACTAAACAATATTCTATCTTTGTTTCGCTTGCACTCGTTGGCTTCTTATCTGGCTTGCTATCCTCTCTTTCTAACCTATATAAATATCAACTTAGGCTCGATATATTTGGATTACTAGCTAAAGCACTTTTGTACTGAGCTCGAAAGCCCGGATTGCCAATGAAGTTGTCGCGGACGCGCCAAACTCGTGTGCCGCGAGATGGCGCCATGATGCATTTAACTTTGTCGTTTTCTCGCTTCGCTCGCGGCTCGCTGTTTACTTCAGTTCAGTTCGATGAAAATTTTCTTGTTGTGCGCGCGGTAAAAGTTTTATGAATCGTAATTTAATGTTAAATTGAACTGTTTTCGAGTGAAATGGAGCACCCGGTTGTGGAATGTGAGGCTTTAAAGTGTGTCCGCTTACTTGTTCACGAGAAAAAGGTAAGCTCGTTGAGTTTTTTCGAAAAAAAACAACTCATTACAACACCAAAACCAACTCCTGATTTATGTATTTCTCAAACGACTAAATCTCACAAACGACAATTTATTAGATCAGTTTACAATACACCATGGATTGTTGGCTGTTCTCATACAAATAAACTGTACTGTTGGTGTTGTATATTTTTTTCCAACGACAAAAACGCTTGGAATACTTCTGGTTACGATGATTTGAACAATTTAACCAATGCCATTAAAAGGCACACAAATTCTCAAAAACACATGAATGCTTTGATTTCTTTTAGTAGTTTCGGAAAGCATCGAATAGAAACCAGAAAATGCTTAAATCATAGCTCGGGCTTGCTCTGTTTTACTAGGCTCGGCACGCCACTGTCCCGAACGATGCTCATCCGAGTTGAAGTCGACGGACGAACAGTCTGTCCCAGGTATGTATTCTTTAACAACTTCGAGTGTATTTAGTGTATGGTAGTCATTATCTTTGATTTGGAGTGGATTGAATTGTTCCTACATGGGCGCTGAACATCTTTGTTATGTCCATGTTCATTCTAATACCAACTCGATCGGAAGCCCAACTGAGGTGAGGACATCGAGCATTGTACTAGATCCTTCGCGGTCTGGGCCATAACAAGTAACTAGTGAGTAATGTTGTCGCCGTTTATAATGATGCCTAGTTCCTTCCAGTCCAGAGTCTTGAAGACATCCTGGAATGCAGCGGTTAACAGTTTTCGGGGAATATGATTAGCGTATAATGAAATTGAAGAATTTCTGACGGGCTATAAACGCTGGTTTTACCACTTGCCTTCTGAAGTTCGGCTGCGATGAAAGAAAGAAACGAAAAAGAAGGAAAATCATTTATTTACAGCATCCTTTGTCACGCAAACATAACATAACATAACAATGAGACATACATTCAAACATATTTGATGCGACTTTACATGCAGTCTTGTTGTTTGTAAGATGTTGACGGCCGAGATGTCCTCGGTATGGTGTCGGGTCCATGTTGCTCTCGGGACCTTGACTGTCAGTGATGGGTTGTCGTGTCGACGTTTATAATAGAAGTTATGTCCATAGAACTTCTCGAATTCCCCCACAATCTCAGGTGTGGATATAGTACTCTACCCACAGAACAAGAGAATACAATAGAAATAGCATCATGAGCTTTTAGTACTGAAACCAGTGTGTCCAAACTCACACATATAAACCAAACGCTCACTATGAAATCCAAGCTACCATTGGTGATTAACGACGAAGCCGAAAAGATCTACATCACAAAAATTTGAAGTAGACTATGAACCTTTTTTACAAATAAACAAAGATCAAAATCAAATAACAATTATGAAATACTTAAGATAATGATGACATACATATGATAAAAGAATGAAATTAGGTTTTTCCAAAGACATGGTAGAAAGCTATACATCCTCTTTGCTTTAAAATCCTCACGCATTGTTCCTAGTTTTACTATTCGACGCTAGATGTAACTACAGCTTTTGTACTACCGCTACTAAACACTAGGTGGCTACGTCGAAAAATTAGGGATGTACATATTGCGGGAGAAAGTTTGTCGATGAGCAAAACCTATCGATATACTATTTTCTTTCAGTATGGCTACAGTTAACAATTACTTTTTTTTACGAAAAACTATGGGTATTCTACGCAAACGGCCTTCTTGGTGATTGGCGATGTATTGGTATTATCATATGAAAAAACCAGTCGCTCATAGAACAAAGTTTATTTTAGTGTACAGTTTAATTTTTATTTATTTCCAATGTCGTTTTGTATTCAACAGTTATGCTTCGCATAAATAGAGATTCAGAAATAAAAATGTGTTTAGTTATAAAATTGTATATACCTACATAACAGTACTGCAAAAGTTATAATGCGCATAGAAATCTTCGTCACTGTTCGACAACGGTCGTATTCCCAAGCGACGGAAGACGATATGTATTTAAGGAGGTTAAGTGCATTTTCTGCATGCGTAATTTAGTAGAATTATGATTTTTGATTCAGGTGTTTCCGTGAAATCGACAATTAGCGAATCTGCATGCGCATTATTAATTTTTTAGTAAGTACTGTACTTTAAATGAAGCTTTATTTTAACCAAAGTAAACAATTTAGGTGGATGGGTAGATAGACCAATAAAACAAGATGGGTTTTATATTTATATTATTTTATCTTATTTAATATCGAAGTACATGCTTATTTATTACTTGCCTTAAACTCTCAACTAATCTTGGTTTTTTTAATACATAATATTTAGCATTTTTTCTTCTCTAGGTATTGTTTATTGAAACTCCTCTTAGCTTAAGTAGCTTTCATGATGGCTCCATCTTCAAGTTTATGCTTAAGTGTATTAGGTTCTGAGCTTGGCCCAAGGTGATCCAGTAACACAGGCTGTAAATAAATGAAAAGAAAGTCGACCCGGCAAACTTCGTACCGCCTAACCTATTATTAGAACGTGCATGTTTTATACTTATAAACCTTCCTCTTGAATCACTCTATCTATTAAAAAAATCCGCATTAAAATCCGCTGTATTTTTAAAGATTTAAACATACCTAAGGACTGATGCGGAAAGCGACTTTATTTTTTACATATTACAACATTATTGTTATATGATGATGATGCTAATATTATTTCATTCATACGCAAGAGTCTAAGTTGAAAGATTCATATAATTTCATTCGTATTCAAGAATTTAACTTTAAAGTAAATCACATTTTAAACCGAAAAAAGAGGTAGAGGTTTTCAAGTCGAAGCGAATAACTTTTTTTATTTTCACTGAAAATTATTATTATCGATAGATTTTTATCATAGAAAATTATCGATAGATTTTCATCATGTTGAGCAAACTCTAACTGATTTCCATTATTCTGTTGTCAAAATGTTCTAGAAAAAGTCATGAGTCTAATACCATAGATAAAGAAGAAGCTAAGAAGGTACAGTCACAGTCACAGGCTTCAATGAAAATTCAATTTTACTGCTCCGTAATTAGGGTGTTTTCATTTTCTCACTTATGGTTTTGTTTTCTTGTTCATGTATAATTTCAAATTTATTTAAAAATACAATGAAATATTACTTACCGATGTAATGGTACGGCATAATTAGTACTTTTAAGTCCCCAACTTTAATTTTTGCATTCCAACACAGCACAATATGGCATTTTAGTGGTTTTTTTTTTCATATTTTTCCTGGTGGTTTGTTTACAAGAAGCATAAAGCAACTGAGCTTATCAAATCTGTCAAAAACTACGAATATGCACTGCAGAGCTAATGATAGGCACGTGGGCTCCGCCTACTCGCGATTTCTATTTAGAGAGAGAGAGCATCTTCCTTGTTCTGTGACTCTACCAACCATCCTCGGTCTTCAGCCATGCCTGGCTTTGCCGAAAAAATAGATCTCGAGCAAAAACTTTGGAGGCTTTGTTTCGGTCTATGGCTCTTCACCTTAATATTTTTTGTATAAAATCGCCTGATGTCTCTTGTAATTGATATAAAGATCTGTCTCTTCAGCTGCCTGCAGGAAAAGGCATCCGGTGCCGTTGTCTGCTAAGACGTATCACGCCTCTTCATCAAGTGTGCTTAGTATTAAGTAATTACCTCCAACCGCAGTGACACTTCTCAAGAACCCTTCATTTACATCATCCACGCTGCGCCCTAGGCAATCGAAACGGTTTTGGAGTTCTAATTAAAAGAGTTCCGAGTTTGGGTTTTGGTCTGCCGGTTTTGCCGGTCTGAGTGTAGACTTTACCAGATGCGACCTTTCGAGCTTAACATTGATATCAATGTGTCCTGTACCAACAGTGATTGCTTCCGGTTCTAACCGCATTGATCACTACATCTTTCAATATACGGTTATATGTCGACATGATGGATGAAGTCTATTTCTCTTTTTTGAGTGCACAGTCGAGACTTATGCAGGTCCACTTCCGATGCTCTCGCTTCCTTAAGCTGTCTTCCGATATCATAAATAACAACTCTTCCCAGTGGCAAAAGCACAAAAAATTACTTTGTTTCATACATACTTGTCAGCTAATTGGGTAGATAAATGTATGAGAAATGTATTTTTTTTGTACCTATACAACCCATGTTTTAATACAGAAAGTTGTTATTTATCACAGGTTGAATGACCCTGTTCAGTATTTGGTAGTAATTTGAATTAACCAAGTAATTTTCAAACCGAAATTAGGCATTAAATATTTTTACATCCTCTTCCGCGCAGTGTTTACTATTTTTTTAACACATAAATATAAACAAAAAGTATATCGAACCCTATATTTTTGAAAACTGCATGAATGCAGCTTTTCAAATATATTTTTATTTTGCTGATATCTATACTCATTCACAAAATATCGTGAACAGAAGATTTTTTTTTGCGTCGACAATTATCTATTATATGGTAAATTCCAATTTTTTTGTATAGAAATGTAAAAAAATTGTTCCAGAAATAGATTCCTCATCCTTAAATTATCCGAAAATGACACCACACTTGCCCTAGTAGCTATAAAATAGCAGCAATAGGGATCGATAGCGCGCGCGGTAGAAGAAAACTTCACCCCCTCCCCCCGCCCCCCAGAGGGGGGTCTCCCGCTCCCTCCCGGGCGATTCTCAGTCTGGGCCACCTAAGCAACAACTGTGCCAAGTTTCATGCTTTAATGCAGAAAATATTGGTTCCCATACATTTATTGGACTTAACAAACCCACTAAAGGAAGGATTTCACCGCTCGAGTTTCGTGTCACCACATGCCGGGCAACCGGCATCGAAAACGCGATCGGCAACGAAAACGTGATCGCAGTATACATTCGTTGTGAATAGCAATGCTATTCGTTGCCATGAAATAATGTCTAAAGTCGAAGTGCAATGTCGTGCAAAATTTACCCGGATTTTTGTATAAAAACTAATGTTTTAAAAGAAATACGCATTGTTTTTTAAATTTTGCCACGAAACATAATAGTTTATACTTTTATCGTCGTTTTGAGTTTCAACTTACGAGGATTTTTTTTTAAATCACAATCGTAAAAACGCCGGCGTTATAACTATCTCGATTTCGGTTGACTTTGACATTAATAAGTATTTAACTATTGATGATACTACGAATTGGCGTTCGTAAATCGATAAACATGTTCATAAATATATTTATAAATATTTTTTTGAACGATATTATGGCTAGAAAATCCTGAACCGCGACCACTGTTTTCAGTTTTTGCACTCTGCCTCCTCTTAACTAATGAATTTAATCAATTGAATGTCTCATTGGACTCAATAAGGAGACGCCAGGCAACAAGGTCGACTATTGCAAACAAATTAGATACAGTTAACATTATGTTTTTGTTTTATGTACGAAACACTGTACAAAAAAATGAACAGTTTATAATGAAAAGGAACTTACTGCTTCTAGATGTGTATGTAGAATCTTTGGATGCTGTCCTCCTGGCGTCCCACTCCCGGGGCTTCTCCCACTGCGAGACTTCGCTGACAGAGTTATAATAATACTTCTTGCCGGAAGAGCTGATGTGCTCCGACCACTCGCTGGCCGAGGGCGCGCCGGCGGGCGGCGGCGCGCTGCGCTTGTCGTATTTACTACTCCTGCTGCTGCTGGCGTTCAGCCCGCTAGATCTACTCTTTTTGTCAGATTCGCTTCGTTCATGGTTGCTTCTTTCTCTCTCATGATTAATTCTCTCAATATCTTTGCTACGTTTATCCTTTGGAGATCTGACATCTGAAAGGATGCCCAATTAACTTAATGTTACTGTGTTGCTACCATTATACCATGAAGGTGTGCTGCGTGCGTATCTGTTACGAGTACGAGGTGATTTGAAAGGATTTAACTACTTGTCATTCAGGACCTGTGCAGGATGCATTAAGCATGAGAACGCAGTTTGCATTAGGTAAGGTAGACAAACGAGTTCATAATGTGGAAACTTAAGAAAATCAGTGAAATCTTTATCACGTTTTAGAATACTTTTACAAATATACTTACTAATAAACTAATTTTAAAAATTAACTTAATATACCTATTCTGACTAACCTTTACGTAGGTATTAAAGTAAATTACAGTCTAGGTGACGTAACCTATCAATAAATAGAGATCTCTATCACTTGCAACCTAACAGGAATAGAGCATTTACGTAATAAGCTCAACTTAAGTAAGAATATCAATTTCTTACCTTGTAAGTACTACTTATATCATTGACTATTATCCTTATTGAGTGACCCTCTATTTCATACTTTAATATCAATTCAAGAATTGGTTTTATATCTAGGTTTAAGTTGTAAGACAAAATTCCAATTTTTAATAACAATTTAATTATTATTATTTTAATTTAATGGACTTTACTCCACTTCAGTGGAGTATTTTGCCAATGTCAAGTTCACAAATTAGATTAAAAGGGTGGGCTTAAAGCCTGGCAACGTTGTACGGTTATATAAATGTATTTGATTATTGTTTTAAAGCCCGCTAACAAAACACATGGTTTCCGAACCAAGGTTAAAACAATAATTTACATTTTGCTTATATTATTTGTTAATTTTATTAACAAAAATTTAAATAATATTTCCATAGGACCAATCTGTTTTATTAAAATATTTTTTTTAATAATTAATATGCTTCTTTGACTCCCAAGATAATCTTGCTTAAGGCTCTGTTGTGTAGCTTTCAGGATAATGATCTTAGGCCTCATTTACGGAGACGCGGCGCGTTGTGCGGTGCGTCGTGCGGGCTCCGACGCGTTTCTTTATACGTTTTCGAACATAGGCCTATGTTGATGGTACGTTTAATTAAATCGCAGCACGCCGAAAAATAAAAATAAATATCCAAATACATGCAGCAAGCAGGAGAACTATACACTGACTCACCATCTCTAGATGATTTGTAGTCTCTGTCTCTCTCCTTCTCACAACCTTTCTGTATGTACAAATTTCTTGAAGAGGCATATCCCCGCTCCTCAGCAACGTTGCTGTAGTGGTGGTGTGCATGGCTGGAGTGGCCACCATGACCATGAGAGGCCACGTTTCCATTAGGTGAGCGTATAGGAGAGTAGCGATTGTCTGAGGCAACATACTCATTGTTTGCTCTCTTGGAGGAGCTATATTTCTGCATTAAAAAAGAAGGGAATCTTAATTCCAAAAGCAAGTTTTGATTGTAGGGTACCAAATTACTTTAAATTTAAACCTAAGCCCTTATGGCAGATTAATACTTGTATTTATTTACCACTGTCTTCTGTTCATTTTCATTAAAATTTTTAGGCTTTATTGGTATTATTCAATGTAACCCCGTCCTACATCGCGAGATGTTTATTTAGAAGATCAGACAGTGTTGGTATCAAAGAGCGCAGGATAAATTAAGTTTTCAGTGTAATTTGATTTGAGCTACCAAGGAAATACAATCAAAGACATAGTATGGTAATGGTAAGTACTCAAAGGCTATAGGTACTTATTTCTTACCTGATACGGATGGGCTTGATGCTTCTCAAAGTACCTGTAAACATAGAAAAAACAAATAAAATTATTAAAATCGTACCGAACTACAGCATCAATCGGCGACCGCCATCTACAGATTGGGAGGCCGATGCTAAATCTTTATTCGTACCCATCGCTTATTCGCTGTGGTTTCCTTGCATGCATTACCATCAATGCAAATATACAATTTATTACGCCTTCAGTAATAAAAAGCAAATGAACTACTTTATCAAAAACAATCTAAAAAGAGTGGATTTCCGTGCTAAGTCTTGATGGACGCCATGTCACATTCGTTCGTCGAGAGAGCGAGCGAGACAGAAAGTTTCATGAGTAAGAAAGAGAAAACAGGAAACTCGCAGACTCGTTTAAGCCTATACCACAGACTTAAAATGACGCAAGAGAAGACAAAAAAAAAAAGAACAAGAGAGAGCTGGTGTTTGGATCTCAGAGTAAGGAAACCGTTGGATTGTGTCTCAGGATTGTGTGGAGCTTAGCGGCGGTTTCCTCTGAGGGCGGTTTCCAAACTCTGTCTGTGGTGTGGTCTTCTTTCTGAGTGTATGTGTTATGGTAATCGGTAATTATGCATTATTACTGGAAATTATGTATAATAAACTTCTTGCATATAGTATGTACCTACCTGCCTAGGTTTAATTGTTTAATTTTAACATTAAATAGCTACAAATGGCTCCGATTCTAGTAAATGCAAACAATAACAGATTAACCAAGATGATTAGTTATAACTGTAAATCGGTTACCCGATCAGTATAGCGTCGCTGCGCTTTCCAAAACTGTTATGTGTGTTTTACCAACTTTTCAGGAGAAGCAAAAAACTGTTTAATTTAAAAATTAAAATGATTAAAAAAAAACTGTTAATGACAAAAGTTGCAAAAAAATATGTTATTACCTCGACATTAATTACATACATTTTCATAGCCCACCCATGGTGCTAGATTTTTTTTTCTTATTTTTTATGCACATAGCAGTTTTGTCTTCACAGAAAAGGTTTGCTATGTGTAAAAATGCACATAACAGGATACTTTACACTATGCGGATTACAAAGTTATGTCGGTTATGTGTAAAATTTCCCTAATAAATAAATTAAAACAATGTAATTTTTTCGTATATGGGATGCACAACGACACATACTTAACCCATTATCAACACTCTAGCTAAAGACCCGAAAGCTAGATTGATCCGGTACCTATACCGAGGACATTCTCAACGTTAGCTTGTATGAGATTAGTAAGGATCTTAAACAGCTTTACCAAAACAAGGCTCATAAAGGTCAACCTTTAGTAGCCATGAGGATAACGGAATCACAGCTGAACTTCTGAAGGCAGGTGGTAAACAGGACCTTAGGGCTCTTCAGAAATTGTTGAATTACGTCATATAATATGGCGGGCAAATCACGTAATATGGCGGTGTCGCCAGAAGCGTGAAACAAAAGTGTTAAAAACCCTGCTAAAGAACTATCCCACTTCTGAGCCTGAGTCCTGAAAAATCTCGCGGATCGTCTTCTAGCCCCCCGAACAAACTGGATTCAGTAAAAAATAGTACCATAGACCACATTCATGCTTTACGACAGGTAATCACAGAAGAAGAGTATTAACTGCCTCTTTGCCTAGCATTTGTAGACTTTGAGAAAGCCTTTGATTCGATTGAGACCTCAGTTTGGCAGTTACTGCAATTTTTCCAGTGGTTCCAAGAGTGCTAAGAGAATAGGCAGCTTTTTAGGAAGCTCCTCTACATCTTCTCTTCCAAGTTATCGCAGTGCCTTAATGAGACGAAAGTCCTCGAATAATGTATCATGTTTCCAGTGACGACTAACGACTTACGAACTGGAGACTTGGTCGCTTGCTAACTATGGGCCTCATCAGAAAGCTCAAGTTCATACAAAGGCTATTCAAAGGGTTATTCTCGGACTTTCCCTGCGTGATCAAATCAGAAATGATGAGATCCACAGTGGAACTTAAGTCACCGGCATAGCCCAAAGAATCGCGAAACTTAAGTGACATTGGGCATGGGCAGGGCAAATAGCTCGAAGAACTGATACAATCTTCAATTCAGCCCCAGCTACCATCTGTTTCTGGAGTGGCAACCCCGCACCGGAAAACGCAGAGTAGGCAGACCCCCACTAGGTGGTCTGACGAACTGGTGAAGGCTGCGCGAGTACACTGGATGAGGGTCGCGCAAGACCGGTCGGTGTGGCGATGTGTGGAACAGGCTTATGTCCAGCTGTGGGCATCTTTAGGTTGAGATGATGATGATATTATAAAAAATAAGCTTTGAATACCTTTAATAAAATATCTCGCTATAAAAGCAAGATACTGAATAATTCTAGTACAAAAAATATTATTTAATAAAACATTTTTTAAGTAAAAAATAGGTATTCAAATCGATACTATTATTATAATTTTAGTATTATTAACTACTCGAAAAACCAACAAAAGCTAAGAATACAAAAAATAATCAAAATTTGATGATTGTCTCTCAAAATGCCACCAATCTTTAACAATATCATTGTTGTCAAAACTGATATGTGCTATATTGGACCTCAATATAATTGGTTGTCAAAACTGATATGTGCGATATAGGACCTGTTATGTGATTGACCGGAACACTTTGCCTGATCTGTTATGTGCTAAAACGTCACATATCAGAAATTCCAAATCAAATCTGTGCACATAACATGAAATGTAAATCGTGTTCTGAAGGTCTTAGGCACATACAAGTTTTTGCAAACGATGCGCATTTAAAAATGAAACACAGTGGACTAAAAAAAAATTTTTTTGAAAATTTGCACATAACAGTTTTGGCAAGCGCACCGACGATAGGTACCTTAACTCTACTTTACAATTTATCTCTCTTTTTTTTGTTCTTCGAAAATACAAAGAACATACCTAGTCTATATCTATCTACATATATCTATACATATCTATACCAATATTAAAGAGGAAAAATTAGATTGTTTGTTTGTTTGCATCGAATAAACTCTGGAAATACTGAACCGGGTTGAAAAATTATTTTACTGCTGGGAAGCTACACTATCCTCGAGTGACATAGGTACTCGGTAGGCTATTATTCGATTTTCAAAAAAAAATCGGGATCCTTACTGAAACTCATAAAGTAACCCAAGGTATTGCACCTGTTTGCGCATAAGTGGAATGAATACTGTTTCGCATTTTTGAGATTTAGTATAGAAGATATTAATTTTTTTCGCGGGTGGCGCTACTTTAGCTTTGCTTGTATCTCTAGTTGGTCTGTGCTATTCTTCTAGATTCCGCGGCGCCGGCAGATGCGTTAAGGTTAAGGTCTTTAGTGGTTTGATTTGAAATGGGATGTTAACAAAGAATGATTCGAATTCATCCGCAATTTCCGAATAATCTGTATCTTTACTAATAATACCTACGCCAGACCCTTTTTACATTTCTGTACCTCAGAAGCATAAGACTGTAAGTCGCAAATCGTAATTTTACAGGAGAGCGTTTTAAAGTTTGAAATAGCATGTTTTTCAACTTTAGACGCAAATAAGACGCAAAAGTAGACGCTATAATCATCTTGAGTTTAATTGATAACATAGAGCAATTATCTCTTAATTCAAAACAATTTTCAGAAAAATAAGTCCTATGAAAAAATATAGTTTTTCAGGTACTTTTGTAAAAACTTGCATCACATACACTAAAATGCTTCTAAGATTATTTTTGTAATCCGGTGTGAAATGGTGTCAGTTACAGTATTTTCTTTAAGAAAACAAAGTACAATAAACAACTTTAGTGTTAAAAAACACTGTAGAACATACATTCAGAACCGTTACAACTCTAAATCTGTGTCAATAATTTATATTATGTACTTTCTGAGTGAAATTTCATGTTTTAAATGATGTTGTCTGAATCTGTGACCTAATGTAGTGAACATTATAGAGACAGATTAAGAAATGGTTGAATATAAAATAATATGGGACATATGGGGTCCTTAAGTAACTGTTGCATGAATGAGACATAGGTCCCTAGCGCTTTGGAATCAGGATTCCATTATGTCAGGGTAGGCGAAACATTGTTCTTGGTTGTGCTCTGAGTCTGCAGTGGCTCACTGATTAGTAGTATAACTCGTGGATACAAGATACAAGAAGATCTTCCTCTACACTTAGAGCAATAAATATCTTGTATCTTGTGGAAGTTTGAGCTCTTGTCTTATATTCTGGCGTAGATTAGTTTTAGTAAGGTTTTAAGACTACTTTGAGCTTTATAAATAAAATGCCACTAGTTTCTCTTTCCTTGCCTGTAGTCACACGCATAGTGGGGTCATGAAAGGTTCATTATAGGAAGTTTGAACTTTAGCGACGACGTAGCATGAGTTTAACGTTGTAGATTTCACAATAAGCAGTTCATGATGTCAGGGTCTGGTAGCTAGCTAATAGGGAGAGAAACCAGAGTTTTTATATTATGTTACCTAAATGCAGTCTGAAAGTTTATCTGAAGTAGATCTGCGCCAGAAAACAGGACCGATACTTAAAAGTTACCTTAGAAATTCACAGATTTGCTGTTCGGATATTGATTGTAATGTAAATTGTATGACGTCTGTTTGATTTCATGTTTCTTAATACTTTCAAAGTAATCGAGCAGTTTGATGCAGCAGCATCATCAAGGACAGATTATACATAACTGCTGCAGTGTTTCGCGTAAATCAGCAACGAAAGCATGTGCTAAGGATCGGCGGGCACTATCAGAGTTGGTTAATAAATACCAAGTTTCCTAGGAAAGTATTGCAAAACAAATGGTTGTACGGTAGTATGACCAATGAAGACTTTAATTTTCAATTTAGTTTGCCTGGCAGTAATGCATGTGTTGTCACACTTGAGATAAGATCCGTGCGCGACCATCTTCAGGCTTGAAAGAGAATCGAAAAAAGGACGAGACTTTGGGATTGGAGTAAGTATGTATCTTTTCTGGTGTTAGATATAAACTTTTTTTTATAAGATATTTATATCTAGGGTCAGAATTGTGCTCCAATCTTGGAGAACCATATTTTTTTTTTGTTTTCTTACTGTAGCGTGACCGCGTGTTGATAACATGTGTAAAGGTATCATTGCTTGGCAAATGGAGTGAGGAATTGAGGTCTTCATTGAATGTCTTTTAGCCATTTTCTTTGCAGTTTTCTTTCGGTTCTAGTCCAGGATATTCACGCCGCATATTTCTTTTACCCGTGAATGTTGCGACTCGCAAGGTATGGCGTGGAAGTGACGTTGTATGGTTTCGTCTATGGGTAATGAGTTTTGTCGGTATTTTATTCAGCTGCAACAGTGGTGCGGGGCAAGATGGTTGGGCATCTGTTACGACACAACACCTTCATCAGCAACATTATTGAAGGCAAGATTGAAGGGAAAAGAGAGAGGGGACGACCAAGACGGAGTTACTTTGATCAAATAAAGGAAAAGATAGGGGTCGTGTCGTATCAAGAGGTCAAGCAGCTGGCGGGGAAACGGGAGATGTGGAAGACACTCCACCGACAAGAGCCTAGCTCTTAAATTTGAAGAAAGAAGAAGCAACAGTGGTATAATCTATCTTTGATGGAGTTGTTGCAAGAAGTTGTTGTGTTGATAGTATGAGGAAGCATTCGTTGACGGACTTTTTTTTACCATTTATTTTTAAAACAAGATTGCGTGTATTTTTACGTGTATGGTAAGTATCACTGAATTAAGAATGCCAAAAACTGTCAATTTAGATACATTTTTTTCTATTTTCTTTATCTCTGATACCCGGCCAAGACCGAACTTCCGCGTAACTAGCAGCTTCTATATAAAGATGCGTTAAACCACGCCCTCTTAATCGGATTTAATTGAATAGTATAAAACTGTAACAGCAAAAATACAGTGTTATGCATCTTGATTTGCTACGAAGCAAAACACGGTATCTGCGCAGTTACAGTATTATGCATCGGATATAGTTCAGAAGCATAAAACTGTAAGATGGTACATACAATATTATGCAATAAAATTAATTCGAAGCATAAAGCAGTATACGCCCTTACAGTTTAATGCTTCTCATCAGGCAAGGTATTTACACTATAATGCAAATCGAAAAAAGGCACTTCCAGGCTAGCTACGGCCACGGGAGTAAGCGCATTCGAAAGAGCTCGTCAAATACATTAGGATTCCATCAAAAAGTAAAAATCGCAAAAATGTCAGTTACAGTGTTATGCTTCTGAGGTACAGATTTATTTTTCGAGTTTTTAATCTTATTATTTAGATGAGTAGATTTAGCTTTGTTGTAAACAATTAAAGATAAAAAAGATAAAGATAATTTGTGTGTGTGTGTACATACATAACAAAGGATCTTTCTTATATTTAGGGAAACCAACACAATTTGTCACACAACTTAGTTGACATGCAAAATTTACATTTTAGCTTAATTAGCTAGTTAGGTAATGTAACTTTAAACAAAATATCCTTTTTGAATTTAAATTAAAACCTACTAGGTTTTTTGCAATAAAACTGCTTTATGTCAGGATGATTGAAAAAAAGTCATGCTTAAATCAAATTATCAAAACCTAATTATCAAATCTTACTAGGTATGTACGTGTTACCGCATCTTGGACGCTAGAAGCCTTTGCCCGCCGACCCACGTAGTGATTTACCTTCTCTCTGGCCGATCCTAGCGCTGCCAGCGCCATCATGCGGCAAGGATGGACAACACAACAGATAATTGGTCAAGACGGGGTTTATTTATTACTAATTAATGTTTTACATCTAATCACAAATACTTTATTAGGTACCATAAATTATGTTTTATTTAATAACATAAAGTAAATTTTCTAGATGTTTGTTTAACAATGTGTCTCCTAAAGTTGTTATATGTCAACCATGAAACACTACTTGAGAAGTACGGTATTAGGTATTACGGTAGAGGAAACGCATTAAATCTTTTTAAATCATATCTAGAAAATAGATCACAGTCTGTAGAAATAACATCCATTGACGTCAAAACTGCTTCAGAACAAAAGTACTGCTCGGAGCCAATAAATACTAAGTATGGGGTCCCCCAAGGTAGTGTGTTAGGACCACTCCTATTTTTGTTATATATTAATGACCTTCCCCTGCACGTAAAACATCCTGTAGTGCTGTTTGCTGATGATACTACAATAGTTTTTAAATGTAATAAAAAAAATCAGTATGAAGCAGAAATTAACAACACTCTTTCTTCAATAATCCAATGGTTACTTAATAATAATCTTGTTGTTAATTTAGATAAGACAAAATTGATGTTCTTCTCACAAAGAAGAACTAAGCCCTGTTTAAACCTTCACTTTAATATAGTTGTAGTATCTTCACTACAATAATTAACGCTGTTAATAGTACGACCTTTTTAGGCATTCAACTTGATCATGATATGTCATGGAAATCGCAATGTCTTGAAATTACAAAAACAATTAGTAAAAATTCATTGCTTTATATCAACTACAAAAGATTGCAAATATTGAAACTGTTATGACCGCTTACCACAGCCTGGTTTCATCTGTCCTACGATACGGTATTATATTTTGGGGGTATTCGTCAGTTCCTACCCTTTGCAGTTAGAAAAGAACCTGTTTTATGTAGCTATATACGTCCATTACAATAAGTTAATTTTAAGGAGTTATTTGTTTTTGTTAACTAGGTATGTAGAGACAAAGTTTATTTAGTTATGTAAGGATTTTGTCCATAATGTTTATTATTTATAATAATCACACGTAAATTTGTGCGCCTAATTTAGGCATATCATAGTGATACTCTTTTTTTACTACATAACATCTGTAAAGTATATAGACCTATGGTAACAAATAAAGATTCTGATTCTGATAGAGAAATTATTTTTAAGCACCAAAAAAGATGTATTCGTTCTACAATTAGACAGCTGTAAACCATTTTTTATTCAATACAATATTCTGACCTTCCCTTCTCTTTATATTTATGAAATTGCTGTATTTGTCAAACTCAACTTGAATCTGTTTCCTGACAATGTTGCTAAGCTTAAAGAACGAAATCTTCGTAATAAGAATCGCCTACGTATACGGCCATCTAACACTACACTTCTACATAATAGCATTTTTTGCCTTGCGCCTAAAGTATACAATAAACTTCCTGAAGACATTGTATCATTACCCATTAAACAATTCGAAAGTAAGTTGTTTAAGTTTTTAGTAAATAAGTGTTTTTATAGTTTAAACGAGCTCTTAGATAATAAGTGTTATTAAGCAAAAAAAAAAAAATAGTTTCTCAATGTTATTTACTTATATAAGAATTTAAAGATTGTTTCTTTTAACTTTTCAAATTTTATCTAAGCTCTGCGATAAGAAGCTACTTATTGGTTAACCCAATTTGCAACATCCTTAAAGGGTCACTAAGTTTTAAGTGCTTTTACCAATGTTTTACCATCTACCATGTTTGTACCACACTTAGTTTGCAAATAAATGATCTTGTATCTTGAAAGTTGGTTTGTAAAAGTACTTTGTTGAGAAAAGGCGGGAACAAGAGATGTCAATTGTCAATGTTGAATCATAATACACGAGAGGAATGAAAGTTTAACAAGTGAGGAAAATAAAAATGTAAATTGTAAGGAAAAGGAAAGTGAAGTATTTAATTTATAGCTGTAAAATACGTCATAATATAAATATATGTCAATAAAACACCTTAGAGATTTTTTGAAGTACCTAATTACCGTTCATTGCTATGTTATCTAAACAAGTTGCAGACGTACCCGTCTAGTGTGTTCGTTCTCTATTGTGTGGCGGCAAGTTATTATTTTACTATAACACATTAATCCTTTTTTACTTTATTTTAATAAATAAGTAGAAGCCAAAAAGTTTTGTGAATAATTTTTATTTTCATTGAAAATACATATATACTAACAATAATTATAATATTTACAGGTGTATTTTTAAAATTTAAAGTAAATTATAAAAGACCACGAGCTTTTGTAAAATATTTGCCTGTTATCAGAGGACATGTTGCTCCTATTTATAAATAATTATTAAACTGAAATTTGAGATACCTACCATATACTTAGATGTAAGTACTTAAATATTTTTAATAAACTAAAAAAGTTGCGAACTAATTTGCTGAATTAAAATACCTAACGTGCTTCTACTAAAAGACTTACCACTTATAAATAACAAAGGTATAAATGATATTAAATTAAATATACCATAAAAGTTTGCTAAAATTAAGCCAAATTTGGCTCTTCCACGTGGGGGGCAAAAGTACTTAGTCAATGATTTATTGATCAAATAACTATATTAGATAAAACTTATTTTTATGAAAACTGCGTGCGAAAGATGCGTTTTCATGCTCCAAATCAACATATTTGCTTCTCTTCTTACTAGTATTAAACTTAAAAAGTTATAAGACATGTAGTGCATGTAGCAATCCAATTATTCAAACATTGACCGGCCCTCTTATGTATCTTAATCTGAGCTAATGGAAATTCTTATATAAAATACATCTATTATTTCTTATCTATATGATTCCACAAGTTTTAATATACTGCTTAACAAATATATTTTTACCCCACAATTAATTAAATTTTACATCAAAATATTAAAAAAAAACCCGTAAAATAACATGCTCAGCATGCTTCAACATTACTAACTGATAATTATGGAAAACCAAAAGTGTTTTATTTTTATTACGTATGTGATAGCAGCAGATTAGGCTACCTATATATAGTCAGACTCAGACAGCTAGGCCTTGGACCTGAGCGGGTCACACAGCTCGTTCATGACCTGCGGACAGGAAGCGCCAAAAACAAACACACGAAGAAGTTCATCCCTCCTTAATTGCGTAATTGCAGTCTCTAAATATGTTGTTTGTCAGTCAAAGTTAAAATAACAGTAACATATTAGATAACACTCAATTCAATAAAAGCAATATAAACAATGATTTTGGTTTCTCAGCAAATTAACATTACTCCATTAATTACATTAAAATACATATCACTGTTTTTTATTGCAGTAGATTCTGTTAAAAGTGGTTGACGTTTACTAAAACAAGACGCACTGTCGCATTTAAGTAAAACACTGTGGCACGCAGCGTATTGCACATTAGTGTACTCGAATAATACTTCATTTGTTACTCTTATCCTCCGCTTATACATAGATCAACGAAAAATAATTTTTATCCCACCCGCTCGAAAAGTTGACTTTTTTGTTTGTGTTTTTACTTTGTTTATTAGTTATTGTTATTGTTACAAAATGAATGATTGAAGTGAAGTGAATTTAATAACAACGTGACTGATTAGGTCAACAGAATTAATTAGGTAGGTAGGTAATAGGTACCTAGGTGTCTGCTTTTTTTAATGAAAATTTTTCTTGTCGGATGGAATAAAAAGCAGTATGTATGTACATATTACTCTGGCGAAAAGATATTCTGCTTCGGGTTTATTATGACCCTTGCTTGTTTAAAGCGCTTCACAGACTACGCAGATACGATAAGATATCTGTATCGGCGCAGATCATCTTTCAACATTAATTTCTATGTAATCCTATGGACCACCACACACTACGCAGATAATGTAAAATATATCTAAGCCGTGACATATCAATTGAAAGATCTGCAGATAACATCTGCCGATACAAATATGGCATAAATACAGGATGTATGATGAAGTAGCCCTCGGGTTTCGGAAGTAGGCTGTGAATTTGTTATCTGATCGATCCTCGAAGATATGAAATTCACCTCGGTCCTTTATAAGCTTTATACATTCTGTTCTATCAAAATTCTTCGTGTTTTTAACCGACTTCAAAAACGGAGGTTATCAGTTTGACATGTATGTATATATGTTTGTATGTATGTATGTTTGTCCGCGATTATCTCGCGTTCGGCTGAACCGCTTTTGATGCGGTTTTCAGTAGGTAATGTATTTGAACATTCAGGAGAAGGTGAGAGGGTTTAGTACCTATTTTAACCGGCTTCGACTTTCGAGTAAGTTCTCAGATTATGTTTGTGTCAGTTCGTTGAAGTCGGGTCTCTTTTTGTAAAAAAATAAATTATAGTGCGTGTGTTTAAAGCAAGACATCACTAATTCATAATCAGAATCATCTTATGACGAGCTGTGTAATAAATTTTAAAAGCAGAGTTATTTTTGTAAACGTGAACTCATTGTAACGTCCTATATAAACATTCTTTAGCAAAAAACAAGTCTGCTCACTCCGAGAGATTTCGAGTGAATGTATAATCTTGTAATATTACCGCATCTGCGTAATGTGTGGTACCTTCAGATAAAAAAGTTTGTATACGCAGATAAAATCTTATCGCATCTGCGTAATGTGTGACAGACTTAAGTTTCAAGCCATTATTCCCTCGCGAACTCTGGTTTCAAAATGACACCTTCATACATAATACACTACTTTTCGCCCTTGGTACATTAACTACAATGAACAGAAATAACAGAAAATACAAATATTAAAGACATTAATTACAACAGGAACAAAAATGTTAGCTACGAGTATTTTATAAAATGTGGTCAATTTTAATTATATAAAAAATTGATATTGTTATTAATGCTAACTTATACATAAACAAAATTAAGTTTAAGTATACACAATATACAGTTACATAAAAAAGGTGGCTAGGCTAAAACAATTTGTGTTATGTATCTACCGTAGAAAACTAATGTATGTAAATATAATACTAACATTATACTTTGTTTACAGCATTATAATTTGTGTCCACTGATTACAGGCTCTTAAAAAAAATTAATACTTAATATATATAACTTGTCATGATTTATAAACAGTAATTTATTAGTAATATTAATGATAAAAATCCAAAATCTATTTACTTAAACTATACAAACAATATAAATTAATATTTCAATATAACTTTCAAAAGAACTCTGCTATTTAGGTAGATGTCAACCTTTAACATAGCTTGAGTCTGCAAAAAACAGTTTAAAATTTATGTCATATTGTAAGAAATCGTAGTAGACAATAATATAGGTAACGTATTTGAAAAGTAGTGACCTGCTCCCACAGCACGTGTACATCTCATCATCGTCATCCTAGACGCACTGTATTGGTCAGAAGCCATAGCGTGTGGCGAGTGTCGGTCGAGGTAGTTACAACCAGGAGGGTCGGTTGATGGAGTCGTAGGGCTGGCGCGCCGAGAGCGAGGGGTAGGGCGGCGGGTAGAGGCCCATGATCTGCGCGCCCGTCTGCCGCAGCAGCTCCTCCTGGTGCCGCTGCAGGTACTGCTGGTACAGCGGAGAGGAGCTGTCCGCGCCCACGAACCCGTACGAGCCGCGCGCCTGCCCGTGCCCTATGAACGGGAACGAGCCGCTGCCGTGACCGGAGTTCTGATGCGCCGGTTTCGCCATTTTTTCAGCGTTCGCCTCTGCGTTGTTGCGCTGGTGGGCCACTGCAGCTGCCACGTAATTAGCGGCCATCAGATGATTTGCTGTGCTGTTCCTAAAATCTTCCATTGAAAATCCGCCACTGTCGGGATAGAGTGGAATATTAGACGTGGCACCAAAATTAAATGCACTCCCTGGCACCATACTGTTCTTCAAAACATCGCTCGAACTGGAAACACCGTGATAGCTCTGATTGCTAGAGACCTGGGTTTTACTTTCAGTTCGTTTTCTTTTGTTTTTGTTGGGCTTGGATTCTACCGCTGAAGCTGGCGCAGAACTTTTGTAACTGCTGCTTTCTCTGCTCAACGTAGCAGGAGGCTGCGAGTAAATGCTGGCAGACGTGCTCGTAGGATGAACCTCCGAGGACATGTTCTTGTTGAACATTTGAGCCATTTGAAAGGATTTGTCGTGGTATAGAGATGCACCGCTCGCGCCGAAGCTCGAAAGATACCGCTCTTCGTTCGTGTATCGCTCTAGCATCTGCGGAATGTTTTGAAGATTTCTGAGACTTTCAAGCGGCAATGACGAGTGGCTACTATATGGGACTTTGTATGGTAGCGAACTAACCAGGGGATGGTTCTGGGCATGTTTATCGGTTTTTTGTGATTTCACTGATGACTCAGTATTCTTCGTCATATGGTCACTGGTGCCTGATGATGTCGTTGCACCCATACTGTGATCGCTTTTTATAAGATTTCTAGGGTTCGGAATACGTAACTCCGACGAAAGATTTTGCTGTAAATCTTGTGATCTGGATGCTCTTGGCACATTGTAATTGTGATACTGCTGATTTTGAATATTTTTGTTGTAATTAATAGCAGTAGTATTCGTCGTCAAATCCTTGAGTTTATCATTGACGGCGGCAGCGCCGGACGCGTACGCCGCGTAGTCCGCGTGCGACAACTCGGGCTTGCGCAGCTGGCCGGCCATCTTCCAGTTGCCGTAGTCGAGCGCGCCTCCTCCCGCCGCCGCCGCCGCCGCCGCCGCCGCCTGGCCCGCGCCGCTCGCGTACAGCTTCTTGTTGGCGAGCTCGATGTCGTTCAGCGAGAAGCTGCTGATGCCGCCGCCTCCGCCGGCGCTGCCATACTCCGGATGATGGGAATGAGGAGCCATTTGATTCATACTCATATCTGAATGGGTACGCTCATGGCAGTGGGCAGGTGGTATAATACTAGACCCAGCGCTTGATTTCGACACCGTCTTTTGTAAACTCTGGCTGTTCATTCCAAGATTTAATGCAATAGCATCTATCTCATAGCCTTTTGGTTGAGGATTCATAATGTGTTTACTCGTGTCTCTTGAGACACTAAAGTCCAGTTCGTTGGTACTTTCTCCACTGTGCCGTCTGTCGTCAGGATTCATGTAGCCCATATTTACCATATCGATGCTATCATTTTTCATCATGCTCATCGGTTTATTAATGTTGTGAGCCTCTTTCATAAGGTTTCCGGGATTCTCGTAGACTGGAGGTTCGCGAACGTCGCTAGTGTGTCGTTCTGAGTAGTCAGATATTCTTTCTCTCAAATGTCTTGATTTTTCACTTAGCGAAGCTGCTATTTCGTCAACTGTAGACGATGGGATTGATGCTATGGATTGTATAGATTGAACAATTTTTTGATAATCACTATTTGACGGTCCGGATGAAACAATGTCTTTTGGTTCTAACGTTTTCTTGACAGAATTTGTAGAGTTGTCTATTTCATTGTAAGTGCGTTTCTTAACTGGATATAATGTAGCTTTAGGATCGGGGAAGTACGGTGTGCTCTTAGGCGGCTCGACAGGCTCAGCGGCGGATGTGAGGGGCGACTTCTGCGACTGAGAGTAGGCGGCGGCGGGGGCTTGTGCGTAGAAGGCAGGCACCGGTGCGGGCGCGAGCGCGGCGCCGGCAGAGGACGCGGGCGCGGGCGCGGGCGCGGCGCCCGGGGAGAACGCGCGCGCGAACTGACTGTGCTGATACTGATCCGTGCCTGCACTCGAATACTCTTCGGTCTCTTTTAATGTTTTTGCTGGAGCCGTCGATTTGTTTGTATCATAATAAGAAGGCGGCTGATTTTGTGCGTAGGTCGGCAGAGGGCTCTTATTGTGGTCTAAAAAGTAGTTGGGCGTCGTGGAGCCCTGGGTGTTATTGGAAGCATAAACATGTTGCGAGTAGGGTGAGTAGGGAGAATGAGGCCCTTCTCGAGGACTACAACTTTTTTCAGGACTACTTTTCATAGAAGTTGTATCTTGGTAGAAGCCTGCTCTGATTGTGCCATTGATAATAGGGTAAGAGATCTTCTGGAAGTCGTCCGTCCGGGGCGAGGCCGGCGAGCGCAGCAGCGGCGAGGTGTGCGAGATCTGGTGGCGCGGGGAGTCCAGGTCCTGGCTGAAGGAGGAGCGCTCGGAGACGGAGCTACCGGTGCTGGTGCGGCGCGGCCGCGGCGTGCCGCCCGCCTGCGCCAGCGGGCTCTCGCCGCCCTCGCCGAGAGGAGTCTCGTTCTCGCAAAGCGAGTCAAACTTTGCAATCTTCGGACTGGTCGGTTTCAAGTCCCCGTTTGTGGAGTTCGACGGTTTGTCATCTTGGTCAGCGTCGTCGGCTTTCTTTTTCGTTGGCGCAGGCGCTGTCGTCGTGCTCTTGGGAGTACCGAAGGCTTTGAACCAAGCGCTCAGGTTAGGTGTAGCTTTTTCCTGGCTGGGTTTCATAGAGGCGGGAGGTTCAGGCTCGACCACTGGATCCTCCTTCTTGGCCTCGGGGACAGTCTCCTCGGGCGGCTCGTCGATAGGTGATGGTTCTTTCTTTTCGGCCTCAACCTCAGGCTCCTTGGCCGCCGGAGGACTTTCGACGTCGAGTTTATTTTCTTCTTTTACTTCGTCATTATCAAAATTGTGATCCTTACCAAGTGTAAACTCGACAGTAGGTAGAACGGATCCTAAGCTTAGTTTGGGGCTCGGTTCGTCTGGTTTAGTGCTTTCACAAACCTTACTGAGAGGTCCGGGACTCAACTCCACAACTTTTTCGACGCTCTTAGTACTATTCATTAAAAGATTTCCTTTACTTTTACCTGGTTGTAACCTGTCGATGCTAATATTTCTCTTAGCTAAGAGATCTCTTCTCTTGTAGGGTTTGGTCTCCCTGGATGAGAGCCTCTTGCGCGGCGAGTCGCGGCGCGAGCGGTGTTTGCCGGGCGCTCCGGGCGCGGCGGCGGCGGCGGCGGCGGCGGCGGCGGCGGCGGCGGGCGAGCCGGCCTCCGCCTCCGCGTCGCGCTCGTCGCCGCGCGCCGGGCTGTCGCACGACGAGCTCGCCGAGCCCTTGGGCGGGCCCTCCAGCCACTTGCTGATGTCCTTCACTGCCTGCTCCAGAGCTTCTGATGCTGATTCGTTCTTTGCCGACGACACTTTCTTTGTCTTTTTCTTAATTCCACTTTTGTTTTTAGCTTTACTTGCCTTTTCGCTGTCCCACGTATTTTCATCAGAATAATCACTGTCATTGTTTTCTTTGTAGTTTCGTTCCTTCTTAGAATCGGACGTTATATCTTTTCCTGATTTATATAGGTTGTTGAATAATGGACTTTCTTTGTATTTTTCATTTTTAGCTTTTAATTTTTCAATGGTTTCCCGAAGCTTTTGATTTTTATGTTTTTCAGGAATATTGATATTTTGCTTTTCCCTGTCGATAGAATGTTTGTAATCGAGAAGAGTGTCCCAGGCGTCCCGTGCAGCGTTGCGTCGGCGCTCCTTGATCTTGTCGTACTTGTCCTTGCAGAAGTCCGTGTCGAGCGCGGGCGGCGTCGCGGGCGGAGAGGGCGGCGGCGAGGGCGGCGGAGAGGGCGGCGGCGAGGGCGGCGGCGTGGGCGAGGGCGTGTGGATGGAGGGCAGCGGGCTGGCGCTGCGGCTGCGGTGCGAGCTCTCGGGCGAGTCCTCCCGCGCTGAGACCGCGCCCGCAGTCGGTCCGCCTGATCCCGCCTCGCCCTCCGCCTCTAGCCCCTGCTTGCTTTTCTTCTTTTTACTTTTACCTTTCTTGCCATCCTTGTCTTTAGAATGTTTCTGTTTTTTAGAATGTTTTGAACCTTTCGTGCCGTGCTGAGACTTGTGCCCTTTTTTGTGATTTTTCGAATGTTTACCGTGGCGATGATGACCTTTGCGTTTCTTCTTATCTTTTTCTTCTTTCGATTTGTGATGAGATTCTTTTTTGACTTTGCTGGTTGATTCCTCAGGAATGTCATTTTCATCATTTTGTTCCGTAGCTGATTTATCCGATGATAGTGTTCCTAAAATTTTTAAAAAATTTAATGTTAATTTATAAATTAAATTAAATATATTTCGAACTACTTGTCTATTCTTTCATAAACAACATACCGGCGTCAGAATGAGATTTCCTTTTGAGTCTCTTGTGGTTAGTGGGTGAATCTGCAGTCTTCAGCTTGTGCTTGCGCGAGGGCGCGGGCGCCTGGAACTCGACTGCGATCTCCTCGTCCGAAGACGACGGCCGGTGGATGTACCTCTGCGTCAGACGATCGAACGCCGATTGCAAGTTGTCCACCATCGTTGTGTATTCTAAAATATATTCATTTATAAATATTGGAGCATTGGGATTTTAAATAATATTAGGATTTTGATTTTTATTTTATTTTGAGGACATCATTATTTTTAGAATTTAACCAAACCTAAATTTATGTACAATGTAATATATTGTTTGGAACGTAATATTAATTAAAAATAACCTCGATTGTAAAAACATATTGTTAACTAGCTTTTGCCCACAGCTTCGCTCGCGCTTTTTCATTTTAAACGTTAATTACTGGTTGATTTACTACTCAGGATTTTGGAGACATTATTTCTAATCGCACCCATACCTTCTAAAAATATAATAACAATAGTAATATTTTGTTTATTTCAGTTCCCGTGGCAACTTCAGGAATTCCTTTCTACACTCTACTATTCAGTCACTGAAACTTATATTCCTAACATTTCTTTTAGCTGGTTGTGTTGGATTAGCAAAGTAGTCGGATTATGTACATACGCGAGTAAAAAAAACTTAAAGATTTTTGAGGCGCTTTTTATCTTTTTAAGTTCCATTACCATGTGAATTTTGGTAAATATTTTGAATACTCTGAATCTATGTTCATATTTATCTATACCAATATTATAAAGGGGAAAGATTTGTTTGTTTGTTTGTTTGTTTGTAACGAATAGGCTCCGGAAATACTGAACCGATTTGAAAAATTCTTTCACTGATAGGAAGCTACATTAACCCCGAGTGTCATAGGCTATATTAGATTTTCAAAAAAATTAGGGATCCTTACCTAAACTCAAATAATGTAACCCAAGGTGCAATATTTTTTCCGTTGTTTACATATTTTGACAGGTGGTTTGTTGTTGTTGTTTGTTTTTAATTCGGCCATTCTGGGCGGTCAAAAGAACATAGTCTATAGAGCCATGTCTTTAGAAGTATCTTTATTCTATGGCGTAACGAAGTAAGCCGGGATAGCTCGTTATATATATTTTTATTCAGAGTATATCATCTGAATCTGTGTAAATATACTGTGAATAAAAGTTCCGGTTTTTAGATACCGTTCCCGTACTTTTTTTGGAAAATCCATGATTATAACACGCCCATTGAAGAGCCCGTTTTCCGGTATTCCCGTTCCCATGGAAATTATGTTAATTCCACTTAGGAACTTGTACACCAAATTTCACGCCCATACTCAATGATAAAAGTCTTATGATTTCTGTTCCCGTAGGAGTTTTGTAAATTACTTTCTTTCAACGTTCCTAAATTTACTGAGGAACCAGTACACTAAGTTTTATGTCGATACGCTCAAGGAAGTAGATTTATCAGTCTCACTAAAAAAGTCTCGTTATTCCCGTTCCCGTGGGAATTTTGTGAATTCCTCTCTTTCAACACCCTTAAATTCACTGAGGAACCTGTACACCAAATTTCACGTTGATACACTCAATGATGACGATTTTTCATACTAACTAAAAAGTCCCGTAATTCCTGTTCCTGAGGGAGTTTCGAGTAATCTTTTCTTAGTGCTCACCTACACTCTCTAAAAAACCTACATGCCAATTTTCAGATTTATACGCACAGTAGTTTCGGTTCTGCGTTGTCTGTCTGTCAGTCAGTCAGTAACGGAAGAGTTTTATAAATATTGATAATATCATGCAAGAAAAAACTTTTGAAAATAAGTAATTAGTCTTTTTTCGAGGGAGGCAAAAAGCTTCATAACTTTTAATTATGGATATTCAAAAAAAAAAAAAATACTTACCACTATCCTGGCCATTGTACAGGCGACAATTGTTAACAATCAGCTTAAAGTCAGCCTTGAACATCGAAAAGTCCGAGTAATAGCTATTGTCCAGTCTGCTCTCCATTTTCTTGAGGTCCATCGGTCTCCGAATGACTGCGTAGTAGTTGGGAGCGTACTGCTCCTCTACTGGTTCTAGGAAGGGCCAGGCGTCGTCGTGGGCTTGCAGCTGTTCCAGCACCTTGTACATGTCCGTCTGCACATCCTCCTCGGTTTGACTGAAACTAACATTAAAAGTCGCATTAGACTTTTGTGTGGAGTACGGAAGGAAGAGGCTAACCCTGGTTTTCCCAATGCTGTCTACCGAGCTGCAAATTTAATACGATTTAATAGAACACGATAGCCTGTTGTTATGATTTTGTATGAATTAATAGTTATTTAAAACGTTAGAAAGTCTTTTCTACGAACTGACGTTTTCAATAAAATATCTATCGAGATAGGTATCTTGGAATTACAACAAAATCATAACCATAGGTTTTTATTTGTTTGTTAAATCGTATAAACTGGCAGCTTTTCTATTTAAAAAAAAACATAATTGTAAAAATCAGGCAGCGTCAACTATGTAAAAAAAAACTTACATCTGAGAAGTCTTAAGCTTCTTCCTGGTGCTGTTGACAGGCTCCACGGAGTCCGGGATGAGGATTTGCCCGACGGCGCTCGCCAGCGAGTTGTTGGTCTTGCGGCCCGTCTTCACCGGAGGCTCCGGGCCCGGCCCCGCCGGCTTCTGCTCCGGCGGCGGCTCGCCTTTATTACTTGTTGGCGAGTTTTTTGACTTCTTCTCTTGCCCTTTCGATTTTTTTACAGCTTTCTGAGGCATCTCCTCTTTGTCACTTAAGCTTCCGTTTGACTCTGATGACTCAGATTTGGTCCTGTTATAAAAAAAGGAAAAAAAAATAATATAGTTTCTTGTATACTATCAGTGTTATTCATAAAGATACAGTAGATTTTAGGTAGCTTTTGGTCTACTTCTCTGGTTTACTGTATGTTAAATATGTGACATGCAGTCTAAATTGACATACGACAAATAACTAAAACTCTTTAGCTTTTTATGAATAACAGGGTATATATTTAATCATGTCTGCTAGTACTAGTTATATACTTAGAGATCTTTTTTGTTTAATAAGATCAAATAATTTATGAGTATACTAAATAGTCGTAACTAAATATTTTTCCGCAATTAGAGTCAATTAAAAAAAATCACATTACAAAAAACTGAATCTACTTTCGACACGAAACTTATATTTAAAAAAGGAATGCAATCCTAATAAAAATAATGAGGGAAGGAGGGAAGGATGCAAAAGAAAGCGAGCTTAAATACAAAAATAAGGGTCAGATACCAACCTTAGAAGGTCCCTGCGCTTGGCACGGCTCTCACGCGCAGCTGCCGGCTTGTCTTTGCTCTCGTCGGGGTCCTTGTTGGAGTCCGATTCGTTGGGCTTGCCTTCTTCTTCCTTTTGTTTGATCTTTTGCAAAACGCGGCTTGAAGTGCGCCGTGGAGCGTGCTCCAGTAATCTGGTAAGCGGATGCAAATAAATATTCATTAAAATCATCATTAACCTCAACAACATTTATAAGACTGGCCTACGTTATTGTTGGGGTTGCAAACAATATACTATGTAGATGATTACTGTGTGATACTATACTAGTGTTGGCTTAAGAGCCAGTTTACCGCGATGCTAGCGCCATTCTCGAAAAAAAAAAATATTTCTTCTAAACTAAGGCAAATATCAAAAATGTGCCACACTTGATAATCTTGCTTAGTATTTTTTGAGCACAGTAAAGGAGTCCTAACTTAAAAGAACAAAATTATAAACAGATTGCCAGTGGCCAAAAGTGACCACTTTTAGCAACACTTTGTAGCTTTCTTTGGTCTATAACCTAAAAGCTATAAAACAATGCCCTAAAAATACTAGGCTACATTATCTAGTGTCATACTGTGCCACATTTTTGATATTTGTCTTAGTTTAGAAGATATTAATTTTTTTCGCGAATGGCGCTAGCATCGCTGTAAACTGTATCTTAAATTAACAAAATTGACTTTATTATTAAAAAGCTACATAATTATTGTTTTACTGGACAGATGGTTTTGCTCTATTTAGTTTACTGCCTTTTTATCCTTGGTTACACAAAAAGAGTTTAGCGTTTTTGCTGTGAAAGGCTTGTTTTGCCACAGCTCTTCTTATTTTAATATCTGTAGTGCATCTCGAGTCTTCTGTGATTATGCTTTCTAAATATTTAAATTGTTTTACCTGTTCTATCGCTTGATCTTTTATTTTGATAGGGTCTGTGATTACTGTAGGTGTTTGTGAAGTGACTAAGACTTTAGTTTTTTTCATATTTATTTTTAAGCGAGAATTCTTTTTTATTGATAAAATCGCTAAGGGATAGGGGCATTAAGAGGATATACGAGAAAAAAAACAAATTACCTACCAAATGAAGAGTGATAGAGCTTCGATATAGCATACTGAGGGAAAGGGACAGTCATATGTCAGTCAACCACATCGGTTACTACATTTTATTGGAAAAAGTAATAAATATTGAATATCTTTTTAATTATTATATTTCAATGAAATTTGAATAACCAGAATTTGTTTTCTTTATTATCATTATTCCTAGGTAGTTTCAACAAAAACTACTACAGTCGTCACAAAATAAGCACGTTGACAGGGGGCCGAAAATGTAATTTCTTAACCTGTAAAATGTATCTGAATGAATAAAAAAAAATTGTTAATCGCCTAGACAAGACACCCTAGGTTAATAATAATATTTTTATGATCCGTTTTACATTTTACAGGTCAAGAAATTACATTTTAGGCCCCATGTCAATGGGCTTCTTATTTTGTGACGACTATAAGCTAAGTAATTTCGAATAACTAGCTATTCTCGTTTTTTGTAATGGTTATCTGTGACGAAATAATGTGATTCCACTAGTGTTTCTCAGTGATAAAAAACTTTGTTATATCCTTAAAAAGGTTATATTAAAATTTCAGATCTTACCTCCTATAGATAAAGAGAATTACTTGATTTTAACCTTTAAAACATATTAAGTCTTTAATATATATAAAGTCTTAATTTTTCTCAGGAACTATGGAAGTTACAGTTTCGAAATATTGCACTTATCCTAATTATGGTAATTATCAACTTTTGCAAAGATATATATTAAAAAAAAAAAACACAACAATTTTAGTGCCATTTGAAGGAGAACAGAAAACGCATGCGCTAGATATCGCGCGATGGCGCCTACATTACTATAGGTATTTTTATTTTATGCCCCGAACGAAAAATTCAGAGAGAAATTATAATTTTAACGTGTGTATCTGTCTGTGTATCTGTCTGTGGCATCGTAGAGCCCAAACGGTTGAACCGATTTTTGTTTAGTTTTTTTTGTATCATAGATAATTTCAGATCGAGTGTTCTTAGCCATGTCTGATGAATATCTGATCAGGGTTTGAAGATTATCACCTCTTGAATAATGGATGAGAGGATCTAACTAGCTTCCTCAGGTACGATCGAGTTGAAATTTAATACCATGTTACATCTATGATATAAAAAGTATTTGGTAAGGTAATTATGACCTGATCTGCCGTTTGAAGATGATCAGCTCTTGAATAATGGATGAGAGGATCTAACTAGCTTCCTTATGTTCGATCGAGTTGAAATTTGGTACCATGTTACATCTATGATATAGAAAGTATTTGGTAAGGTAACCATGACCTGATCTGCCGTATGAAGATGATCAGCTCTTGAATAATGGATGAGAGGATCTAACTAGCTTCCTTATGTCCGATCGAGTTGAAATTTGGTACCATGTTACATCTATGATATAGAAATTATTTGGTAAGGTAACCATGACATGATCTGCCGTTTGAAGATGATCAGCTTTTGAATAATGGATGAGAGGATCTAACTAGCTTCCTTATGTCCGATCGATTTCAAATTTGGTACCATGTTACATCTATGATATAGAAAGTATATGGGAAGGTAACCATGACCTGAACTGCCGTTTGAAGATGATCAGCTCTTGAATAATGGATGAGAGGATCTAACCACCTTACATTTGTCTTATCAATTAAAAATTTGGTACAGTGTTACTTCAATGATATTGAAAGTATATGTTAAGGTAACCATGATATTTTTAAGATGATTAGCTCTCGTTCTAATTAAGTTGGTGAGGGGTCTGACTGGGTTGGGGGTTTTTAAATTTTTAAATTTGAGTTATAAACGCAGGAACAGATAATTTTGTTAATTGTTGTCAAGCCCGAAATAAATCGTGCAGAACTGGACCACGGAACAAGGTTTAATATAATAAACAATATAAATAGTTTGTTTATGGGACTAAAAATAGCAATACACTGCTCATAAAATTATATGCATAATCTTCGCGAAAGCTATAGGAATATTTTCTTAAATAATTTTCTTGCAAAGCCAGAATATTACGTTTTTAAAATGTAGTAACAATGTACAATGGCGGTCTACATAACAGATTTGTCTATGGTCTCGTGTACCAAAGAATAAGAGCTATTTTGCAAATTTAAAAAAAACCGGAAGTGTTACGCCGTCCTAGACCGCCACTGTACATATTATCTGACATTTAAAAAAAATACTGAAAATAGGCATTCGCTAATAAAATTAATAAATTAATAATGAAAACAATAATTCATCTAGCGGCGCCCAAATAAAAATCATCTTCTCAAAAAAAAACACATATTTTAAAATATCTTTTTAATTATTACTTTTAAATCAAATTTGAATTATCAGAATTTGATATACTTTATTATCATTATTCCTATGTAGTTTCAACAAAAACTAATTATTAATTTCGGAGAACTAGCTATTCCCGTTTTTTGGAATGGTTATCTTTGACAAACTAATGTATCGAGGTTTTTTGATTCCACTAGTGTTTCTCAATTTTAAAAAACTTTTTTATAACCTCAAAAACGTTATAATAAAATTCCAGATCTTCACCTCTTAAAGATTAAGAGAATTACTTGATAAAAAAAACCTTCAAAACTTATACATATAGCGTCTTAGGGACTGCGACAAGAAATTAAAATAAAAACTTTTTATCAAAGAATAAAGCCGCCGAAAAAACTGAAAAGCATTAAATAATAGGGAAACATTTTCTATTAGGACTTAATTTACTCTCTTCTTAAAGTAATTTTGGTTTACCAAGAAATTTTAAGTCGGCGCCTCACCACACAAGCAAATTCATTATCTACGTAAAGCGCGATGCGCAGCGGCACACGTTTTTCGGTTATTTCTTTGAATTTCAGGTAATTTAGTGATATTTATTCGTTGATTCTGTGGCAACGACTCCAAATTTCTTGGTAAACCAAAATTACTTTAAGAAGTGAGTAAATTAAGTCCTAATAGAAAATGTTTCCCTATTATTTAATGCTTTTCGGTTTTTTCGGCGGTTTAATTTTTTGATAAAAAGTTTTTATTTTTGCTTTTCCGTTTTTTTGGCCTTCACAGAGTGGTCGCACCCCACAAGGTGGCTTCATAACCTGGTGAAGGTTGAGGGACTAACAGGATGAGGTTCGATCACGACCGGTCGGTGAGGCGATTTGTGAGGGAAGCCTATGTCCAGCAGTGAACGTCTATCGGCTGAGATTATGATTATTAACATTCATATAAAAAAGAGACTCATAATTATACCTAGCAGTTTTCATGTAAATCACAAAACGGCAATACAATCTGTAAGTAAATAATAAAGTCACCCCTATTTTTTCACCCTTAGGGTTGGAATGTTATTTCCAAATTTTTATGGGACCAACTTCAAGGTATACCCTGTCGATTAAAAAAGGAATTATCAAAATCAGTCCACACAGTAAAAAGTTATGCGTGCGTGATCATACATAAAATATATATACGCGACGAATTGAGAACCTCCTCCTTTTTGTTTTATCGTCGGTTAAAAAATAACTGTTCAATCGGCCCAGCCGTTTTCGAGCTTAAGCGAGACATTTTCAGGCGAATGTGAAAGAAGCCCAAATTAAACAATGATTGTTTTTTATGTAGGTAGATAGATAAGAATAATGCTTACGCTTCGCAATGAACGCTTAGCACAACTACACATTTCGCAAACGCGCATCACTACATATTATAAAACAAAGTCGCTTCGCGCTGTCTGTGTGTGATCCTTAGATCTTTAAAAATACGCAAAGGATTTTGTGGGTTTTTCTTAAAATAGATAGTGGAAGAAATAAAGATTCAAGAGGAAGGTTTGTACATAATATGTATAATACATGCACAACATTGTATTATGTAATGCGGTACGACGGGGTTGACAAGTATTTTCCATTTTTCCATTTCATAAACATAGATTAAAAAACATCTGATTTAGATCAAGAAAAATAAAATATTATAAATTTGAACAATGAAATAGGCGATGTAACAAAAAATTATAATTCTAATATGTGATAACGGCCATTATCGAGCTATGCTTAGAGTTCCGTATACGGTAACTAAAATAATATGACATTCTGGACATTCTAACTGTAACAAGTATGTACCAGTGAAGTGGGGAAACGCTAGTATGTACCTAAATTAGAAACTTCAATAGTTCTGAATAAAAATAAGGGCGTCAGACAGACTTAGTGAAGCTTTTAGCTATTAGTTTACGGGCGAGTTTCCGCAATTTGACAGCTATCGTGCCTATTTTGCGCTTTTAGCTATTATTAAATACTTCAAAAAAAAAATCGAATTTTAAACTTACCGCTTTCGCTGGAGCCGTTCCTTCTCCTGAAAGAGCCTGGGTATTTCAGGCAGGAAGTTTTGGGAAAGAGACCGGTACAGCTCCTTTTCCACCTTGCTATTGGCCTTGCTGAACTTGTCTGTCAGGTGGCTCCAGTCCTCCTCAGTGAAGCAGACCACTTGCCACACTCGCTCGGCCTCCTCGTCTTCCCAATCATCACCATAAAACCACCCGCGTCTTTTGCCACCTTCTTTTACTTTCTTCTTTTTCGCTTTCCCTTTTGACTTCCTTATAACATCTTCCCTGTACAATCTAGTACCATAGAAATACCAGTAGGCAGAATTGTGGTCATCCCATCTAAAAGAAAGTCATGTAGAAATGAAATAGGATTTGGCCGAACACGTCGCGCGTATAAACTCTGGTCGTTGCCAACAACCAGAGTTTATATTTTTATATTTTCTCCTTACCCAACGACTCGTTGGGTAAGGAGGGCCACTGCGTGGATCCCTAGAGACGATTTGGTTGCCAGGTAAATTATAGTTTACATCGCTCATCAGAATTCTAATTTAATTAGAAGCGGAACTACTGATCTATATTCAAATTAGGGAAAAAAAAAAAAACAGTATTCAGACAGTGATATATCTTTCTAGAGGCTGCCCGGCGGTTTCCCTCGCGCAGATTTCTCATAAACACAAAAATCCAATTTTTTCCCGTTCCCATGTGATTTACGGGAAACTAGAGGCTGCCCCGCGGTATCACCCGCGCAGATTTCTCTTAAACACAAAAATCCCGTTTTTTCCCGTTCCCGTGGGAATTTCGGGAAATCCTTTCTTAGTGCTCACCTACACTCCCTAAGGAACCTCCATGCAAAATTTCAGCCCGCTACGCCCAGTAGTTTCGGCTCTGCGTTGTCTGTCAGTCAGTCAGTCAGTCAGTCAGTAACGGAAGAGTTTTATATATATTGATTATTCCTTAGTGCTCGGTGCTCTCCTACACTCCCCCAAAGGAACCCACGTGCAAAATTTCAGCCGGCTACGCCCATTAGTTTCGGCTCTGCATTGTCTGTCAGTCAGTCAGTAACGGAAGGGTTTTATATATATTGATGACAGATATATTTGCATTGACACGTTATAAATATCGGCTTCTGTTAAATAAATCTGGTGGTGTTTTTCTTATAATAATAATAACAAAACGAAAAACGTTAACGTTACGTTATATTCAAAACGAGTTCAAATCACAGGGAAAGCGTCCTTGGAAGCACCTGGGTGACCGTGTGTTTGCCGGATATACAACGTCGTCGTATAAATAATCACGCGTCTGCATTATGCATTTCAAACATAATACTGTGTCTTAGCCTACACCTGAGAAAGAATGAATAACAATAATTTAGGCCCTAAATGATTGTTATTTAATTAGTGTCCTAAATTTTAGAGGGCTTTAATATTTCAGAACATAACAACCCATAGGATAATAGGTTGCTATGACATACATTATTATGTATTCATGATTGTAATAGGAACCTACTCTATGTAGTAAAATATCCTAAGGGATTAGAAAGTGATTTCCCTATTTTGTTATATAGCTTACTACAGTTTAATACGATCCTTCTCTCATTACGAGATACACCAGAACCTCGGGTCTGTGTGTGCTGCGGATCAAATTAGACTGGATATCGCGTATTTACCATACAGGTTTTCTATGCGTCTTGTAATGAGAGAAGGGCCTAATCAAAGAACATTGTAAATTATATGTTCTGTGGGCCTAATAGTCCTACAATAAAAACTTTAGCCTACTGGGACTTATTCTACCAAACAACAGTAATATAACCGTTAATTGATTAATGTTAGTGTCATCCACCCCTAGTCACCAACTTGGTCTAGGAGATAGAAATAGGAAACATAATCAACGGCCATGTATTAATTATAGTAAATGCGACTAGATCAAGTAAGATCGTAAATACTGGCAGTTGAAATTTGATGGCATAATATAACATAATGTCACGACTATAATCTCCAAAGGGGTAAGCAGAGGCACAGAGAGCAAGAGAGCCATCAGCACATGGAGCTGGAGCCACGTCGAGACGAGTTTATGTTTAACGAGCTATACCAGCTTACTTCGTTACGCCATAGAATATAGATACTTCTAAAGACTTGGTTCTATAGACTATGTTCTTTTGCCTGCCCAGAATGGGCGAATAAAAAAACAAACAACAACAACAAACCACCTGTCAAAATATGTAAACAACGAAAAAAATATTGCACCTTGGGTTACATTATTTGAGTTTAAGTGAGGATCCCTAATTTTTTTGAAAATCTAATATAGCATAAGTCACTTGTGGGTCAGCTTGTCGCCACGGTTATAACGACCACGCTGCGGCCGGGACCAACAACGGCTTGACGTGCCTACCGAAGCATGGAATAATTTTACTTTTCAGATTCAGAAAATGCTGCAGCCGGGACCAACAACGGCTTGACGTGCCTACCGAAGCATGGAATAATTTTACTTTTCAGATTCAGAAAATCAGACTAAGAATAGAAAATATTAAAATCAGAACTCGTGACTAACCAGTCTTGCTGGTCGATCACAGCAAAATGCATACTAGGATTGGTAGTACAAGTAGAGTATGAAGATTGGGACTAGCAGCTACAGCAGTCGTCCAGGATTGTACTACAATAATAATTCTAAATACAATTGGCCCAATCCCATTTACCAATGAGGTAACATAAGGAAGTGATGCATGTTGCCGAAGTTTTGTTTCAATAGAAATACTGTTATTTTCTTTTAACTTTTTTATAGTTAAATAGTGGTAGATGTATAATAAGGAAGTGGTTGATATTTTTGTGTTTATGGTCATCAGTGGAGTTCTTTACACCTGAATGTAAATAACACTTACCCCAAAGGTTCAACTCTTAAGCTCTCAGCTTCTAAGTTTTTAAACAATTCAAAAACATCCTCAGCATCCAAGCGAAAATCACACAAAGCATACAATATTTCAACCTTGGTTCGTAATGGCAGGAATTGAAAATCAATATCAGTGTTGAAAGGGTTGTATCTTCCAGTATCTTGGCATTTTCTGCGGAATAGGCGCCTCAAATACATCTGAAAACACAATTTGTTTAAGAGATTATAAAATTACACACTGAATTGTTATTATTCATTCATGGACTACACAAACTTGGACTAAAGGAACTTAATTGGCCTTGGGACTTAAATTCAGATTTTAAATTATGATTATGAATTCATGACCACAATCCTGGGCCTTTAGTCTCTTACTTACGGATTTAACATACTATTTTTATTTTTCTTTTATCATATAGTGCTGTTTAACGCGATGTGACTAGAGGCCCTGATGTATTTATATACCATTCCTATATTTTGTTTTATTCATGAAAATATCTGAAACGTTTGCTTTTTACGCATTTTGATATGGAACTTTTTATAGTGAGTTATCAAATCAAATCAATTTATTTTGCAAACATACGTAAGAAGATGACAAATATAAGAGTAAGAAAGTACAGTATGTTTTCTTCTTTGTTATCTTAATCATAATAATATAGGTTCATCACATACATAGTAGAACATATGTTTCACCTCTATGCTATAAAAGTAATAGGTATTACCTGATAATTGAAAGCAGAAACATCATTATTGCCAAAACAACCATTCAAAAGCCGGACAATTAGTTCTGTAAGAAGAGAGCTTGCAGACTCCTCTGTTCCATCGGTCAGCAAGGCTTCCTCCAGCTCCTAGAGATGAAGAAAGTCCTTTAGACAGTGTAATTGTTCTAAGTAGGTATATCAAACCATGGAATATATCCAAAAAACACTAACCTCAATGTCAAAATCTAGCAGATTGAATGCAGTCCTGAATAGGGAGCAAAAGTACGCAATGCTGGGCACTTCCCACCATGACTGAATATCTAAAAATTGTGAAAGATTCATTCAGACATCTAATACAAAAACTTCAGAAAAGAGGAATTAATCACTTCCCAAATTGAAACCCACCTAAAATACCTATAAAAGATGGAAACATAACCTATAAACGGTTCTCCTAAACTATTTACGATTCAAACAACAACAAAAACGAATTTCCAGTCCTTGAACATGTTTAACAGGTAAAAGTTACACGGAAAAACTGAAAATGAGGTGCGCAATATTTTGAGAATACGATTAAGCGTTGTGTATTCGGGACACAAACGCCAGAGACAGACACTGAACTGATAGAGTTTACATCAAGCGCCAAGCGCAGAAGCGCAGCGCTGAGCGCAGCACAAACCAAACCAAACCCAAAAAGTACTCATAAAGGTATGTACTCATAAAAGCATATTTATAGAATTCAAAATTATATTTTTTTGAATACTGCAATTTACCTTCTATTTTTATACGTGTAATAACATTCATATTAAAGTCCTGTAATCTTGTAATTATTTATAGGGAAGGTAAACGAGCAATATTCAAACGGAAGTAGAGTAGACAGCAAGACAAAGAGAGGCACACATCTGAGGCCATAGACAAAGTAGAACGCTGCGCTTCCTGTAGCCTGATTTTTTTCCGGACGGTGCCGTAGCGAGGCCGTAGCGATCGACCAAATCGGTATTCACATCCGCAAATTTCGTCGTTACGACCCGGTCCTATCGCAAAACCGTCGAACCGTATTACACACGTCGTTTAGAAGTCGTTGGTCTGTAAATCGGTAATATCGTCCTATTGTTTTTTTTATATTTGGCCATTATGGGCAGGCAAAGGAACATAGCCCAAACAAACGTAATATTTTATTTGTAGGCTTGTTCGACTTTGATTTAATTTGTATGAATTCGTTTTCTTTTCTTTTTTTTTGTAAATATGTAATGAAATATACTTAACTGTAAATATTAATTAAAGTAAAGCTGTAAATAAAATATGGTATTGTCGCGTAATATACTTGTATTACTAAACTACATACTAGGTATATAGCATGAAAATATCTAACAAAATAGTATAATTTATACTATTCCAACCCTGCTTCCCTCTGCCTCACCGTACCGCAGTTCCTACACTTGCGCATGCAGCCTGTATATAGCTGCAGTTAAAATTTTGTATCGGCAGATCTGCAGATCTTTCAATTTATATGTCACGGCTCAGATATCTTTTACATTATCTGCGTAGTGTGTGGTCGTCCGAGGGTCGTCCATAGGATTACATAGAAATTGATGTTGAAAGATAATCGGCGCCGATACAGATATTTTAACTTATCGTATCTGCAACGTCTGTGACGGGCTTTATTCTGAGGTATTATCCTCAGGTATTATCGTAATAAAATAAATGTCGTTTCGATAGGATTGCGACGACTAAGGGTGTTTCCTCAAGAAGCGATATCGTTCGCTCGATAAAAGTTCGATAGCCAATATGAATCGCTCGTACATCCGAATGATGCAATTCTGTATCGTCGCGATATCGAGCCCAGTCCCGTATCTAGGGGGGGGGCGAAAATCGTCCACTGCTGGACGCAGGCCTCCCTCACACATCGCCACACCGGCCGGTCATGTCTTCAGCGACTCTCGTCCTGTGTGATATCTCAGAGTTAGTGAGTTCATTCATTATCACCTACCATAATCTTCGCCGAAAATTGTCCACTGCTGGACGCAGGCCTCTCCCACACATCGTTAAATCGACAGGTCTTGCTAGGCGACTCTCGTCCAGTGCGATATCTCAGATTTAGTTAGTTCATAATTATCATCATCTCAGCCGAAAGGCCCAGGTAGGACTCCCCCACACATCGCCACACTGACGGGTCTCTCGTCCGGTTTGACAGCTCAGAGTTAGTGAGTTCATCATCACCATCATCTCAGCCTAAAATCGTCCACTGCTGGACGCAGGTCTCCCCCTAACATCGCCACACCGACGGATCTTGCTTAGGCGACTCCCATCCGGAGAGACAGATAACACAGAGTTAATGAGTTCATGATCACCATCATCTCAGCCGTAAATAATAATAATAATAATAATAAAAAGGCGTAGGGATGTGACGACCCCATCGCCCAGTGGAAATTCCAGTACTTTCGGTCTGGAACTTCCATTGCAATTAGTCACCGCAGGGACGGCTTGTGGCGAGTCGATGGTGAGTGGCGACACCACGGACCCTATACCTCCAGGGGGACACACGCAGTCATCACACGCACACTCACATGCAGTCATCACACACACACACCCCCCCGCCTCTGAGCTTGCCTTCACCAGCCGGCCAGAGTGGAGTAGCAAGAGCGAAGCCTATGCTCCAGGTTGGAAGTGTAAAATGTCATAACGCCGGGTGCATCTTATGCTGCCCGCAGTCTTACCTCTCGACAACCTTAGCTGACCACGCCCAGTGTTGCGACCCGTTGCCAATATATCGGCGACTTAGTGGAAGCCCACCCAGTGGACAGCGAGTCACCGCCTGCCATGATAATTAGTGAAATGTTGCATTAAAGGCAGGCGTACCGGTATTTCACTCCATAGCACCAGTTAACCGGCCCATTAAACAGTTCAACCCCATAAACCATTTCTTGTCATCCATTTTACAATAGTTCCTATCACCTACTTTCACCGCAAATTTTCCTAAAATGCAGAGTTAGCAAAGGGTCACCACTGTCCCCTATTTACGTATGTCCACTCATCTGTCATGCACCCTAGTGGATTTTTTTTGTGGTTTTCAGAGGGGGACATCTTTTTGTTAGTGGTTTTCTGGTGGTTTGAGGAGCCTTATCTGGTGGATTGCTATTTCAAGCGTTGGCAACACTGAGCTGGTCTGTGCTGCGTGCTGCCTCCGTGCTGCACACTCAGATTAAGGCTTCGAACGCACAGGCGGATTTTTATCCGCGCGGCAACAAATCGCGCGGATAAAAATCCGCTGTTGCGGTTTTATTTCCGCGCGGTTGGAAAGGTTGTTATTTCATTTTCAACCTTATTCATAGGCCACGAAGGTACAGGCGAATTTTTAGCCGCGCGGAAATAAAACCGCGACAGCGGATTTTTAACCGCGTGGTTTTTTATCCGCTGGTGCCCACACTTCCATAGGATTCAGTATGTTACATAAAATCCGCGCGGCAAAAAACCGCCTGTGCGTTCGTAGCCTAATAGCGGCGGTTTCCTTACTCTGAGGCTGCACACAACAGCATACAGACAGACCTCAGAGACAGACGATCTCTAGTTCGTCTGTGCAGGCGATCAGTCTCTAGTTGGTCTGTGGATCAGGCGTAGTATCTCTAGTTGGTCTTGGTCTGTGAATGTGAATATAATATTTTTTCAATAATTTGTTTGTAGGTAGGTAGGTAGGTACCAACAAACAAATTACCTATTTAATCTACTGTTTTGTGTGTGTGATTTTCTTATCGGTGCGACTTGAAACAGTATGTATTTTCAATTTGTCTAATTACATTAATTTTTATCTTTGTTTCCTCAAATGCAGAGTTTTCTGATTCCATCCAACCTTCCCAAATAACAACAAGTACCTACCTACTCTAATATTGTTCTAGATTAGGTACCACCACCACCACCTTCTCCACTTATTCTAGCTGAGATTAGTATACTAATAATGATTCTTACACTACTTTGCTATATCTAGTAGGAGTAGGTGGGTACCTACTCAGACATGCAAACTAATCATACAAACTACCCTTTGGTTTTAGAATAAAACTAGTCGACTCGGCGAACTTCGTACAACCTAACGAATTACCTACTATGTTGTACATGTAATAAACCTATAAAGCTTCCTCTTGAGTCACTTATTCTATTAAAAAAACCTGCAACATAGTTTGCAGGTTGCTGCAAAATCTGTAACATAGTTTTAAAGATCTAAGCAAAGATAGCAACAGACAGATGCGGGAGGCTACTTTGTTTTATACTATGTATTGATTTATAGTTTTTAAAATACTTATAAACCACTAAAAACTACCCTCTGCCTGCTGACTGTAGTTAAATGCTTTGTAATGTAGATAGGTACCTAGGTTATCATTATTACTTTGGGCTTGCTAATGACTGTATACTTTAAAAATTGTGTGTTTATGTCATAATCATATTTCATCCTCAGCATCTCAGCAAAAAGTAGATGGTTATTGTAGTTTTCAATAGCTATTAGAATAACAAACATTTGGACATGATATATGATAAATAAAACATTGCGAATGTGAATGTGTTTAACATACAAACCGAGATAAGGTATGTACTAGATGGAAGCTATTTTAGCAGAAACGGACCACAACTACTCCTATTCCTTCAATAAAAACAAACTAAAGCTCATAAACTCTTTAAAGCCTAGGAATGCATGCAAGCAGTATTTAGAATCTTCTTGTCTATGTTTTTGCTGTTTTGCCTACAAAAACATACAACAAATACACACATACACATTTGATGGCCCGCATTCAGGTTCTTCTATGTTCCGTCTTTAGGAAGCGCAGCATTCTACTTTGTATATGATACAAACAGATTCACCTATAAACCTGCAATGTATTATTATCTATAAAAGATCAGAATGTTTTTATTCCCACAACCATTGAGAACAGCAAAAACCACACTTGTCATCTACTGCATGCAAGCCTCTCTTAATAAAGATAGGCTCAATTAGGGTATTTGAGCTTACTGACTGAGCTTATTCCTTTAGCCTTATACCTGACCATCTCCATGATCCAGTTGGCAGTATTGTTGACCAATGTCAAAGAATTAACCAATTAGCAATCAATCAGTCAAATAACGGGTGAAGTATGTGAAGTTCGTATACAGTGGCACCCCTTGTTGCGGGCCCATGTAGCTGGGGTGGAGTTGTGGACTCTACTTTATAAATTCATCTGTGGACCATGCAACTTAGTGTATGAGTTTATCTCATATTTACAGTTATTTTAGAGCAGACATGATCAAATTATAGATGATATTTATTCCTTTGAACAGTTGTTTCAATTTCAGGTTGTTTTGAATCAAAGGAGGGATCACAGTTGGCTTCCTGTCTGACATGCCAAGAGATATTCTAAGTGATAGTTTGGCAGTACTGAGTATTGTTGAAGTAAGTTATGGAACACCTATTTTCAAATAACATTTGAAGTTGTTTTTGGATAATTTAATTAGTTTTAATCATAATTTTAGCATGAAGACGAAGACAGCTGGCCCCTGGATGACAAACCATCAACCAAGCAGAGCAGAAGCAGCAGTAAGAAACAAGGGATCACTCCTATTAAAAATAATGCCAGGGATGATTGCAATTGTTATTATAACTATGCGTGAGTTTTTGCCTTACAAAAGAAAAGAATAGACAGTTTATTCACCTTCATCAGGCTAACTAAAGGCTATGATTTATGTCTTGTTTCCTTTGTATATCAAATGATTTTATTAGTCAGTACCTAAATATATGGCAGTCTCAAACTATATGAACTTAGATGTTTTGAAAATATTGGTTCTATTTTATACCATGTACTGAAAATAATTTCTTTCTTTGTGGTTGGTTCTGTTTTTAGTTTGGGAGAAGGTCCAAACGGTCGCACACGTCAACAAGACCCAGTATACAAGTACAAAACAAGTAGTCTCCCTGCTTCTTCCTCCGTGAACCACTGGGACGAAGTGATCTGCTCAGCTCTGAGACTGACGCCTGAGGACATTGCCAACCAGTTGACCCTGCTGGACCTGCCATGCTTCAAGAGCATACAAGCCATCGAGTTGGTCACATGTGGGTGGAACAAGCTAAACAAGCTAACTGTTGCGCCCAATGTTGTAGCTTTTACAAAGAGGTTTAATAGGGTTAGTTAGGATTTGATTTATTCTCTATAAATTGTAATGGTTACATTTTTCGGACTGTATGAATGTCAAATTATTCTTCTAATGTTGTGAACATGTATATTTTGTTTTTTTTTTAAGGTAAGTTTTTGGACAGTTCAAGAAATTCTAAATGGAGAGTCTCCAAAAGCAAGAGCAGAAACAATGTCACACTTTATTAAAGTTGGAAAGAAGCTTCTGGAACTGAACAACTTACATTCGCTTTTTGCTATCATTTCGGCCCTGCACAGTGTTAGTGTATTTCGGTGAGTCATTTGTCTTTATCAGAACCTCCTACATAGTTCAATGTTTTAATTATTGTGATAACAGAATGCCATGTTTATTTCTCTCATTTATAGATTAGCAAAGACGTGGGCGTACCTTCCGAAGAAAGATAGGGCGAACTTTGAGAAGATGGCGGAGCTATTCAGTGAGAGGGACAACTGGAGGGCCCTGCGCGAGTACATGCGGAGTATATCTCTGCCTTGCATACCCTACCTTGGTTAGACATTATTTAAATAAAACAATCAACTTCTTCATTTCAAAATGTCCAAAATTGCACACTGGTAGGTACTTTATAATAAATATAGGATACGAATATCTTTAACATCCAAATAATGTGTCACTTAGCTAGCTCGCATGAACCTGATGTATCGTATACCTACCATACAAGTTAAAGATAGGTATTCACATACTTTTAATATTAAACTGTATTGTTTTGAACCTAGGTATATTCCTAACGGACCTGGTGTACATCGACCTGGCCCAGTCCGCGGGCATGCCGCACCGCGCAGCCAAGATGGCCGTCGTCCTGAAGAGCATAGAGCGCTACCAGGGCTCGGCGTACGACATCGCGCCGCTGCCGCACGTCGCGCGCTATCTGAACAGCGTGCGGTACATCGAGGAGCTGCAGAAGTTCTTAGAGGATGATCAGTACAAGTTAGTTATACCTTGTATATTGATAGCCCGTTTTAGCAAGCTTAGCATGACAGACTGACGCTGTCGAATTGACATCTAAATACGGGAAAATGTATGTAGATAATGTCAAAAGCGACAGAGATATTTGACTAATGGTCGTTAATGCAATGCCCATAGATCAACAATGTTTGTTGGTCAGTACAAAGCATCTGAATAAAAAGTACCCTATTAATATAAGGCTTAGATGTGCCCAAATGCACGGTCGGTTTCGCATAACGACTATTGTTTCTCAATGTGCTACGAATCTATATATATAAAATCCAAATACCACTGATCTACTCACTCACTCACTCACTCACTCACTCACTCACTCATCATCGCCCAGCCGAAACCGCTAATGATAGAAAGATGAAATTTGGACAGTAGCTTCTTTACGTGACGTAGGCACCCACTAAGACGGGATTTTGGGATAACTTAACCGGGACGCCGTATACAGGGTGTAACAGTTTGTATGAAACTCCTAAACTACTGGGTTTAGAATGTTGAAATTTAGACTGTGGATTCTTTTTGTATCACCCACATCATAAATAATTTAGTTTATTTTTTATTTTGCCCCTGAGCTCTTATACAGGGTGAAATATGTTTTTTGCTAAAATCTAAACTAATGTTACTAGAGACTTAAAATTTTTAAAATAAGCTCCTTATAACATTACAACATCAAATATGATATCAAACCTGCGTTTATTAGTCCTGAAAGCCTTGATACAGGGTGTTAAAGTTTGTATGAAAAACCGAAACCGCTTATTAATTTTCTTAGAAATTGAAGTGGTCGATGTTTCTAGATTGTTGGGGCGCTAATTACGAAAAAAAAACGGGACGCCCTATACAGGGTGTAACGTCTGGATTTAGAAAGTTGAAATTTACACTGTAGATTCTCTTTGATTCGAAATGGGTGATGTTTCTAAATTGTTGGTGGCGCTAATTACAAAAAACAAACGGGACGCCCTATACAGGGTGTAACGTCTGGATTTATAAAGTTGAAATTTACACTGTAGATTCTCTTTGATTCGAAATGGGTGATGTTTCTAGATTGTTGGGGGCGCTTATTACGAAAAACAAACGGGACGCCGTATACAGGGTGTAACAGTGTGTATGAAACTCCTAAACGTCTGGATTCAGAATGTTGAAATTTACACTGTACATTATCTTTGCATTCAAAACATCATAAGTAGTTTTTTTTTGCCTCTGAGTTCTTAAGTTCAACAGGATAAAACAAGTTTATCGCTAAAATCTAAACTATTGACACTAGAAACTTGAAATTTTCAAAATAAGTTCCTGTTAATATTAAAACATCAAAAATGGTATCATAACTGCTTTTACTGGAGTCCTTGATACAGGATGTTAAAGTTTGTATGAAAAACCGAAACCGCTCATTATTTTTCTTACAAATCGAAATGGGTGAAATTCTTTTTGCTCACCAACATCATCATAACTGGTTTATTTTTTTTATATTTTGCCCCTGAGTTTATATACAGGATGAAACAAATTTATACTAAAATCTAAACTAATGACACTAGAGACTTTAAATTTTCAAAATAAGCTCCTTATAATTCTCAAACATCAAATATGATATAAAAACTGCGTTTATTAGTCCTGAAAGTCTTGATGCAGGATGTTTAAGCTCCTATTAATATTAAAACATCAAATATGGTATCATAACTGTTTTTATAGATACTGGAGTCCTTGATACAAAGTTTTTATGAAAAACCGAAACCGCTTATTATTTTCTTACAAACCGAAATGGGTGATGTTTCTAGGATTTAGAAATCGTTATTACTAAAAAGACATCATCATTTTAATTCATAAATGCAAAATGTAAATCGATATGTGTGGAGTTTTTAGGATATTGGGGGTTCTGATTACGAAAAAGTTAGAAATTTTAAAATCCAACATGGTGGACATAAAGTTTATTATAAAGGGGCGTCCACTTAGTTTATGCGGACGCTGATACAGGGGTAACATATGAAAAAAGAAATGGTTGTTGAAGTATACTGGATAAGAGTCGCGCAAGACCAATATACAGCAGTAAACGTCTATCGGTAGCGAGCGACGATGATGATGAAAGTAAACGGAGTATACCGGGTAGATGAACTGGAATTTTTTTTTGAAGCGTCAGAGTATGCATATATGCTAAGGTTAGTTTGTGTATTCAGAAAAACGGATATTATAGCTTGCAGCCCAAACAGCTAAAGATTTTTGGATTGTAAAATGAAACTGCTTGATATTGATTTCTTTAGGGGTTTGGATTAGAAATAAGAAATGATTTCCTGATATTTCTGAGTATAACCACAGATTAGAGAGTAATACAAAACAAATGAACAAGTAATTTACATTTATTAATAAGCGCTTGCGAAGCTGCGGGCAAAAGCTAGTAAATAATACTCAAGAAGCGTAACTCTCCTGAACCGCTTCGATTTTGGTTATAGTTACGCACACAAATTTACTGAAATTGCAACGTAGCACTCACACATTGCACAAAAATCAATATATTTATAACTCTTCCGTTACTGACTGACTGACTGACTGACTGACAACGCAGAGCCGAAACTACTGGGCGTAGCGGGCTGAAATTTTGCATGTAGGTTCCTTAGGGAGTGAAGGTAAGCACTTAGACAGGATTTCCTAAAACTCCCATGGAAACGGAAAAAAACTAAATTTTTTGGGTTTATGAGAAATCAAGGCGAGTGAAACCGCGGGGCAGCTTCTAGTAATGTTATATTATGCTCCCGATGCTGCAGTTGCAGCCACACGACTCAAAGTGCTACTAGGAACTAACGCGGCGCATGATGTGCTGAGATAGCTACCAAGCCTGTAAAGGTATCTTTGGTACGTTTTTATAAGATACTAGAGGCTGCCCCGCGGTTTTTCCCGCGCAGATTTCTCACAAACACAAAATTCCCGTTTTTTCCCGTTCCCGTGGGAATTTCGCGAAATCCCTTCTTAGTGCTCACCTACACTCCCCAAGGAACCCACGTGCCAATTTTCAGCTTTCTACGCCCAGTAGTTTCGGCTCTGCGTTGTCTGTCAGTCAGTCAGTCAGTAACGGAAGAGTTTTATATATATTGATATATCCAATAATTTATTTTTTTCAAAAAATGAACCCGCCTTCAATGAACTGACACGTACATCAACTGAGCACTTCCTCTTTTTTGAAGTCTGTTAAAAAGAGACTTTCGGTAGGCGCGAGGTAGGCGCTATGAAACCTACCAAGCAGGACTATTTGGTAAATTTAGCCGCTATATAAAAAAACATACATTTTTACCCAGGCTCTCTCACAAGCTAGAGCCGCCATCACCGACCGGCAGCTACGCGGGCTCCAAAGAGTCCGTGAAGGAACAGGCCGGCGGGGTCGGGTGCGCGGGGTCGGGGTCCACGCCGCACAGCCTGTCGCCCTCGCACCGCCTGGCCTCGGGCAGCCTGCGCGTTCACGGCACTTACACGCAGACAAAGTTCATACCTACACATAGAAAATGCCGCTCCTTGGGCTCCAAGTGAGTTGATTTGATTGATACTCAGCATTTTAAAATGATGTAGTAAGCTATCCTATTATTAAAACCCTGTACTGTATTGGTATGGTACATTCTGATGGATTATTTGCATTTTACAGCATTAAAACATCATACATACATTGTTTATGTTTTTACAGCTGTAAAATGCCAAAAATATTTTTATATTAAGACGGGTTGCCAAAAAAGCTTACTCTTGGTAATATCTGGTAGTTTTTAAAATGTCACACACATATCATAGTAATAGGCGGGAGTTTCAGTATCGTAAGAGCCGTTTGTGTTTAATTTTTCGTTTGATTGTGTGCACAGGTTTATCTAATCCACTATTTAAAAGTTTGTTTAAAAATATGTAATAATAATCAACAGGCTTTGTATATAACTTTACAGTACATACCTAACTATTTCATTACATTATTTACAGTTCACAACATAATAATTTGAATATATATGTAATTTATTTTTATAAGTAACTTACTTTTCTACGTAAACTTCGTTTTGCTGAAGTTATGGTTCAGCTTGCATCTTTAAATTAAAATTAAACGTTACTTTTAGCTTTATTAATAAGAAAAATTGTTTTTTTATTAAACAAGCCAGCTCGTAAAAGTCGGCCAGTAATCATGGGAAATTTATTTACGAAAATATTTTTTTTTTTAAATAAGTTGTTAGAGTCAATATCAGGTGAGCTTGTTTGTTTAAAATCAAAGAGGTATATATTTGTGTTGTGAAGGGATGCTAGCTGAACGCAAGTTAATGAATTGATTGTTACATCTATCATATTTTGGATTTGAACGGTCTGTTTTTCCCTTTGCAAACGAAACGTAGGTTTCGTAGTACGAGCTTGCCAAGAAATTTTCACAAGGTCAATTTCGGTGTTGGGTGAGTGACTTTAATCCCTTGATTGGACGCAGTCTTGCAGTATGGTGTTATGTAGAATGTTGAGCATTAGGTGGCATGCTTTGTGCTGTGGCGTCTATATAACATAATGTACCTATTATATTTTTCTTTTTTTTTTGGTTATTACTGGACCAATCAATTATGGTTTTGATAAAAGTATTAAGTAATATATCCATTTAAAAAGAAGTTGTACGACAGTGATGATACTGTGCTGCCATTAATGGAATATTTTGAATTCTAATATAAGATTTAACGAATAGTTTTTAAAGCAACTTCCTCGTCAAACAGCGAGGTTAGGCTAAGTATAATACGAGGTTATCTTAAATTAGTGAACGAAATTCAACAGGGAGTATCAGTATAGACAATAGAACTCAGGAAATATAATAAGATACTTACTTGTACTTATATAAAACAATAATATAACATACGCTCGAAAGGCGATGTCCTGAAGTTTTTTATATATTTTTCTGGCGATCTACTGTCGAGACCGGATACTCCTGTATAACATTGTATAGTTTATACTGCCTTTAGCGTACTTGGCCAATTTTATATATTGTAGTGTCTAGCATATAATTTGATAACAGTTCCACGTGTTGTTCCGCGTTTTAAATTAGTGACACTTCAAATTTCGAACATGGTAGTGTTTATATAAATATCATAGTGATGGTCTAGTCTAGATTGTAGCGGTCTGCTTTCGCTTTATTTTTAGTAATGAATACCGAACCGCCTGTCAATTATAATGAGCTTGAATGCATTGGAAATATAACACAATAATTTAATAATGTTCAGCTTTCATAAAGTATACCTATATATATATATATATCAATTAACGAACGAGAAATCTGCACAGGTACTTTAGTGTTACTAACCTATCAGAAAACAATAATAAAATATATGTATGTAAATTTACGAATAAGCGTTGCATGGTGTAAAATACTAAAATATGGCTTCTTGAACTAACTAAACTTAAAAGCAGCGCTTCCAATCCACTACCTACAGCAAGATCACGTTGTTAACGGTATCTTTGTATCAACCAGTGTATGTAATAGTATCTACACGCGAGCATTTTGTTTTTATTTCGTTTGCAATATTTGGTACGCCTACTTGTAGGGAGGTGTGCTTGTAAATCGTAAGCTGATATTATTTACTATACTAGAGTCCTCTCATAGCGTTGTGTATTTTTTAACTGCATAATGTGATAAAATAGTTTGACTAGCCCTTCAGATTATATGTAATTAGTTTGATAAAGTTTATGCTGAGTTAAAGCGCTTCGATGTGCCGATGTCGGGATGTGACTGACTCTTCACTAATGTGTCTTCTAAACTCCGGAAATGTATGTAACTGCGGCTCCCCCAAACCGGATATGTTTAGAGGGAAATAAGAATATAGGTTTTTACGCTACGGTAAATCCAGTCTACCCGAAGCTTTTCTTAGACTGGAGCGGAATCGCTGGTTCAGCGTACATTTTGTGCTGGCTTGAACGGAAAAGAGTCCGGCTACTCTGGAACTGAGCTGCTTGTAGCGATAATACATAAAATATACGGTGTAGTGTAGTCAAACGCTGAAGGAACTATATACTGGACACGCCGCTTACATATTCTCTTCACATACACAAAATCCAAAAATTTCGAACATTTCAAAATGAATTCTCTGCTTATCTAAAATAAAGTCTCAGTTATAAGAAAAAACAATTTTAAAGAACTAAAATTTATATAATCTGTACAAAATGTCTTACTAACTGGGCGGGCATAAGTTATTTAAGTATATATATATTTTTTTTTTGTGAAAGTATTAGATTTTTATTACTAAGCTTTCAAACTTTGCTTTTCGTTTCCCATATTACCGCGTGACAAGTGGTGAGCCGATTCTATTTTTATAAACAACGTGTATGTATTAACTAGTATGAAACATTTGCAGTATATTCAGTAAAAGCCAGACGGAAGACAAAATGGACGAGAAGACGCCGGCCGGGTCCGTCAACTTGCTAGACGACACGCTGCTCGAGTCGCCCTCTATTGGGGACGACAAGCTGTCTCTGTCTCTACCACCAACGTAAGACCATTTTATAGGATTTACCCCTTACTGTACAGGATGTTTTATTTGATTTATAAGAATTGCCAAACTTAAGTCGCAATAGGCTGGGCACATAGCTCGAAGAACAGATGGTTGCTGGGGCCGAAAAGTTCTCGAGTGGGGACCACGAACCGGAAGACGAAGAGAAGCCAGAACCATAATAGAGAGGCTGACCCCACAACCACAAGGTGGTCCGACGACCTGGTAAAGGCTGGTGGAATACACTAATTGAGGGTCGCTCGATACCTGTCGCTGTGGCGTTCTGTGGGGGAGGCCAATGTGCAGCAGTGCACGTCTTTTGGCTGAAATGATGATGATGATGCGGGATGTTTAACGCTTATACTGCTTTTTATTGAAAAATATATTTTTATTTATATATATGTTATTCTACTGAAATAAGTGGCGTGCAGCGTCAATAATTTTGTTTTTTTTTATGATACCTATCAATAAGTAAACAGAGAAAGAAAAGTTTATTTTTTTTTCTAAGAAAATAGCCTCATTTAATAACTCTTTGTGTACAGGGACCCCGACTCTGCCAATCCGTGCGAGTGCCTGTTTCAAGGCTGCGTCAGGCGGAAGACTGTTTTGAAGGAAGGAAGAAAGCCCTCTCTCTCATCATGGCAAAGATACTGGCTGCAGATATCTGGAAATATACTCATTTTCTATGCATCGAAATCTTTTAAAGGGTAAGTTTTATTGACTGACTAGCTTAAGCCCGCAGCTTCGCAAGCGTTTTTTTTCTGATAAAAGTAAAGACCTGGTTTATTTGTTACTCAGAAATATCGGGATATAATTTCTAATCGCACCAAACCCCTCAAGAAATGAACATTAAGCAGTTTGTCTTTCTAACAGTAAAAGAAAAACAGTTCTCGTGGCATCTTCTACAATTACTTTTTTATTTTTCAACTCCTAATTGCCAAAGACTTATTCCTCACGTTTCTATCTTAAGCTGTTTGGGCTGAAAACTATACGCGTTTTTCCATTTCCCTGTATACACGAACTAACCTATAATATACATAACTCTGAGGCTTCACTACTTAATCCAGTTCTATTCTATCCTAACGTAGTAACGTTTCATCATCATCCCGCAGGGAACAACATGCCCTCCCCGAGCACGAAGCTGAAAGCAGCTAATATTTGTATGGTTCCCGGGGCCTTCCCAAAAGCGCCAAAACGGCCGCGGTTTTAGTGGGTGCGCGCCCCACATAACCAAAAAGCAAAAGGCATTTCCCCCGTTACAAAAAAAAAAAAGGTTTTGTTAGCTCCTAAATTTCCTATCCTAAATGTACATTACTGGCAAAGAGAGGGTTATTTATAATGCTAGACTAAAATACTTGGAGGGCAGTACCTATATAATACATAGTATAAAACAAAGTCGCTTCCCGCGTCTGTCCCTATGTATGCTTAAATCTTTAAAACCATGCAACGAATTTTGATGCGGTTTTTTTAAAAGATAGAGTGATTTAAAAGGAAGGTTTATAAGTATAATACATGAGCAACATAGTAATAGGTTAGGCGGTACGAAGTTCGCGGGTCAACTAGTATAATATAATTTGTACAATTGTGACAGTACAAGCCGCAGCGACTTCCGCGCCGAGCGCTGCAAGGTGCTCTGCCTGGACGGCTGGCGCGCCGCGTGGCTGTCCGCGGACGCCGCCGACGCCGCCGACGCCTTCCAGATCACCAACCACCACACTGGCACACTCTACAAATTCAAGTAAACTTCCTATTTCACTTTACTACTCTTTAAAATAGGTACTAATATTTCGTTTGGTCGCCTTATCTTGACATAGCTCTGTGTTGCGGACTAATTGCGGACTCATGTAATCTATACTATCTATAATATAGATTATATATGTTACCGGAAAATAATACTTTTCATTAATTTGTAAATTTACGGTCGTAAATTTATAAACAGGTTGTTTATAAACAACCTAACCTACGTTGTTTTATAAACTGACGTACGTAAATTTATAACCTAATGGATGTGTTATTTTACGGTGACATATTTACTTCTATACTTCTTCTATACTAATATAATAAAGAGGAATTTTATTTTGTTTGTATCGATTTGGAAAATTATTTCACTGTTAGGAAGCTACACTATCGTTTGCTTCGTTGCAATTGCAGTTTACGAAATGAACTCTGCTTCAGGATTTATTAGACAGCTCGTCAGAAGATGATTCTGATTATGAATGAGTCACGTCTAGCTTTAAACACGCACTATTATTTCTTTTTTACAAAAAGAGATCCGCCTTCAACGAACTGACACAAACATAATCTGAGAACTTCCTCTTTTTAGGTACTAATCCTTCTCCTGAATGTAACAAATACATTACTTAAGACGATATATATATGACAAATAAATGGAACGAGCGAATGAACAGAGTCTATCTCTTTGATATAGCATACTGAGGGCAAGGGACAGTCATATGTCAGTCGCCCACATCGGTTACTACATTTTATTGGAAAAAGTAGTAAATATTGAATATCTTTTTTATTATAACTTTTAAATCAAATCTGAATTACCAGAATTTAATTTTGTTTATTATCATTATTCCTAGGTAGTTTTAACAAAAACTAGTAAGTCATTTCGAAGAACTAGCTATTCCCGTTTTTTGGAAAGGTTATCTTTGACGAAATAATGTATCGAGGTTTTTTGATTCCACTAGTGTTTCTCAATTATAAAAAACTTTGTTATATCCTCAAAAAGGTTAAATTGAAATTCCAGATCTTTACGATCTTTAGATTAAGAGAATTACTTGATTTAAAAAACCTTCAAAACTCATATAGCGTCTTAAAACCGCATCAAAATCGGGTCAGCCAAACGCGAGATAATCGCGTATGTACATACATACATACATACATACAGGTAAAACTGATAACCTCAATTTTTGAAGTCGGTTAAAACACGAAGAATTTTGATAGAACAGCATTATAAAGCTTAAAAAGGACCGATGTGAATTTCATATCTTCGAGGATCGATCAGATAACAAATTAACAGCCTATTTCCGAAACCCGAGGGCTACTTCATCATACATCCTGTATTTAGCTGCAGTTAAAGCCTGTCACACATTACGCAGATGCGATAAGATTTTATCTGCGTATACAAACTTTTTATCTGAAGGTACCACACATTACGCAGATGCGGTAATATTACAAGATTATACATTCACTCGAAATTTCTCGGACTGAGCAGACTTGTTTTTTGCTAAAGAATGTTTATATAGGATGTTACAATGAGTTCACGTTTACGAAAAGAACTGCTTCTGGATTTATTAGACAGCTCGTCAGAAGATGATTCTGATTATGAATGAGTCACGTCTTGCTTTAAACACGCACTATTATTTCTTTTTTACAAAAAGAGATCCGCCTTCAACGAACTGACACAAACATAATCTGAGAACTTCCTCTTTTTCGAAGTCGGTTAAAATAGGTACTAAACCTTCTGCTGAATGTAACCAATACATTACTGAAACCGCATCAAAATCGATTCAGTCAAACGTGATATAATCGTGGACAAACATACATACCAACATACATACATACAGGTCAAACTGATAACCTCCTTTTTTGAAGTCGGTTAAAACACGAAGAATTTTGATAGAACAGCCCCTTCGTCTGTGAGACATCCATTTTATGGAATAAGATGGCGGATGCGATTTTTCCGCATCTGTGAGACATCCATAAAATGGAACAAAATGGCCGCCAATAGCCGCCGTTAAAATTTAAATGTTTTGGTCTGTGATTCTCTATGAAAGACAGTCTAGCATTTCATGTCACGGCATATGTCCATGGCACCTTTGGATGATTGATTGAAACTGATTGACATCAATTTTTTATACTAATTTTAGACATAAACATTAAAAACAACCGTCTGTGACGGCATCCACTTTATGGATCTCACAGACTAAGAAATGTGAAAACAAGATGGCCGCCAAATCTTAACAGTTTGTCACTTTCGAAGGGTAAGCTTAAAAAGGACCGAGGTGAATTTCACATCTTCGAGGATCGAAGATAACAAATTGCCTATTTCCGAAACTCGAGGGCTACTTCATCATACATCCTGTATTTAGCTGCAGTTAAAATATTATGCCATATTTGTATCTGCAGATAACATCACAATTTGTATCGGTAGATGTTATCTGTAGATCTTTCAATTTATATGTCACGGCTCAGATATATTTTACATTATCTGCGTAGTGTGTGGTGGTCCATAGGATTACATAGAAATTAATGTTGAAAGATGATCTGCGCCGATACAGATATCTTATCGTATCTGCGTAGTGTGTTGCGGCCTTGATTGTTATTCGTAGCCCTTGGTGCATTTTTTTCCGTTGCTTACCGTTGGTGGTTTGTTTACAAATTTTGACAGTTTTTTTGTTGTTTCCAAAAAAACAAGTCCATACAGCCCAGTCTTTAGTAGTTTATTATCATCATCATCATCATCATTTCAGCCGTAGGACGTCCACTGCTGGACATAGGCCTCCCTCAAGGCTCTCCATCTGTACCGATCGCAGGTGGCCTGCATCCAGCGTGGACCCGCAGCCTTGCGCAGATCATCCGTCCATCTGGTCGGTGGACGTCCTACGCTGCGCTTGCCGATCCGTGGTCTCCACTCGAGAACTTTTCGGCCCCAGCGGCCATCTGTTCTGCGGGCTATATGACCTGCCCATTGCCACTTCAACGAGCTTATCCGCTTGGCTATGTCGGTGACCCTGGTTTCTCTGCGTATGTCCTCATTTCTGATTCGATCCCGCAGAGAAATCCCGAGCATAGCCCGCTCCATGGCTCGTTGAGCTACCCGGAGCCTGTTCATAAGCCCTATAGTGAAGCACCACGTTTCAGAACCGTATGTCATCACTGGCAGCACACATTGGTTAAATACCTTCGTCTTCAGGCACTGAGGAATATTGGACGAGAAGACGTTGCGTAGTTTCCCGAACGCCGCCCATCCGAGCTGGATTCGGCGATTGACCTCCTTCTCGAAGTTGGACCTACCTAACTGGATGGTTTGTCCTAGGTATACGTACTCGTCGACAACTTCGAGAACCGAGTTCCCAACCATAACTGGGGTAGGCAGAACATGGACATTAGACATGACCTTCGTCTTGTCCATGTTCATTTTAAGGCCCACCTGTTGGGAGACTCGGTTGAGGCCTTCGAGCATCGTGCTGAGTTCCTCCATCGACCTTGCCATGACTACGATGTCGTCGGCAAACCGAAGGTGAGTGATGTATTCGCCGTTAATATTGATGCCCTGCCCTTTCCATTCTAGAAGTTTGAAGGCGTCTTCTAAAGTGGCGGTGAACAGTTTCGGAGATATAACATCTCCCTGTCTCACGCCTCTGTTCAAGGGAATAGCCTTCGAATTCTGTTCCTGTACTCGGACAGACATGGTGGCGTTGCTATACAAACACTTCAGCACTTCGATGTACCGATAGTCAATCCGGCATCGTTGGAGAGACTCTAGCACCGCCCATGTTTCGACCGAATCAAAGGCCTTCTCATAGTCCACAAACGCTAGAAATAGCGGCAAGTTATACTCTTCGGTCTTCTGTATAACTTGCCGCAGCGTATGTATGTGGTCTATGGTACTAAAGCCTTTTCGGAAGCCGGCTTGTTCGGGAGGCTGGAAGTCATCAAACCTTCGTTCGAGACGTTTGGCGATGATCCTGGAAAACAGCTATAAACATGGCTCAAAAGCGAGATGGGCCTATAATTCTTCAAAAGGGTTTTATCGCCCTTCTTAAAGAAAAGCACCACCTCACTTCTGTTCCATGCTTCAGGCGTGGTCCCTTCGAGTAGGACAGAATTAAAGAGCCTCTGAAGGACTTTGAGTACCGGTGTTCCACCCGCTTTCAGAAGCTCTGACGTGATTCCATCCTCACCCGGTGCCTTGTTGTTTTGAAGCAGTTTCAGGGCCATCCTTATCTCGTACAGGCTGATGTCCAGGATATCTTCGGTATAGTGTCGGGTTAGTTTGGCTCTAGGGTCATGTAAACTTATATTCTATGGCGTATCGAAATTCGCCAGGATAGCTAGAAAAAATATAAATAGATATGCCTTTACTGTACTAATTGAGTAAAGTTGCTCGTCAGTGTGAAACTCTACAGCGCCGACAAGTTAGCACTCGATCGTATGTTTGTATGTAAAGTCAACTTCAAATACTTAAATTATCTTTGATTGTTTATAATTTTTATTTATATATTTTTTCTGTACTTAGGACTGGCTCAGAGCGAACGGCAAAGCAGTGGGTGACGAAAATCGACGAAGTCACGAATAAAATTATGAAGCCTCTGCCGGCCAACCTAATGACTTTCGAGTAAAATGCGTCCTATAAATATGTAAGTTAGATGCTAGATTTTGTTGCTAGCTGTTTTAAAAGTACACCTAATGGTTTTAAAGTGGATCGGTTCATACATAACTTGAGATAAGGCCAAAATTGATATTGTTTATAATAAATATGCAATATTACCTACGTACAAATTCATCGTAATATTATTGCAACCTGGTCCACACTTTGTGAAACTCAGTATACGGTTGCATCCTTAATAAGAAATAAGGAGGTAAGACCAATGAAAGTGAAAATTAGTAATGTATTTAAATGTAATCTCAATTTACGTAAGTTTTACTTTATTACATATAATGTTTGTAATGCCTATATTTTCAAGAGGAAACTTTTAAAGACATCGATTCTTATTTAACTTTAAGAGGCTCGTTTGTATTTAGGTACATAAAAGTTTGTTATTTATTGTTTTACGCTTGTTTAAATGAATTTTATTTGTTAATGATTAAAATTTGCGGTGCTCTCTATTATCTTTAGTAAATTGTGGCGTGCTGATACTATAGTCCTTAAAATCAAAGTTAAGTTTTTTTTGTCATTATGATAAAACTAGCATTGGCGGCCTAGGACGGCGTAACATATCCGGATTTTTGTATTACGAAATAGCTCTTGTTCTTTTGGTAATACAGTCTAGGGCGCACCAGACCATAGACACATCTGTTACGCCGTCCTAAACCGCCACTGTACCAAGTGTCAATGGCGGAGCTACATATTTAGTGACATATTGGTCGCGGGTTAACTCCTTTAGAATCACCAGTACTGTCGTGCGATAACGCTAATGATTTTTTTAGTTTTGGGTTATAGTATAACACCTTGAAAAGTAGTAGTCCAGTACTCTCATGCTTGCATGCTTAACAGTTATATAATTTTATATGGCATGGTTTGAAATTTTAATGCAGCTAAGAGTCTGTAAATATCTGATATTTATATAAGTCTGATTAACATATCACGTTACGATTTGAACCGTAACTAATATACTCGAATAATTCGTAGCAAGTACTTCTTGCGACCGATGTTGAGGTTTTTAACCTAGTCACATATTTTATGTAGGTACCATAAAAAACATTATAACAAATCATTTTCTTACGTGGTTTGTTATTTTAAGATCTTGAGAGTCCGATCTTAATCAAGAGATCCTTGTTATATTTCATTTAATAAAAATTAATATTATATACCTATATGTATAGTGCAGCCAAAAAGTCTGCGAGTTTGAAATATGCAATGCAATATAATGTATACAGTACATACATTATATGCACCTGTGCATTTGTAATTTTTAGTAGAAGTACGATTTAACGACAATATAAATTATATTCAACTCATATAAATTATTATTATTATATTACGTAAGCGCTACGCCACAATAAGCGCGATTCGTTCTCAACTCATATACTGGGTGTTTCTGACAAGGCGGTAATAAATCAAAGGAGTGATTCAGCTCACCATACCTAACAACTTTCCCAAAGCAACATGGGTCGAAATCTCAAAAGAAAAATCAGCTGTTCCATACATTGGTACGATCAGCTGACGGGGTCAATGTATGGGACAGCTTATTTTTCTTTTGAGATTTCGACCCATGTTGCTTTGGCAAAGTTGTTAGGTATGGTGAGGTGAATCCTCCCTTCGATTTATTACCGCCTTGTCAGAAACACCCTGTATAGTTATAGTTTTGTTGGAGCCCTGCAAAAACTTAGCTCGCTGAATAGTTACGAACAGTAATATATTATGTAGCTACATGACATTCTTTCAATAAATTATATGGTAAATAACCAAAGTTATTATAGATAGATGAGTTAAGCTTATTTTTGTTAATATTTTTAGTTTTAGTAACCTGCTTACTCGATACGAGGCTGATATTCGACAACTGATAGTCGAGTCGAGCTTGGACAGATGCTACTATTGCCGGATAACCTTATTAGCACTAGGGATGAGTATGCGTGTGTGCATGGTTACGGATTATTTATATAACAACTTAAATATAAAAAATCGCCTTTCTGTTTATGCATGTGTGCTAATGTAATCCCTATGTAGATTATACGTACTAAAATAAAACATATTGAATTCTGTCGTATGTATAGTAGAAAGCACATCCTACCATAATTAATGTGTAACGAATTTACAATTCATATGATAAGCTTGAAGTACCGAAACTGGCAACTTTACCGCATACCTACTCAACCTATTCGTATATTTTTATATTTTTGTAAAATACGATTATAGTTAATGATTTACGTTAAAAATATAGTGTTAACATGCCACTATTTATATATTCTCTTATTATTCTTATCCTTTTTTTTCAGTAAGTATCTGTAAAACATAATAGCTTTTGCATCTGCAAATTGCACGTTGTGTGTTCATAACTGACATTGTGTTTTATGATAATGACACTTTGTTAGGTGATTCGGCGTCGTGGGTTGGGTTAACGATGGGTTAACGCCTCCCCAACTAACTTATGTCACATCAAACAATGAACTTAATTTAAGCTTTGTGAAACTATTGTGTTCAATAAATTGCTATGTAACTGAAGCCAAAATTCTTTTTATTGTATACTTTGTAAGAAAGGATATTTGTTAAAAAAAGAAACAAATAAAAAAAAAACATTTCAAGTGTCACCTCAGTTCTGAAATCCAGGCCAGAAATGACAGAACCAAAACATAAATGCGTCCTACTTTGAAAGGGTGGGTGGTGGGAGGTAGATGCAGATGACGTCACAACGCTCGGGCCCGGGCACATGGCCCCCCCTGCATGCACGTAGTCGACCGTCCTGAATCCCGCGGGGAAGCTGCATACGGTGGCCGGATAGTCTCCACGCATAGATTTATTTATAAACCTAGATGGCATCTAAGTATAATGAACAACTCTATGCATGCAGTAGTCTCCTTATGTGTGTACGGATACTCGTCCTTTTCTGTATAGAGGTCTAGTGAGTTTAAACTTGCATCACCTACATCCTTCATTTCATACCATATGCCTACCATTATTATTATTTACAAAATCATATCACTTGCAATATGAATATGTATGTGAATTAATTAACATTTATAAAATCAATAAGTTTTAAGTTATTCCCTACATGTGTCCTTCTTTTATTAATACCAATTTTTGATTCCCTGCTAAAACTAGATTAAATTCGATATCGCGATCTATTACGTAGTACTTACCTATAACCTCTATGTCCAATGAGCCATTTATTAGGTTTCCGAGTTTCTGTTGTGTTCTGTTACTTGTGTTGTGTGTGCCGATTGAGGGATCAACAGCGATTTTATATATTTTTATTCTGGGACAAAAAGATACAAATATTAATGGCGAATACCTACTATTACATTTAAGATTTGCGGAAGACATTGTCCTCATCTTTGAAAAGTTACAAGAAATGGTTTTATCTTTAAACAGAGAAAGTCAAATGTGGCCTGAATATGAATCTAGAAAAAACTAAAACAATCACTAACCAGGAGCAGACCCCCATGTCTATACTGGGTGTTTCTGACAAGGCGGTAATAAATCAAAGGAGAAATATCAGCTGTTCCATACATTGGTTCGATCAGCTGACGGGGTCAATGTACGGGACAGCTGGTTTTCGTTTTGAGATTTCGACCCATGTTGCTTTGGGAAAGTTGTTAGGTATGGTGAGCTGAATACCTCCTTTAATTTATTACCGCCTTGTCAGAAACACCCTGTACAATACACACAATTACCCTGTTAATCATAAAAAGTTTAGGAGCATTTTAGTTTTTTGACGTACCTATGTCAATTTAGACTGGATGTCACGTATTTACCATACAACAAACCAGAAAAGTAGACCTCCAGTAAAGCTATACTTAAAATGTACTGTATCTTTATGAATAATAGGGTTAGAATATGTAGAAAACTATACCTACTTGGCCGATAACAAATGCTTCAAAGACCGTACAAAACTCGAAGTAGACAGAAGAATTGCTATAGCCTGGAAAAAATATTGGGCTAATAAAGAAACATTATAGTGGTAGTAGCCCAAGAGGGGATTTCGGGACTTACTAAAGCGCGGCAGATTAATATACAGGAGGATACCTTGTACCCGGTTAAGTACCTCCACAAAACATGAGGCCCTTAAATAAGGCCGCCCGCGAAGGATAGAGGATCAGATTAGTAAAAAAAAATTGACCATCAGAAATTCTCGAGCGCGTCAGATTAAGGTAGGGTGAGTTAATTACATCCTAAAAAGTGTATATTCCACTAATCTGACAATTTGAGAGTGACGTAAAGAAAGGGGAGGGCAACAAAGTTGTAAAAAAAAACGTCATCCCGACATTCTCGAGCGTAGCTAAATTTATTTTTATTTTGAAGGAAATAATTCAAGAATAATGAAAAATATATAATCTGACGTTTTCCGCAAGCCGAAATAACAAAAATTCGTTGATGAAGTTAAATGCGTGCAGCTGCGTGATGCGTACATTTCCTTCTCCGCGTTTCTATTCCTCTCTCACTGTTTCTCTATATATTACTCTCTCACTTATTTATTTGCATGCTATTTCCTGAGATTTTCAATTAATTAAGTTCAATAATTAAAAAAATATATATATTTGAAAGTGTTTTTTTGGAATAACTTTTAAACGGCTTTATCGATCAACTTCAGAAACTAATCCGCCCTTAAGCTTGAAAAACCACGCCGATCGTCGCTTATCCGTTCAAAATCGATTGATTCGTTCGAGATATATCATAAACGAATGAAAACCGAAAAAAAGTGTTTTTTCGGGATTACTCCGAAATGTTTGGTTCGATCATTTAAAACTGCAAAATTACTTATGAGGATGATAAAACTGCGTCTAATGCCGCCAACCGCGTGAAAATGGGTTGATCCATTCAAAAGTTATTGCGGTTTGAAAATTCCAAAAATAGTGTTCTATGAAACTTCTATCAGACTTTCGAGCTGGGAGAGCTCAAATGCATAGAAATATTATTTCTTTGAACTCAGCGAGCTCAAAATATTACATAAATTATATTTTGAATGGAATTAGCGGGAAGTTTCAGGGATTGCCTTTAAGGTGAACCGTTTTTCAAATGTTTTTGTGTCAGATCAGGCGAATCCCTCTAGATAATCGTCAGATTAAGAGACAGTACGTTTAGAACATAAAGATAAACCTCATATAACTTAATCTGACGCGCTTGAGTATTTCAAAATGGCGAATTTTTTTTGCACATTATGAAAATGGCCGTGAGTTTGCGTCCCATCGAAATCGTCAGATTAGTGAATGAGGGCTTTTTTTTAGTGCACTACACTCCCTTAGAAAATCTGACGCGCTCGATTATTTTTTTATTTTCAACCCTTACATACAACCACCCGCAATATGCAAACGATCAGATTAACATACGTACATTATTAAAAATACGTAGGGCATTGATGCTATTAATATCTGACGCGCTCGAAAATGTCCATGCAACAGTTTTTTTTTACATATTTAAAAATCTATAGCCGCTTCCCCCACCGATGTAAAGGTATATATCATGTAACATTTTTTTCTTCTTATCATCTAAGCTTTGCAACCCAATAGGTCTCTACGACGCTCGAGTAAATCCCCATTTAGCATCGTGGGCTCCTCTACTAAAGGGAAACATACCCGTTGAACACAAAAGAAAAATGATCGACTCTACAATTTTATGTACATTACTGTCAGACATGGGCACCAACAATTGATATAAAGCAGTGATAAAGAAAAAACTCCGAAGCTTTCAGAGAGCAGCCACATGACAGAACAAGGAAGATGCTCTCTCTTTAATAACCCCCGAACGAAAAATTCAGAGGGGTGTTAAAATTTTAACGTATGTATCTGTTTGTCTGTCTGTGTATCTGTCTGTGGCATCGTAGAGCCCAAACGGCTGAACCGATTTTCGTTTAGTTTTTTTTGTATCATAGATAATTTCAGGCCGAGTGTTCTTAGCCATGTCTGATGAAGATCTGATCAGCGGTTTGAAGATGATCAGCTCTTGAATAATGGATGAGAGAATCTAACTAGCTTCCCTAAGTCCGATCGATTTGAAATTTGGTATTATGTTACATATATGCTATAGAAAATATTTGTTAAGGTAACCATGACCTGATCTGTCGTTTGAAGATGATCAGCTCTTGAATAATGGATGAGAGGATCTAACTAGCTTCCTTATGTCCGATCGAGTTGAAATTTGGTACCATGTTACATCTATGATATTGAAAGTATATGTTAAGGTAACCATGTCCTGATCTGCCGTTTGAAGATGATCAGCTCTTGAATAATGGATGAGAGGATATAACTAGCTTCCTTATGTCCGATCGAGTTGAAATTTGGTATCATGTTACATCTATGATATTGAAAGTATATGTTAAGGTAACCATGACCTGATCTGCTGTTTGAAGATGATCAGCTCTTGATTAATGGATGAGAGGATCTAACTAGCTTCCGATCGATTTGAAATTTGGTAGGTACCATGTTACATCTATGATATAGAAAGTATATGGTAAGGTAACCATTACCTGATCAGCCATTTGAAGGTGATCAGCTCTTGAATAATGGATGAGAGGATCTAACTAGCTTCCTCATGTCCAATCGAGTTGAAATTTGGTACCATGTTACATCTATGATATTGAAAGTATATTTTAAGGTAACCATGACCTGATCTGCCGTTTGAAGATGATCAGCTCTTGAATAATGGATGAGAGGATCTAACCACCTTCCATTTGTCCTATCGATTTAAAATTTGGTACGGTGTTACTTTAATAATATTGAAATTTTATGTTAAGGTAACCATGATATTTTTATGATGATTAGCTCTAGTTCTAGTTAAGTTGATGAGGGGTCTGACTGGGTCGGGGGTTTTTAAATTTGATTTATCTGTGTGAGCAACCACAGAACAAGGAAGATGCTCTCTAGAGCAACGGAAAGGAGTATGCTAGGACTTAAGCTTAGACAAAAATCGTAGTAAAGATCTATGAGCAAAGACCAAGATTAAAGACGCTGTCAATCAATACAGCAGCTGGGCTGGTCACATAGCGAGACTATCGGACAATAGATGTACCGAAAGGCCATTGTGTATACATTGGTGGCCCAGAGATGGACATGGAAGGAAATAGAGGCAGACCCCCGACAAGATGGTGCGACGACATTGTCGGCAACACATGGACAAGCAAAGCCAGAGATCGAGAAGAATGGAAAGCGATGGAGGCCTACGTTCAAAAATGGACACTACCAAACTAAATCTAACATATATATATTGTACTTTAAAACCAATCAATTATAAATGAATCAATTAATTTACGTTGCTTATAGATTTTATTTACTAAGACATTTTATTTTACTTATTACAGTCGTCACAAAATAAGAGGACGTTGAGTGAGAAAGAGCCTAAAATGAAAATTCTTAAGCTGGTAACTCTCGGTATGGCGCGAAATTCAATTTTTTTTTTGCGTTGTTTATTTATAATGGCGAAAGTATTCATTTTTAATAAAGTTTTAATCAATTCGCGTTTGTAAAAAACCCTCTCCCACATTGTAATACAACGTTTTTGGAAGTTAAGACATAACTTGATTTTTGGCTTTTGAAAAACGTTGTATTACAATGTAGGAGATGTTTTTTACATACGCGAATTGATTAAAACTTTATTAAAAATGAATACTTTCGCCATTATAAATAAACAACGCAAAAAAAAAAATTGAATTTCGCGCCATACCGAGAGTTACCGCCTTAAAGACTCCGTACTTTGAAGCTTCTTACCTAATTAGGTATGAGGGTCCCCCACCCTCGCAGCTGTGACATGCGCGCGTCGAAATGCGAAATGTCGCGGCAGTTTTAAATTTTATTACTTTTCATACAAGCCGAAGTTAAATCGAGATGTTTATACCTACCGCACAATTTTTCTTTCCGATTTTCAATTCAGCTAACAAGAATTTGCGTTTAGGTAAGGTAATTTGTAATAACGAGTTTTTTTTAAACCATCTGAGAAATATAAAACAGATTTCTTAATTCTGAAAAATATAGATGTAGGATTTAGTTTAGACAAGTTATTAAAAAGTAACAAGATGTAATGAATTTCACTCTGTAGAAATAAATATCAAAGTAAACCCTTTTTGTAGTGTTTTCTCAATATAAATAAAACACCACTGGTTGTTTTAATTTTAAACAAATAACGATATAGTTTGAGTTGATAACTTTTTTTATTTGGAACTAAAATCACACCCTAAGGCCTCCTTTACGAAGACGCGGCGTGTTGTGCGGGATGTCGTGTGGGCTCCGACGCGGGCGCCCCACCACGGGCGCCGCCGCTGCGGGCGCCGCCGCGGGAGCCGACGCGTTTCCTTATACGATATCGAACATAGGCCTATGCGCGTCTCTTTAATCGGTCTCATACTATTGCTATACATTTGATTTGGGCGCAGCACGCCCCGCACGACGCCTCGCGCAACGCCCTGCGTGCGGCCTGCAAATGCGGCCTAAGGGTGGATAAAATATGGATGCCTTTTTTATTCACTCACAGATTGTATTGCCATATTGTAATTTACATGAGAACTGCTCGCATAAGTATATATATTTTTTATATAAAAGTAAATTGTGCCTTTCCTCCAACCTTTTTGTAACCAAACTAATTTTTGATACTGTTACTTTTTAATTTATAGAAGAAGATTTTAAAATAGACATTGTTACCTTTCAAAAAGACTTTTGTTAACTAGGCAGTACATCTCAGCCGCTGTACACATTAACATGCATTAATTTTCTTGTAAATAGTGTACCTAACCATGTGTAAATATATCATCCCTTCTTCAACCTCTGGAGTTATTTCTACTGCAGGCGGGCGGACATAGGAGTTCTCTAAATTGGCGACCTACGACGATTGGATTACAAAAACCGCAAAATTTTCAACACTCGCCCCACCAGTTCCATTGTAAGTGGCGACTACCTGCCTTCTTCTGGAGGACTCTGGGGGACTTCTGGAGAAGCGCCTCGCCGACTAATATAATAATAATCATCATCATCATCCGGCTGCCCAAATTCAAAACCTAGTAACGGTGTTTTTGCAAAAAAACCGTTTTTGTCATTTTTCGACTTACTAGGCGGTATAGATTTGATATGAACCTTAAAACACCCAGTTTCTTACGTAATTTTAAAAATAAAATTTAGCAAGTCTACCCAATTTGGAAAAGTTATTGAAATTTCCATGAAGTACATATTCTTAACATAGCGCATGTCGGATTACAAATAAAAAAACCTAGCAACTCAACCGACTTACTAGGTTATGAATTTGAAAGCTGACTTACTATGTTTTGAATTTGGCGCCGATTATAAAATCAATCAAATTTTGATGGAATTTAGTAAGTTACAAAAACAGTATACAAATTTGGCTGAATTAACCACGAGTCGTAACCAAATCGTAAACAAAACTTAATTCTGCCACAAATAAATCATTTGTATAACTTTTAAATGAATGCACTTCAAAAAATAACATTTTTCATTCGAAACGTACAACTAAAAATATAAAATGCTTTAAAAAGTAGAGAATTAACTCAGAGATTGTATTTCAAAATTTTTTTCATTTTCATATTTGGGTAAATTAAAAAAAAAAAAAATAGTGGGATCGATTTAAGTGTGACTATAGTCAACAATATAGTCAAACTTTTGGTCAAACACCGAAATCGCTATTGCGTCTGGTTTCTTCGGGGCAACGAATTAAAGTGGTCGACCCGTTTTTTGGCTCTCCTGAACATTTTTGTTAAAACGAGTTACTAGGTTTTGATTTTAAGCAGCCGATCTCACACGATAGCGTCCACTGCTGGACATAGGCCGCAACCTTTACCAGGTCGTCTGACCACCTTCAGGGGTGTGAGACCAGCGTTTGGAGGGTGATTTGAGGTGAAGGTGAACCTTGAAGTGAGGGGGGGGGGATTCCATAAAAATTAAACTGAAAAGCAAAAAATAAAATCTTTTCATCAAAAAATTAAACAGCCGAAAAAACCGAAAAGCGTTAAATAAAAAGGAAACATTTTCTATTAAGACATAAATTACTGCCTTCTTAAAGTAATTTGAGTAAGTATACCACGTAATATTGTGCTAATGTAATATTAATATTGTGTTATCGGCGCCACAGAACTAACAAAGATATGATATAACTATATAAGTACCCTATGATTTAAGTTTTATTTGTGGGAATAAAAAAGGTAAGTTTGTAATGCGACGGTTTTATAAATGTAATATCGGTATCAAAATTGGTTTCTTTCAGCTCCATACAGATCCTAATCAGATGTTATGGTTCATTGTTTTGACATCTGTTGTCAAAATTTGTTTACATTTGAATAAAAATAAACCGAAATACGAGAGCGCGAAAACAAAAATTTGACACAGAACCGGCCTCGGCCGTGGCCACAAGGGTACTGACGGGGTAGGGAGCGGCGCGGCATGGCATCGGACCGCGCGAAAACGATGTTTTTTTTTAGTTTTTGCTGGTTTTTTGTCTTTTCGTTAAACTTAAAAATTCTTACTATAGTAGTATGTCTAAAATTTAAGGTCAGCAATTTTCATTCCAAAAATCAAATAAAAACAATCAGCGGTTTAAAAATAAAATGGAAAAAACGGAACAAAAAGGGGTAACTTTGAGATTTTTTTCTATCAACTAAAATTAATTAGATCCTGTTTTCCTTTAGTATGATGACTAGATTAGATCCTTAACTAACACATATATTTTTTTCAGAATGAAGACATCAATTTTGTATGTCTCAGATTGTTTAAAAAAAAATCAAAAACACAAATTTTTGAAGCACCAAGCCTTAAACTGTAAAATGTAACTGAATAAAACAAAAAAATAATTGTTAATCGCCTAGACTAGACACCCTAGGTTTTTTTTTCATTACACCTATTCGAAAAAGACTTCTTTGGTCCCCTTTATATGCGCCTAAAGTTGTTGTTTTCTATAGGAGACACATAGCGGGGCCTAAAGTAATATTTAATCCCGTTAGCTCGCCCTAAAAGGATTTTCATACACTTTTTAGCTCAGAGAAAGGAAACCGCCGCTACGCTCTTTTTAGGCACACTTTTTGAATTTGGAACTGGCTGGTCGACAGGCGGTCCCCGCTGGATAAAAAAAAAAGAAATCAAATTAAAAACGCGCGAACTAGTCTACTGGAACCACAGAACAAGGAAGATTCTCTCTCTCACTGGAACCTCAGGGAAACCGCCGACTGGAACCTAGAACTAAGTTTTAGAATTTTTTTTAGGATTGTTATAAATTCGTGTTTTTGTTTTGTACAAAGTTTTCTTTTTTAATACCATTTAATTTCAATTTTGTTGTTGTTCCTCATTTTATTTTAAATTTTTAATAAATAATATATAATTTTCTCATAGATGGTGATGAAAAGTAGAGTGTGATACACGGAAGCAAATATATTTTTGGCTCGGGCGACGTACTTATTCTTTGAAACCCTTGCTTCCTTCGGGATCGCTGGCAAATCCGCAGTCTGGAATCTGGACTTTTGAAGTTCGGTTAAAATAAATAATAAAAAAAAAATGGAATTAAGAAAAATATGAATTATGCATGCATGTTCAAATTAAAATATTATATTTTATGTTAGGTACTAAAAATTATTACTTTTGTTCTATATTTCAAAGGTTTATTTTAAGGCTTATTTTATTTTATTTAAGTTTTTAATTAATGAACTAGATGTTTGAGTGGTCCCTCAATCGCCAGCGACCCGGACGAACACGTAACTGTAGTGACGGCTTCGTTGGTACTAGGGCATGTAATATCGGAAGGTTTTCAATTCCGATACTGATATCGGACATTTTATCTCAATACCGGAATTCCGATATCAATATCGGAATCGCACGAATTACGTATTTTCTTTAAAATTACACTATTAACGTAAAAAATCTATAAAAATACTGGAGATACTCAAGACTAAGAATAAAAAAGACTCAAAAAACAAATATATTAATCGTAATTGTATAAAACTTGTGCCAAAATTACAATATAATTTTTTGATCATATGACATTCGAGGTCAGCAATTATGCTGAGATGATCTCTTCCTAAGATCTTGAATACAATGCGTACGAAAAAAAAATTGTATTTAAAAAAAATATATAAAAATTTTGATTTGTTAATCTTTTATTTTATTTTTGATTATTAATTTACTTTTTGTTTAAATATTTTTTATAACAGTCTACCATAAATATTATCCATTTAATATTGTAACTCCTTTTCTTCATTATACCAGTACAAAGTACAAAATACCTAAATGAACACCTTTAAAAGAATATTTCTAATTAAATAAAGTAAGAATTAACGAATTTACAGTTAGTATGGCCTTGTGGAACGTTTAAAACATAAACTTAGTACTGAAATAAAAAAAAATATTTTGTTACGAGATTCCGATATTGGCTTCTTCAATATCGGACTTGAAAATATCGGATATTTCCTCCGAGATTCCGATATTACGAGATTCCGAGATTCCGGTATTCATGCCCTAGTTGGTACCTAACAAACTATTCAGATGAAAATAAAACTCTTTCACCGCGCTCGAGCAAAATAATGACTTTTAAACTAGACAACAATTTAGAAAGGAAACTATAATCTACTGCAATTAACCTTTTTATGTTTTTCTAAAGTGTTATTATTTTATTTAAAGCTATTATTTTAGATTAGATTCTTAATGAAAAGTTTTTAAGCTTTTTAGCAAGTCCAATCTATCAAGCTACCCAAGAACCTAATGTAACTGATTTTGTTTTGAAATATAGAATTTCGCTAATTGAGATGACCCATATGAGTAGATAAAAACTTTGGGGAACTAAAAAATGTTTGGAGGAATCGATGATGAGATGTATGTAGCTGTGTGAGCGAGGTAGCGACTTGCGCGCGCCACCCTGGAGTAATGAGCTTGGTCGCGTGTGGTCGGGCTCTCGAGCGGCGCAGCAGCAGTCTCCTCGGTGGAGGCGGTCGGAGCGCCGCGCGCCGCCCCGCCAGGCATCTCGCTCGCGGCACTCCGCGTGACGCTTCCCGCGCGGCCCGCCGCCCGCTCCGCTGCACCGCCAGCGCCCCGCCAGCCCGCCGCTGCCGCCTCCAACCACCAGGAGCGCCCGCCCCTCATTAGCGACGTAGGCAAGTCTTTATTTATTAAAGATTACAAAATACTTCTGTAATTTTATGGTCTAATTAAATTAGTACTGAATCCTGGAAAAATATACATAAATAAATATAAACGTATAAAAATAAAAGGATAAAAAAACGTTTAAAAAAAAGAAAAGGACGTGTAAAAAGGTTGACAAATATTTACTTATTTGGTTTGAAGCATACAGTTTTTTTATTTTTTTTAATATTATCAGAATTTTGGAGTTTACAATAAGTTAGTTTTTATACATATTAATCGCAAGCACATGGCGAATGTTGTGTCATTTCATTTAACACCAACAATTTTGGTCCAACATTACATAAACCATGACAAAGAAAATAAAAAAATAATTGTTTCTCTTATTTTTGGGCGCACGCCGTCTCCGTGCCCCTGCCGTGCCCCCAGATTTAAAGTTTTATGTTTTTTGTTTATCTTAAGTTTTTTTTTTAATCCGCGTGGATCAACATTTTTTTATGTTGATGTTGATATAAAAAATAATTTATTAGTTTTAGATAAGTTAGGTAAGTTTATTCATTATTATAACACCCCTCTCTGAATTTTTCGTTCTGTGGTTAATGAATACAGAACAATTTAAATTATACCAAAGTGTTGAAGGAAAATATATATTATTCATACTTATACTTTTATAAATATTTTTATATACCTATTTTTTTTTACAAAATTTTGTTACATTTACGAATCGTTCGGAGAGCATGTCGCCAGTGTCAAGTTTACGTAAGAGAGGTTAAGGTTGATTCTAGAAGTTTTATGGTTTACACTTAACTAAGTCAGAGTTAATTGCTTTAAAGCTTCATAGACTAACAAAACACGTGAGGCCGTAACCAACGATAAGCACCAGTAGCTACATTGTACTGTTGGTACGTAGAGGGCCGCTGGGGTAGCTTGTGCTAGTTGTGCTCGCGTGTCGTGCCTAGTTATCGATTGTGCGGTAAGGCGGGGGTGCCTCGCGGCTCGGCGTGACCTTGGGGCCGCCACTGCAGGAGCCCTGCGGGTCGACCTTGACTGCTCGCTGTAGCTCTCACGATGATTTCCTAGCCTAATTTAGCTTGAAAACCTTTATTTATGAACAAAAACAAAATCATAAGTAATATCTGTTGAAATCCCCACAAATTTAGATCTGCACGCGAAGTTAATGTTAATCCAGGTGCTGGTAATATAGATTATGAATGACCTAATTCTGCAGGCCTTGGGAATAAGCGACGCTGTTTGGCTTGCATTATACAAAATCAATGAATCGTGTTGATTCTTATATCTTTTATAATGATAGGAATTTATTAATAAATACTTGTTTACTGGTTAAACTTATAAAAAAATATTCAATCAATTATCAATACATAGTATAAATTATAGTCGCTTTCCACGTCTGTCCCTATGTATGTTTAAATCTTTAAAACTACGCAACGGATTTTGATGCGGTATTTTTAATAGTAGTGATTCAAGAGGAAGGTTTATAAGTATAAATCATACACAAAATAGTAATAGGTTAGGCGGTACGAAGTTCGCCGGGTCGACTAGTTAGGTACTTATAAAAAGTTCTAACTCTACAAGGTGGATCTGGATCTCAATAGTTTTACGTTCTCAGTTGGGGGTTGCCTGAAAATCTGATTTCAGTATTCTTTTGCTGAGTAGGCTAGGTTATCAGCGTGGGAGCGTTGGTTAATCTTTTTGTTTTTTTAACAACTTCAATTTTTTTTTGTATGTATGTATGTATATTTTTCTGCGATTAAGTATATTGCATTTGGCTGAACCGATTTTGATGCGGTTTACAGATTAGCATTTGTTACATTCAGAAGAAGGTTTTAGTACCTATTTTAACCGACTTCGAAAAAGAGGAATTGCTTAGTTGATATAAGAAAGAAATTATTAAATACTAGCTGTCCCGGCGAACTTCGTATCGCGCCTTACAAATTTATATGGATAAATTCCCCCCCTGTTTTTCCATATTTTCTCACCTTTTAAACCTTCCCTAGACTACTAAGAACATTTCAAAACTAAAATCAGCCCGGCCATTCTCGAGTTTTTGCGAGACTAACGAATCACGATTCATATACAGGGTGTCCGGGGAAGTTATAACAAGTTTTTAAGGGTGTATTCTATGATCAATTTCATTGACAAAAACACCCCATATAGGGGTCGCAGCCTCACCCCCCCCTCAGAATGTTTTTTTTTTTTGCAAAAGTCGACCCCGCTTACTTTTAAATGCACAGTTAAAGATCTAAGGCTCACAGAAGCTTCAGTATAAGGTCTAGATCAAAGGCTAAGTAGTTAGGCTACCTAAGTTACTATTTAAATTGTCAACTACCAAAAGACCCTTCCCTTTTACCTTTTAATTTAAGATTACTTTACCAAATAAGGTATCAATAGCAATTAGATTAGATGTAGTCTAATTGACTTTCAATAATGATATCTTGTATCCTATATTGAATAAAGAATTATTTGATTTGATATTGAAGAAGAAAATAATTATTTGAACTTTTATTAAAAACGAGCTTTCCCGGCTTACTTCGTTACGCCATAGAATATAAGATACTACAAAAGACTTGGCTCTATAGACTATGTTCTTTTGACTGCCCAGAATGGCCGAATAAAAAACAAACAACAACAACAAACCACCTGTCAAAATATGTAAACAACGGAAAAAATATTGCACCTTGGGTTATATTAATTGAGTTTAGGTAAGCATCCCTAAATTTTGAAAATCTAATACAGCCTATGACACTCGGGGTTAATGTAGCTTCCTACCAATGAAAGAATTTTCAAATCGGTTCAGTGTTTCCGGAGCCTATTCGTTACAAACAAACAAACAAATCTTTCCTCTTTATAATATTGGTATAGATAAAGTTAATATTTAATTATTTTGTTAGTTATTGGCTACTAAGCATTCGATCAAGACCTAAATTAAGAGTCATTTTACGCAAACAGTGGCGCCACTCTAAAAAAAAAAAACTTGTCTTTTTTTTTTTAAATGTGCTCTCCTAGTGCTTAAATCTTGGTCCCTAGTATTTTTTTGGTTTAGACTGTTTATGAATTACTGTTTTTTGCTAAAAGTGGCCTTTTTATAAGTAAACTATTCGACCCGGCGATCTTCGTACCGCCCAACCTATTAGTTTTTTGCGCATGTATTACACTTATAAACCTTCCTCTTGAATCACTCTATCTATTAAACAAAACCGCATCAAAATCGATTGCGCAGTTTTAAACATTTAAGCATACATAGGGACAGACGCGGGAAGCAATTTTATTTTATACTATGTATTGATGATGATATTGATGATTGATGATGATGATAAGTATAATATATAAAATTTGAAACAGTGTAAATATTGACCCGGTCGATTTCTCGAGAAACATTTTTGAAATTTACGTATTACAAATACATATTATTTGAGCACCAAAAAAATTCGTGCATTTGATTTGATTGAGCTGTTTTGGGGAAAATTATCCTTTTTCAAATCTCCTCTTAGACCTAAAAGTAATTGTAATAATCACAGATCAGGGAAGAAATCATTTTCTTGGGTAATAATTGTAGATTTGCAATAATATTTATTCTAATATTTTGTTTATAATGTTTATTATACAGTGTGAATCTTTGATTGGTGCACAAAAAGAAACCCTCAATAGAAGATCTCATTCCAGACATGGGAAAAATATAAAAAAAATCTTGGTTGAAGTTTGAATTTTTATGGTTAGGTATGCATGATTTTTCATGTTCGATGTGCCATTTAGGTCTTTAACTTATGACATATAAAACCGATTATCAAAATTCAATCAAATTCAAAATAAAATAAAGTACTTCTCCTTTCATTAGCTTTCGATCTCTGCCTAAATCAGCTACTGTATACTTAGTTCCTTTTGTAGTTAAGGTAAATTAATCATGAGTCTTTTATCAGCCGCTATTTATTAAAATTTTGTTGTTGCATGCAATTAATCGGAATTTATCACATTGTTTTTAAGGTGGAAGAGGAACGATAATGGCGGTGCAGTTAAGAATCATCAGATTAACGAAACAATCACGGACGTATTTTAAAAAGTTTACTAGGTGAGTAAGTTGTGGTGCGATTGCGGTTACAATCAAATCAAATACTATGTAATCATGTTTCTTGGATCTCTGAATTATTTCTAAAGTAATAATTAATATAAAGCTTTCTTAGGCAGTGGTCCGACTGCCGAAGATAACGAGAAACGAGTATAACTAACTAAGGAAACATGCATCTCTTTACGTTACACAGAATGTTTATCTTGTTGTGCGTTTCTTGAGCGAAATAAGCGCTGAAAGTTAGTCGTTTTCGCCGGCGGTGGGACCACTGCCGCTGCCTTAGATTTAGAAGAGCTGATTAAATGGTTGTTGTAGGTGAAGATGCCAGCTCGGATGTTGAACGCACGCGCGGCCGCCGCTGGCGCCAGCGAGGTCAGCGTGGCCGACAGCCCGCTCGCTACGCTCGAGTCGCTCACCCAGGCCGCTGTGATCGCTGTCGTGGCCGTAGCCATCGTCGTCTCGAATATCCTCATTATAGCCGCATTCGTCAATTTTAAAGGTACGCAATGTTCATTCTAAGTTCTCATAATTTAATATTTCACATCACTAGCTAGAACTTAATAACGGCCCTTAATCAAGGTTACCAATAGGTAGGTATACTAACATTAAATAGCAAGCACGTGTATGTATGTGACCGTGACCGTACGTATCAAATAATACATGTTACAAAATGACGTCCAGTCGCTCGCCAACGCCAATTAATTTGCTAATGGAGTCGATTTAATATCACTTTCAGGGGAAGGTGATATTTGTATCTATTCTCAATGTCTGTAAAGATTTTAGGATTCCCGAAAGTTTAATAGTTTGCTTGATTTAAGCAAACTACATTACGCTTACTATATTACCTTAGAGTAACGAGTTACAGTTAAGTTCAAGTTGTGGGAGATGCAATACGTATGTACCTCAAACTGGACCACCTCTACCTCGTCCTGAGATTAGGGATTTATTGCAGCACTTTGATGGTACAAGCATATTATCTATTTGCAGGACTCTCAAACGAAGTGATCAACAACTATCTACTGTCGCTGGCCGTGGCGGACCTGTTGTGTGGCGTGTTTGTGGTGCCCCTGTCCGTGTACCCTGCCATCACGGGTCGATGGATGTTCGGCGACCTAATGTGCCGCCTGGCCGGCTACCTCGAGGTCACACTCTGGTCCATATCCGTCTATACCTTCATGTGGATATCCGTCGACAGATATCTAGCCGTCAGAAAACCGCTTCGTTATGAGACGGTTAGTGCGACGGTAGCTATCTCTTTTCTATACTCCTTTTTGCTATATGTTCGCTTTTAGTGTGGGTCTGGATGTGACGCCGATTTATTCAGTATGTTTTGAGTGATTGATTCTTATGCTCTTTGTTGATAGTATTAATTAATCTTATATTTTTCTCTTACGCAACCCCTTTGTTTTATTTTTATGAGGAACAATTAACTTAACTTATATATGTACCATTATTTTTAAATTTATTTATTCATAAATGAGTTTTTTTTGCTTTTTTAGAAGTGTTTTTCATGTTTTGACTCAAGGTCTATTGTACCGATACTAACCAAGATTATCTAGTATTGGTAATACAGGATCACATTTTTCACGTTATTGCTAGCAAATGAATATCTGGCGCTATATATGTGTAATAGGCCTCTTATTTTTCCTAAGTAGATAGTTTTACCCTTCCCTTTTAGTGATAATTCCGAACACAAAAAATTACTCGTAGTTTTGCAGTTTAATTTTTTGCGAAAATTCTCAACTTGGTATTCTACAATGTTGGTATATCTCGGAAACAGAGCCAACTGTGTGGTACTAAAGTAAATAAAATGGTATAACTTTTACCACTTAAATTCAAAAGGCTATCCGATCCATCTTTAATCGAGTTATCGTCCTACAAAAACTGAGAAGAAAACTACGCGCTTTGCTCATTTGCGTAAAATACTGACTTGTCTCAAACAAACAGATACTTACCATAATATTATAACATTATCTGTATATATAAATATGAATAATCGGTAATTATGCATAATTACTGGTAATTATGTATAATTACAAACGCACGCGGTAAATGTGATAAATTATTCACATTGACCGGTAATTATGCATAATTTCCATGCTACAGAGGTAAATGTGTTGACACAAGCTTTGGATAACCAAAATTAAAAATTTAAAAATCCTTTCGACCGAGTCAGATACCCTCATCAACTAAACTAGAACTAGAGCTGATCATTTTCAAAAGGTCATGGTTATTACCATTAACTTTCAAATAGAAGTATCACGTTGAAACATCTATACGTTACGTGAACGTTAGGACATCTGGAAGGTAGTTAGTTCCCCCTCATCCACTCAGCCGTTTGAAGATGATCAGCCCTTAAATAGTGGATTAGTGGATCTATCTTCCTTTCAGATGTCCAATTGACTTTAACATTTTCACCGTGTTACTGCAATGATATTGAAAGAATATGGTAAGGTAACCATGATCTGTTACCTTACCTTACTTTCAATATCATTGAAGTAACACGGTGCAAAATTTAAAATAGATAGGACATATAGAATGTAGTTAGATCATCTCATCCACTATTAAAGAGCTGATCAACTTCAAACGGCTGATGTGCGGTGGTAGCTTGGCGTACAATTTGTCGTATCTATCTGTCACTTTTGTCGTTCCTCTTTATACATTTTCCCGGATTTAAATGTCAAAGCGATCATAATGTGACAGATTGATTTAAAATCGATTGGTCATGGAAGGTACTTAGTCCCATCCACTCAGTCGTTTGATCAGCTCTTAAATAGTGGATGAGAGGATCTAACTACCTTCCAGATCAGATCTAAACACTCCAAACTGATGATTATAAACGTAATTTATAACCGTAAATTCAGAGTGTCCACAAGTGCCGGTAATTATGCATAATTACCGCATTATTCACATTTACCGTAACATATACATATGTCTATATTATATGGGTTGTAAATTTTTAATGGGGAAGCTAGAGACCTAGAATTTGTTTCATATGTAACTTCCTTCTTACCTAATGTTATAGTAAATATAGAACCCTTCCCTTATTGCCTAAGGGTGAACCCACGATAAGCGAGCCTACTTTTAATTTTTAATTTTTTGAAATCTATCTTCTTTTTTTTTTTAAAGGTTTTTGTGTATTGCCTGTACTGTAATAATTACGGCTTATCTATCGTTAAGTATTAGCTATTTTACGTGGTGTAATTAAAAATTTTATATACCTACCTACTTATTTTATTTGCTTCTAGTGGAATGAATGCGTGTGTAAACTTTTTAGTAATTGCTTCGCTGTAGCTGTAGAAGATTACGAGCCGTGCGTAGTGTCTAACCCAATTTAATGATTTGAAGGTACAAACGCGCACACGTAGTCAATGTTGGATGGTATTTACTTGGATTTCCGCCGCAATGCTCTGCTGCCCTCCATTGCTAGGATATAAAAAGGAAGCAAACTTTGATAAGGAGACTCTAATTTGTATGTTGGACTGGGGAACTACGTACGCGTACACGGCCACGCTCGGGATCCTGGTGCTGGGCCCCAGCGTCATCTCCATTGTCTACAACTACGCGTACATTTTCTCTATGAAACGCAAAATCAGCAGCGGGGCTCCCATCCACGACAAGGAGTACGCCACGGCGCTGGCAGAGAACTTGTCGAACCCCTCGCATTGGATGAGCTTCGTTCTTGTGACTGTTTTCTGGTTAAGCTGGGCTCCATACGCTGGCGTGCGACTGTACGAATATATGACAGGCCGCGAGCTGGAAGTGCCCATGCTGCACTTCGGCGTCGTGTGGCTCGGCATTATGAACTCTTTTTGGAAGATAGTGATAATGATCACGCTAAGTCCGCAATTCCGGCTGGCGCTGCGCATCCTCTGCCTGACGGTCTGCTGCCGCAGCAAGAGCCGGCTCCAAGCCGCGCTCATCGGCCTCGACAACGATGACTGACTCAATATCTGTTTCACGTATTTAAATAAAATAGTAAATCTAGTAATTCGTTCGACATTATATTACAGGTCGTGATATGTTCGATCTACCTCCGCTGTGTCACGCTAGGCAATAAGGCGAGTCGATGTTATGCATTGATTGTAAACGAGTAATGAATGTCTACAATATATGATAATGTACCTACTTAATGAAATTCTAGTGTCATAAATTTTCAAGAGCCTGAACAGTACAAAATATTTTTCAGACAGAAAAAAATAAGATTAGTTTAGTTGAATATCAATAAATATTATGCAATAGTAAAATTATAATAATCAAGACAATAAGTATTTGTTTAATATAAATAACAAATATATTTTAAAATGTTATTCAATGTATTCATACTTACTTATTTCATTACGTAAGTTAAATCAATAGGTACATAGTATAAAACAAAGTCGCTTCCAGCGTCTTTCCCTATGTATGCTTATAATCTTTAGAACTTTGCATCGGATTTTGATGGGTTTTTTTTTAAAGATAGAGTAATTCAAGGGAAAGGATTATATGTATAAAACATGCAGAACATAGTAATAGTTGAGGCAGTACGAAGTTCGCTGGGTCTACTAGTATAAATTAAAGCAGCAGAAAAGGACATGTTTTCCCTGCTGCCTAGCTATTTGTAGAAATGGAGATATTGACACATTGCTTGTTTAGAGCGTAAAAGTATTTATTTCTTTATAAAATGGTTGAGTTTTCTCTAGACCTTATGATTTTAGAATAATGCAATAATCGTAGGCATATCAATCATGTTGATTATTTGTACTTTGATAACGTAGTTTCTAAAAATTTTAAATGTATTAGGTATGTACTGTAAAACTCATAGCTACGTAGTTTTATTGAAATACCGTTGGCGATGGCGTTCCGACTTAATGGTTGTCATGTCTACCACACACACAAGTACAATACCTACTTCTTGCTTGTAATTTATAATATTTTGTTAACACGATAAAATTACTTAGGATCAAATTCGATAGATACTTAGTAAAACATGAGAATAGCACATTCCTAGACATTATGACATTATCTGTATATACATATTAAGTAATAAAAAAGTTAAAATTTAAAATAAGAAAAGACGAGTTGTTGTGTGTTCATCTCATTCTCAAACTAAAAAGGCTGTGTTTATTTTAATTTTTTTGTGTGTACTGTAGTGTTTTTAGCCTTTCTGTATTAGATTAATAAATAAGCAAATTAAGCCAATTATTTTCAATAAAGGTGATAAGGTTAATATAATTAAGTAATATAAATAGTTACTACCTAACATAACATTATAAGTAAAGTCGGCAGACGCAAGAAAATGCGAGATCTATACACACTCTAAAATTGTATAAGATGTATGCTTCGAATTAACTTGAATCTTTAAATAAATAAAATAAAATATACTGTAGGTATGCCTGTAGATTACATACTGCATCTGTTCGTTTAAGTTAAATTGGTTATTTTTTGTTATTCGGATTTAATTTTTTTTTTTTTGTCAGTAGGTATTTCGATAATTTATAATAAGTATTTTATAAGCCTTTTTTTAGTTTCCGAGCCATGAAAATGTAAATTGCTTTCAGAAAACCTGGTCAAACAAACGTGTCTAAACAGTTCTGTTTAGGTATATGAAATTATTTTAACGAAGTACAAAACTGTTCGATGTTGTATATCATAAATTAATCAAATTTCGTCTTCATTAAAGATTCATCAAAGATTTCGACTTCATTATATTTTTATCGCAACAACCACGCTAATCTTATACTTACTTACACTCAGTTTTGGCAGGTATTTATAGTTATTAATAGTTCCCATATTATATAATGTAATAAAACCATTTTTATGTGAAATACGAGAAACTACGTTGAAGTAAACCTATATAATAAACAGTATTACTGGTTAAGTAGTGCAAGATCAAAATCTGTGAGGTATACCTACCTACTTTTTTAAATCTGATTAAACGTAGTACCTATTTTGAAGCAAATCTGCAGCCCAAGTGTCGTATTTTTTTTTTCTTTCGTAATATAAATAAAGGATTTTTCAAATTTCAGACGTCTACTCCGACCTATTCAAAGAATTTAGGTCCCATTTTGGTTATTGCAGTCTTAGAGCATCATACCCTGCATTAAATTAATCCGAAATAATTATAGGACGTACTAATTCCGAAAACGATATTAAAATTAAGTCGAATATTTCAAAAACGGGTTTGGGATAGTGTGCCTAATAGTAAAATCAGTCAGAAATTATGAATTCAATGTAAAAAACAAAGGTAGAGATTATTTGTTTTCAATTATTGAAGAGATGTACAGTGGCGGTCTAGGAGGGCGGTCAGATTTGTCTATGGTTTCGTCAGCCCTAGACTGTGTTGCCAAAGAACAAGAGCTATTTTGGAATACAGAAAAACCGGAAGTGTTACGCCGATTGTGTCCGCCACTGTACCATTGATGTTTTTAAAAAAATGTGTAGGTACTTACACCTAATATGTATTTTTTATTAACAGGGTGGCAAGTATTTTATATATATTATTTTTAAAACACTGTTGGTTTGTATTTAAATTTGTTTGTTTCGATTTAGCTAACAGTGTGTAAACTATGCAAAATTTTAGTAAGAATCACAAAAATAAACCGCACTCTGCTCACTTCTACTGTGTTTTATACCTTTACATTAGTAGAACCACAACAAATAAAAATAAATCTTTAAATAAATGTAATAATATATGTGTGTAACAAAATGTTTCTTTACACATTCTGTTAAATTAGTGTTGTTAACTTCGACTATGTAGGTTTAGATGCCTTATCGCAACAGTTCAGAGGAAGCCCAGTCTGCGCTGCAACTGCAGGCTGTTCTGCATGCCATTTGTGATAGTGAGGCTGGTAATTAATAAAGTGGTTTGCAATCGAAATCAAATTAATATGGTTTACTCACTTAACGAAATACTAAAACTCAATCACTAAAACAAACTGCATACCTGTCGATAGTCAGAATATAAGTAGTAATAGATATAGAATTTCTCATATTGACTAACATAATATACAAGTGTGCAGGGATTTTTTATTAATGTTTTTCTTAACTATTCTATGTTTTTCAAGTTGGTGACGGCAGCTTCGCCTGCGCTTTTATTTATAATATCGATAACTTACATTTTTCTTATCAGGTACAGTGGCGGACTAGGACGGCGTAGCACCTTTTGTCTGTGGTCTCGTGCACCCTAGACTGTAATACTAAAGAACAAGAAATATTTTGCAATAACGAAAACCGGAAGTGTTACGACGTCCTAGTCCGCCACTGTACATGATAGATATGTAAATGAAATGTTAATTATAGTATAGTTTATAACACTAGTGTGATAATTATTTTACATGATTTATCAATAAGATCTCTATCTAATTAAATAGCACTTCATCAGAAATAAATTGTTGTATAATTTTTAGCGACGTAACTCAAGCCTTAATTTTACGAATTTTTAGGGGTTCCGAGCTAACAAGGAAAACTTATACTAGGGCGTGGCGTAGTCAACAGTAAACTAGCCCGCACACCATACACACATAATTTTTATCATTCGAAGTAGCAATTATGCACGGTTATTTATTTATCGCGGAGGAAAATTTAACTAAAGTATAATACATGCACAAGATAAGTAAAGTAAAAGTAAAAAATGATTTATTCAATACAGGATACAAGATATCGCTTATTGAAAGTCAATTAGACTAATCTAATTAATATTGATACCTTATTTCGTAAAGTATCCTATACTGATAGAGGCGAGGTAGTTCAGGTGCCCACTAATTGGCTCAGGCAAACAATGTTTGCCTTGCCTTACGACAATGGTCGCCTGGAGACGCCCCCAAACGAGCCCTCCTCTGTCAAATGATTCTACTCCCTTTCGCAATGATTTTACAGCGTAGAGAAGAAAGGGGTAACAAACTCTACTTTACAATTTCTCTCTTTTTTTTTTTTGTTCTTATATATGTGACATTACAATTCAATTTACAATACAAAGAACATAAATTAATAAGATTTAAAGTACATACATGAAATAATGAAAATATCGTGCAGAGCTAGACTACTTCCATGCGTCTTTGTCGTTTTCATAATCATCAACATTGTAATAAGCTTTCTTAATCAAACCTTTTTTGATACGAGTTTTAAACTCATTATCATTCAGGATCAAAATCTCTTCTGGGATCTTGTTATAAAATCTTACTTCGTTTCCTATAAAGCATTTGTTTGTCCGTTTTAGTCTGTTCTGTGGAATACTTAGTTTGTTTTTGCTACGCGTTCTAAGGTCTTTAATTTTATCACATTTTTTATCAAACATATGTAAGTTTTTACGAGTATACATAATAATTTCAAAGACGTACTGGGACGGAAGCGTCAAAATATCAATTTCTTTGAATTTTTGTCTGAGGGACTCGCGAGCTTTAAGCTGATAAATGTTTCTAATTGCGCGTTTTTGTAGTATAAAAATGACGTTAATATCTGCAGCTCTTCCCCATAGAAGCAAGCCATAGGTCATTAAGCTATGAAAGTAACTGAAATACACAAGTCTCGCGGTAGAAACATCAGTTAATTTTCTGATTTTCCAGATTGCGTACGCAGCCGAACTGAGCCTTGCCGCAAGATTTGATATATGGGGGCCCCACTGAAGTTTCGAATCTAGAGTGATACCAAGGAATACAGTTTGATTTACCAGATTAAGCTTGTTATTGTCCAAATGTATGTCTGTATCATAAGCAGTCACATTTGGCAAGGAAAACTTAATGCAATTAGTTTTCTTTGCGTTCAAAAGTAAATTATTAGAAGTAAAACATTGAGAAATCTCCACTAATGTTTTGTTTATATCTAAGTTGAGTGAGTCACCTCGTTTAACTTTAAATGTTAAAGAGGTGTCGTCCGCAAAGAGGACAACATCAGTAAGTTTATCTAACATGTAAGGGAGATCATTTATGTAGACTAGGAACAGGAAAGGCCCCAATATCGATCCCTGAGGTACACCAATCTTGATAGGACAACCTGCAGACACCGCACCACCCACGTCCACTCGTTGGTCGCGATCAGTAAGATAAGAGGCAAGTAGATCAAGTGATTTATCAATTAAGCCATAGTGCTGTAATTTAAGTAGCAAAGTCTCATGATCAACGCAGTCAAAAGCCTTCGAGAGGTCACAGAAAACCCCAATAGCATCGTGAGAATCCTCCCAGGCTCCATAGACATCGCTGATGAGTTTGTGACCTGCGTCTAAGGTAGACCGCCCTTTCCTAAAACCAAATTGATTTTTGTGTAGGAAGTTATTGACTGAGAAGTGAGACGCTAATTGTGCAAGAATAAGTTTTTCAAATATTTTACTTAAGGCTGGAAGAACCGCGATTGGTCTATAATCAGTGGGGTTTTCGGTATTTCCAGATTTAAAAATTGGAATGATTTTGCTGTACTTCAATAAATTTGGAAAAATGCCTTTTTCGATACAAGAGTTAAAAATTAATGCTAGATGAGGCGCTATTAGTGTTATAACAGGTTGAAGTACTTTAATTGATATCCCCCATAAGTCTTCTGTCTTTTTTAAATTGAGTTCCTTAAATATCTTAATAATGCATTGCGGTCCAACATGGCGAAACGTGAGTGGAGGCGGGGCGATGTCAACATGTTCCTTAAGTATAGATTCCGCGGCGCTGGCAGATGCGTTAAGGTCTTTAGTGGTTTGAAATGGGATGTTAGCAAAGAATGATTCGAATTCATTCGCAATTTCCGTCTTATCTGTTACGACTTTACCATTTAAGTTTAAAGCTTGAATGCTTTCCTTACCGTTAGCTTTACCAGTTTCTTTATTAATAATACGCCAGACAGTTTTACTTTTATTTTTCGAATTTCTAATTTTATTATTTAAATTAATAGATTTAGCTTTGGTGCAAACTATCTTAAACAATTTAGAATAACTCCTAACATGTTCAAGAAATGAAGGGTCTTGATCAAAAGTTTTCCTATCATATAACTCATATAGGGCATCTCTGCTTTTCCTAATTCCCGGCGTCGCCCAAGTACTAAAATTTGAATTTTTATTACTGCAAACTTTTTTGATTTTAAATATAAGATCGAATTCAATCCGTATCGCGGAAAATAACTCTTGATATAGTGTATTGGGATCATCTGCCTCAAAGCCAAGCTCAGCAAGGCAAGGCGCATCTGAAGACTATGATAAAATCTTTCCATACGACTTTGGTTCATTGGCCTATAAACTAACGAGTTTTCTTTTTCTTGTTCAACTGTGTACAATAAAACATTTAGACCCTTATGATCTGACCTTAAAGAAGTTAACAATGATTTTTTGAAGTAATTACCGTTCATTGCTATGTTATCTAAACAAGTTGCAGACGTACCCGCTATTCTAGTGGGTTCGTTGAACAAAAACTTAAAATTAAAAGACTGGAATAGGCCTAATAGAGTGGTCCTTTGGGTCGTGTCTGTAAGTAAGTCAACATTGAAATCTCCACAAATGACTACTGTTTTATTTGAACAGCTTACTTTACCCAGTACGTCTTCCATTGCAGTTACAAAATTATCGAAGTTGGAAGAAATGGGAGGACGGTACACACATAGAATTATATAGCGGTCTAGCTCTGCACACGCAACCTCACAGGTGCTTTCAACTGAAAGTTTGACAAAGTCCTTTCGCTCTTTAACTTTATTAATATTCCTAGTTAATATAAGGCATCCACCTCCATTTGAGAGATTCCTGTTAAATACACTTGTTACTTTAAAATCTAGGAGACTAAAGTTCATTTTGTGTGGTTGTAACCATGTTTCTGTCAGACAAAGAATATCACATTTAAAATCTTCTAGGAAAATTTCAATTTCTAAAATTTTGCCAGAGAAGCGATTTATGTTCTGGTGAATTAGACTAAGTGTACAAGGCTGCTTCTCTGTTGTCTGGCTATGGAGTTTAAAGAACTCCTTGTTTGTAAATGTTTGTTAGAATTACTACTAACCGTCGGGTCCTTAACTAAATCTATCGACTTACCCACAATAGTGGTTGGGTCACTTATATTGTACGCTAAAAGACTAGCAAGATGTCTCCTACAACTAGATTTTAGATATATTTTATCTACGTGTATATAAAAGTTCCTAATGAATTTATTTATGTCAAATAATAATATTTTGTCTCTATGACGAAAAGTCAAATTATACATTAAAATATTTAGGCTATGGATTTTATTATTAAGTTCTACGGAGTTATAATTTGAGAACGGAAAATAACAAATAATAATTTTCCCTGTTCCCATGTCGCAATTTTCTATTTTTAATAATACTGAACTAAAGAAATTTATAATGTCCTTCTTACACGTGTTGGAACTTTCGCCTAGTAAAAGAATCTTAGTAACATTTTTTTCCCAATCATTGACTAAAAGTTTATTTGTAATATAATTAAAATTACGACCAGGAAAGCAATTATTACATACTGCTTGCTTTAAATTGTAGTTAAGTAATTTACCTACACCTAGTCCTAATCTATCTGAGTAAACTACGGAACGGGGGGGCGGTGCGGGACCCGCGCGGGCGGCCGGCGTTCCGCTCGCCACCGTCGCTGCCGCCGCGGGGGTGCTGGGCGCTTCATCCGGCGCCGTCGTCGATTCCGCCGCGGCGGAGCCCGGCGCTCCGCCCGCCACTGTCGCTGCCGCCGCGGGGGAGCCCGGCGGCGCTCTGCCAGTCAACGTCGCTGCCGCGGGGGATTCCGGCGCTACGCCCGTAGTTGCCGTCGCCGCGCGGGGCGCCCGAGAGCGCTCCGGCGAGCCCCGCTGCACCCTCGCGGGAGCAGGGGGTTCCCGCCGCCTGGCCGCTGCCGCCGCCCTCCTGCGCGCCCTTCTTGATCGTCGTGTTCCCTCTGCCGCGTCTGATGGTTGATCTGAAGCGGCGCGCACACTCGCCGCCACCGGCGCATGGCTCTGGTCCGGTGCGGTAGCTGCTTGCGCGGCCGCCGATGGCGCGGGCGGTGTGGCAGACGGCGCGGGTGACGTGGGAGGGCACGCAGGCGGTGTGGGAGACGGCGCGGCAGGGCGCGCGCCGCCAGCGCGGAGGCCGCGAGCCGCTTGGCCGCGGCGCGGGAGAGCGGCGTGAGCGAGGGCACGGCGCGGCGCGCCCCCGCAGCCCCCGCCGCCCGCCCAGGAGGAGCTCCAGGCGTGGAGAGGCCCGGCTGTGTGTTCGTGTGCTGTTGTCTGTCACGAATCAGTTCGTCCATAGCCAGCATGTACTCTCTCATCTGGTTCACGCTGTGATTGTACTTCTCGGTGAGCTCAAGTACAATTTGCTGAAGTCTGTTAATCTCTGATTGCAGTAGTCCACTGTCGAGCTGGTAGTTTTCAACCACGGTTTGAAGGGCATTGAGTTCCTTGTGGAGTTCAAGCTTTTCCCTTCTAAGTTGAACTGAAGTTACGGCTGATCTGCTCTTTTTGATCATTTTTTGTAATTTTCTAAGTCTCCTTTTAGTATTAATATATTTCTTCAGTTTTCTCCCATGAAGAAATACATGGGAAGACTCAGAAAAAGACTCTTCATTGATCACTTCAGTGTCATGACTGTGGTTCATAAGCTCAGCATACAGCGACATTGTGCTTGCAGTTTCTAGCTTTAAACGTTCAGCCTTCATGCTCTCTACCTGTTCCCGAGCTGCAGCTAGTTGAATAATTAACTCTTTGTTGTGATTTAAAGTCAGCTCATAGGTGTCGCTACATTGATTGTAAGAATTCAGAGTTAATACTAGTTGGTCACGTTCCCCTCGGATGTCTTCCAGCTCTATGTCTCCAAGTGCTAGTTGACTCTTAAGAGATGTATTTTTATTAACCAACTCTTTGACTTCCAGTTCAAACTCCGTGCGTTCATCAAGAAGTTTATCTCGGTCCTCGCGAGTAGCTCTTAGTTGTAACAAGGTTTCTTTGAGCTTGTTTTCAAGTTGAGTTTGAGTAGTCCTTCTGGTCATCATTGTGAGAGTGGTTGTTCTGAAACAGAAACCGGGGGAAACGGCAGTATCTTCTATTTATTTCCAAAAACGGCAACCTGCCTACTAACATTAAATAGTTCCTGACTAAATTTTGAGTGTCTACACTATTTAAACTGTCCTGCCTATGGTGAGATAGGTACTCCCTCACTTTAAATGGAAAGTGCTCTGTTTTTCAAAATTAAAAATTCAAATCTAAGTATTACTATGACTATGTATATGAGTTTTCTACCTTCACTAAACTTGACTGTTCTGCCTGTGTAATACTAACATTAAAAGAAGAAAAGCTAAGGTAAATGGGCTAATTAAACTGGTTTTTAGATTTACTTAAATAAATATGTTTGTGCCTAATTTTCAAAAGTATGATTTACATTACTTATAAGTAAGACTATTAGCTGTCTAGGCATTTGGTCAGATTTCCCTACCTTAGATAGTATCTATTTGTCAAGTTATAATCATTAAAATAGCACTAAATACTATTTAAAATTAACAAAAACTTCACCTGTGATTCAAAAAATAATCCGTTTGAGTACCGTTGTTTGATGTTTGTTCCAACGTTGACGAGACGCTCGCAGGTTTTGTTCTAAAAACTGACTATTGACACTTTTAGTTTTATTCAACTTTGTACTACGTATTTAATAATTATTTTAATACAAATCAACAGGTTTTAAACTCTAAAATACTATAATTAAAATTAAATAATTTACGGAGCAAACAGAACAGCTGTTGCCCCGCCGGTGTTGCCAGCAAAAAAAAGATAGTAATAGGTTAGGCGGTACGAAGTTAGCCGGGTCGTCTAGTATATAATAATATATTATTTTATTATGTTTAGGCTGCAGATAAACAACTTAGTTTTCGTCAGCAGCTATTGTTGTATCCTTAGTTTTGAAAGTATATACCATTCATTTATAGAAACAAAAAAATATTTACAGTAAGTACATTACATATTTACCGTCTTATTCATAAAGATAAAGATTTTAAGTAGCTTTACTGGAGGTCTACTTCTGAGACTTCTCTGGTTTGTTGTATGGCAAATACGTGACATACAGTCTAAATTGACATACGTCAAAAAACTAAAATGCTCTTTAACTTTTTATGAATAAGAGGGTAAAGTATATAAAATTCCAGTAAACTAAAATAATAATAACACATCACACTCAGGGCCCCTAATTAGGAAGAACCTGTATCTAGGGTGCCCGAAACTCACACTGAGACGAACATCACACCCAGACCGGAAACAAACATCGATATTCATCATATCAATATTCGCCCCGCCCGGGAATCGAACCCGGGTGCACATATATTTCGTCCAGATCGCCGCCACTGGTCGCAACCATTTCATGATCTGCGTGCATTTTATGAAATGGCCAACGTAATTCGCTGGCTACATCATGTTGACCGTTTTTTTTGTTACGGGGGGAAATGCCTTACGCATTACGTGAATTTAGTGTCTTTGGTGGCATAAGAAATATACAGGAAGCAATAATAAATGTAGTGTATTTTGAATATGGACATCGCAGTTGGAACGAAATTAATGAACGGTGTGCGGCCTCACAAAGGTGCAATGACAAAATTCACGCACTAGTAAGTAAGACAATTAAATTTGTAGCTGTAGCAAATAAATTCTGAGAGAATCCGTTAACAGAGCACTAAACAGATTGAAATACCGATATGGTGAATTTACAACTGTTTTCAATTTTCATGCTTTCTGTACAAGGTGCCCTCGTATGGTTGTAGTAGTCTGTAGGTAATTTGTGGTCTGAGTTAAATGTAAATACTTACAACACTAACAACTAAACATCAGAAAACCTTTATCTTAGTTATAATCAGTGTTCTTTTCTAAAAAGGTATAAAAGTTGGGATATGAGCTATACTATCAATAAATACCATTAAATATTCTTCATTATTGTTTAGAGGACACCGTCTGTGAATCTGACGAAAATAACAGCCGTGACTAAAGAAGGTAAAGATATCCACGAACCCAAAATAGGTAAGAATAATACAAACCTATAATGAATAGGTATTTAATTTATATGTAGTTTTAAAGTTGCATTTTATTTTATAATAGTTTTGGCTTGTACCCTCAATGACTTCGAACAACAAAGTACTTAGTTACACATATATATAATCTACATCTAGCAGTTGTATAAGTATGTAATATCTGCAACATAAAAAACTTTGCGATTGTGATAATAACATGCTTAAAAAAAGATTTCTTACAAATACGATTAAATTATACGAAAATTTAATAGAAATGTTAAGTTATATAGACATTGATAGCAATTTTTGAATTAAAATCTATACAATAGTTATCATAATTTTTTTTTGTTCTTATATTTTCATATAGGTAGGCACAGGTTGGAATTTAGTAATGCTACCAACTACCCAGTCCATCCTGTACGTAGGTATATTATGTAAAAAAAAATCTAAATAAATCTTTACATTACATTCAATACATAAACTATAGGAAGTTAAAAGAGGAACAGAACATCCACCGCCCGCTAGCTAAGTTGTTTAGTTTTTCATACATGTGCGTCCACCGCAAACTATGCCCCAGCTAAGCTACGTCAAACAAAGATCTGGCTCAACTATGCGAGCTAAACTGAGTTTAGTTGGCGGTGGATGTTCAGCTTAATGCTACCATACCATACCATCAATATAATTTCTTTACTGCAAATAGCTAAGACGTATTTTAAGTAAAAATTTTTTTAATCGCTCTAACGGTTGTACAATTAATTATTTATATAAAACTCATTACGATACCTACTGTCTGACTGATATAGTGTCAAAAAATTATAGTTGAAGATGAAAGTTTAAAACGTAAAGGTCTCGTTAAGGGCACACGACGCGTTGCGCGGGGCATGGTGCGGCGCGTAACGCGTTTTAACGTTTAAAACCTGTAGGTCCGCGTAAGAATATACAGTACGTATGCCCTGACAGTCGTATGAAGCGACTAAGAGAGCGCGAGGGGTCTTTAGGGACGTGGGTGTGAAGGGCGGGGGCCCAACATGCTCATTGAACGGCCTCGAGATGGGTAGCGGCACAGCTTGAGGCACTGTCTCCGTAAACGGTCTCATATATTCCATACGTTTGGTTTAATTTCAACACGCCCCGCACGACGCCCTGCGTTACGCCCCGCGTGCGCCTAAATGAGTCCCGAGGGCTCGCGGGCGGCGCGGCGGCGCCCGCCTCGCTCAACGCTGCAAGATTGAAACAAAAAAGCCAAAGAGACGTGCAGCGTGCAGTGCTTATATGTACAAATCCCCCAATTTCTGCGGACATGCATACTATTTATATTATTATGTAATTCTTTATTCAAAGTAGCTACCTTTCAAAATAAGAAAAATAAAGGTACCAAAAATAGAGACGTGAGCCGGTTGTTTTTAGTTGCTTGGGTAGCAATATAATTGTTTCATATCGGACACAATTTGAGTCGTCTCGGTTTTATGTAATTATGTTATGGCTTTTTCGTTCATTAAAGATGTTTTATAAAAGTCGTAAGTATGTAATATAGGCTTTAAAAACAGGTATTCTCTAGTATATTATAGATTTTTTTCCATAAAAATGTAGGTATACAAATATTATTAGAAAAGTGAAAAAAAAACCAAGGGGAAACCAGGGTGAAACAAAATTCAGTTGTGCTAGCCTACACTGTAGTTACTGACAGGGCTGGTTATGACTTTCTACTCTAAAATATAAGAATCTTATATACCTACGGTGTAGAGTTAATATAATGTGTTGTTGTCCTCAAACAATAATGAGAGGTTGTATTAATATAGAGCAGGCTCGCTTAGCAACTTGATCGACAACCAATCAAATCATTTAGTATCCTTTTTTAATTTGTGTTTGAAAAAAGTTTTAAATAAATAGTTAAGGTTTTCTTTTTTAAACATAAATTAAAAATAAATAAGGCCCTTTGACGCGGAGCTGTTGCTACGTCGCGTAGCTTAACGTAGAATGTTGACGTAGCAAATAGACGTAGCATGGTTGTTAGCGCTACGACAAAGGCACTACGTTCGTCGTAGCAACAGAACAATAAAGACTCCTCTCTCAGGTCGTAGCAGTAGTTGTCTTTTGCGTAGGTATAATAAAATTGGAAAGTAACCAATATGATACAAATTTTTGATTGGTTTAAAAAGGAATATTGATTTATTCAAACTAAGATGTATAAGTACTCTTTTTTATCATGATATATATGTCGATTTTTACCGTTGAAATATATTTTTGTCAGGACGGAACGTTATATTTTAAATTAACTTCTTATAATTGTTCGCTAATACTTATAAGACGTCTATTGACGTTCAGTAGTTAAACCGAATAAATTAAACTGTATGTTTTTATTTATTTTTATTTGGCTTAACGTTTTCTCACTTCCAATTATTTATAAGTAAGTATGTCTGAAAATAAATAACGCATGACGCAATAAATTTTAATTGCCTCGACATGACTTAAAAAAGTATAAATGTTATCCTAAAAATAAATAAAAAAGCTTTTGTTATTTTGAATTTCACATTTCTGCATTTGTAGGAGCCTTCTTTTCGTCAGATCAGAGCTTTTAATCTATTTATACTATATATAAAAACTAGAGGCTGCCCCGCGATTTTTCCCGCGCAGATTTCTCATAAACACAAAAATCCGTTTCCGTGGAAATTTCGGGAAATCCCTTCTTAGTGCTCACCTACACTCCCCAAGGAACCCACGTTCCAATTTTCAGCTTTCTACGCGCTGTAGTTTCGGCTCTGCTTTGTCTGTCAGTGAGTAACGGAAGAGTTTTATATATGTTGATGAATTGTGGTTCTTCTGTCGGAAGTTTTGAGTGGGAATCTAAGGCGATACGGAGTTTGCCGGATCAGCTACTTTTTTTTTTTTAAATATGTAGGTAGGTACATACCTCGATGCCTTGAATCTCATCATTAAAAAAATATCTTTCTCGAATGGCAGTTCCTAATATTACATATTAAATTGACTACACACTACCTACTTGTGTCATGTAAATTCAATTAAATTGACAATAATTGAGAAATTGGTAAAGGTGGGTTAAGTACATACAATATAATTTTTCGCGCAATACTTATTGGCTTTACATGATCATCAAATTAAATAGATAAACACATTACACCGAAGAAAGAGCATAATTATACACATTTGACTTAAGAGGACAGTATAGAAACGCAAAAATATTTAAGAGGCATAGCACAGCTAAAGTAGTAAAACTCATGCTGCGCGCCCCAACCGCAACCATGCGAGAGAAACTAATTTTTTTGATGAATTTTGCGTTTTGGGGGAAAACGTTTTTTTTTTCACTACCAAATCTTAGCAAATCACGATGATTTTAATGTCCATCGGTTCAGCATTCAATAATATAATAATAGGTTTATACATACTTTCATTTTTTCAAATATGCATTGGTTTCGTAAAACGAACAACTTTATCCGACCAATTTTTTATCACAAAATCTCTGTATTTCAGGAGTCTGAATATATTAAAAAAATAAATAAAACGTACAAACCCAGCAGCTAGTATAAGCCGCGCAGCTATAGATCAATCTCAAAATTCGTTGTATGGGATGTCTTTCTTCTCCCATACTAATAAACGCGAGATAGCATGCGTTGGGCCGCCATTTTCAAATCTGTTGTTTATCTTATATAGGCTTATAACCTAATAAAACTTTATGGCAATTGGAAAATAATTAGTAGTGGAAAAACGTTTTCTCTTGTTCTATGGACGCGTTCGGGGTATACAATTTAATTACAGTTAGTTTTTGGATTGAAGCTTAAGCCCATGTACACAGCGATAATTATTGACAAAGATTAATTATACATTTAAGTTTGTTAAATTATTAGTAAAGAATTCTAATTTGCACTTTAGTCCTTACGGACGCAGGTATTAAAAATTTGTAAATACATAGTAAATTATAAGATTTGCACTCGATAAGTGAAACTGTTCTAGAATATTTGTAGTTTGTATTTCTTGTAGGTATACTTTGGTGTGCTTAGAAAAAATCTGTCATTATTATTAATCTTACCGAGTTGTAAATGTTGGATGCGATGCGAGTAACTGCATTCAGTGGTGTGTAAATAGTACCCTCGAATAGCACATGTTACAACTAACAATTTTCTTAGCAAAACAAATTAAAAACTGAAGGAAAATAAGTTGATGCAATGCAAATTATCAAACAAATTCAGAATAGAAAACACTATAATAGTGTTCTCAATCCATTGGCTGGTGCATGTTTGTTTGTTTTTTTTTTTCTCTATAATACTCGCCCAGGTCAGGTTGTGAAAATATAGGCAGTGGCACAGAACAAGAGAGAGAGAGCATCTTCCTTGTTCTGTGGGCAGTGGTACCACCGTCGAAGATGAACGCGAGAAACGAGTAGAACAATATTAATGCATGCATCTCTTTCCTTTACACGGAATGTGTATTGCACATTTCTTGAGCGAGCAAATCGCTGATAGTCGTTTCTCTCCGGCGGCGGTGGGATCACTGCCTTAAGGGAAAACCTCGGGAAAACATTTTCTAAACACAGTGGGAATACATTTTCAAAGGAATAGCAAAAATCAAAAGTTTCTGACAATGGCAAACATATTTTATGAGAAAACTATTTTAGTAAGACATTGCATTCACATTTGTTTGAAAGTCTTTAACCTAAGAAGCGTTTAAAATATACAATATAAGTATTATTATAAAACTTTACATAAACGATATACACGATACGTTGTTAACAAAGTTAAATTCGAACACAGAATTATAAAATTTTAAGTCAGTTTAACATTAATGCAGATAGTTTTTGTTTTTATCCACTTTTTAAATATAGATAAGTATTTAGTATTTTTATATACCTAAATATTAAACATACATTTTATGATTAAATATACATTTTCACTTATTTTAGATTGAGAATGTAAATAATATATTTTTTAACAAAAATAATTTACTTGTAAATGTTAAAGTTGAAAGTAAAGGCCGCTGAGGGGGCCGACACGCCACGCGGCACCTAATCCTTAGGCTGTGGCTTGACCACCTGGATCTTGCAGGGCGTGGCCGGCGTGGGCTCTTCCGAGAACAACGGGTTCTTCACTTCCATGTCGCCAGTCTGAAATCGTCACCATAGCGTTGGTTTTATCCTCAGGTTTTATCTGTCAACATCGACCAATCACAGAGCAGTTGTTATTTTCCGTATTTAAAAAAGTGTAAAATTAAAAGCTCTTCTGTGATTGGTCGATCCGTTTAGAATCTTACGAATTGTTATCCGTTAGTTTATAAATTTACCACTACGCGTCGAAAATTTATGAATTTGCAAAAAAGTGGGCGTAAAATAATTCAATTTATCTCCCGTTTAGAATCCTATAAACTTGCGAAACTTATTATTTTCCGGTGACATATATAAAACTCTTCCGTTATTGACTGACTGACTGACAAACAACGCAGAGCCGAAACTACTGGGCGAGCGGGCTGAAATTTTGCACGTGGGTTTCTTAGAGAGTGTAGAGGAGCAGTAAGGAATAATTTTCCGAAATTTCCATGGGAACTAAAAAAACGGGATTTTTGTGTTTATACAGCTCATTATTAAGAGGATTTATGAGGAAGAAATCAAAACGACCAAATACACGGAGATTAAGCTCCGATATAGCATACCTAACCGACTGAGGGAAAGGGACATTCATATGTCAATCACCTGAATCGGTTTCTACATTTTATTGAAAACAAAAAGTAATAAATATTGATATATTTTTAATGATTACTTTTAAATCAAAGTTGCGTTACAAAAGTTGATTTTCTTTATTATCATTATACCTATTCAACAAAAACTATAAAAAAAATCAATGAACTAGGTATTCTCGTTTTTTTTAAATGGTATCTTTGACGAAATAATAATGGCGAGGATTTTTGATTCCACTTGTGTTTCTCAATTATGAAAAACTTTGTTAAATGTACAAAAAGTTTATATTAAAATTTCAGATCTCTTCCTCCTAAAGATTTAAAACACCTTCAAAACTCATATAGCCCCTTATGACCAATTGTTCCAAAACAAATTGTTCTTGGTAATTATTTTATGGCCTTAAACATAACTTATGTAATTGAAACTCACTGTAGCAAATCCAGGCCATTCGTAGACGGTGTAGTCACCTTCTTCGTTCTCTTCCTCTGACTCCGGGTCGGACACAGAGCCGCTTCGTTCCAAACCATTTCTGAAAATAATCAATATATATAAAACTCTTCCGTTACTGACTGACTGACAGACAACGCAGAGCCGAAACTACTGGGCGTAGCGGGCTGAAATTTTGCATGTAGGTTCCTTAGAGAGTGTAGGTGAGCACTAAGAAGGTATTTCCCGAAATTCCCACGGGAACGGGAAAAAACGGGAATTTTGTGTTTATGAGAAATCTGCGCGGGAAAAACCGCGAGGCAGCCTCTAGTACTTAGTTATAATAATAAGATGTTAGTGGGTATGTATGTTAGTATGTATAGACCCTAAAGTCATGAATAGAAACACTTAGGGTGTTTCCTCAAGAAGCGATATCGCTCGCTCGATAAAAGTTCGACAGCCAATATGAATCGCTCGTACATCCGAATGATGCAATTCTGTATCGTCGCGATATCGAGCCCAGTCCCGTATCTAGGGGGGGCTGGGCAGGCCCGTGCCCCGGGCGCCAAGATCAGGGGGGCGCCAAATTCACACTACAGACGAATCAAATCATGTGTTTGATGTGTGACATCAACGAGCGCTCTAGCGCAGCGTAAGGTTAGCGCTCCAGCGCGACGCTATAGCGCCGTCTTTTTGACAATCCTGGGTGACAAAGCATTTGATTGAATTCTCAGCGAAATCCATCGAGTCAAAGAATATATTATCCTGGCCCGTTTCTTGGCACTAATGGATGGTCTGACATGACTGTTTTGACATATAAATGCGGAAAAATGTATTGAGATGATGTCAAAAGAGGTTAAAAGTGACAGAAAAAATCGACAAATGGTCGTTCATGCTACGGCCGCTGATAGGTGAAATTATACACATAAAAAAGGTAAAATTTAATATAACTGGGCAGGGGGGGGGGCGCCATTTTTCAGTTTTGCTCCGCCTAAAAAAAAAGGAGATCCGGGGCTGTATGTACCGAGCGCGCTGTTTGTCAGACGAAAACGTCAACAAAAACACTTTTGGGTACCTTCATCCAAAACCTAGACACAACATATAGATAGAAAAAATAATAATTTTACCTTTGCATCGAATAGGCTCCAAAACTACTGAACCGATTTGAAAAATTATTTGCCTGTTGGGAAGCTACATATTACTTTTTTTTTTTAAATGTGCTATACTAGCGCCACTTTGATAAATAATTAATATCTTATAAACCATGGCCGAAATAAAAATATGCGTCATTGACTCCCTAGATAATCTTGGTAATGATCGTAGAAATATTATTTTATTTGCCTAAAGTGGCTACTTTAGTTTCATAAAATAATGAAACTAAAGTAGCCACTTTAGGCAATAAACGGTTTATTCCTTAGATTATGAACCTGAAAGCTACACAACAGTACCTTAAAAACCTCTGAGCCAAAGAGGTCTTAGGAGTCAAAGACCCATATTTTGACTTTTGCCATGGTTTAGATTTTTTTTTTTTTTCGGAAGTGGCGCTAGTTTCGCACCGTGTAAGCCCTTAAACTAAAAAAAAATAACCCTAGGTGTAAAAAAATATTCTTACATATTTTTTACATCGCGTACGCTGCGAAAAGTATTGATCTTAGTTATCGAATGTACTAATACGATATGTAAGAATATGTAAAATAATATAAGATAATGTAAGATAGGATATGGTAAAATAAGGTAGGTTATGATTATAAAGGCGCAGATGTTTTTAAACATCTTGAACAAATTTTAAAATTGTAATCTGCTCCTCCGTCAATCCAAAACTACATCCAAAATAAACATATTTGTTTACCCGGTAAGTACCACAAAGTTCGAGCAGGAGCAGGCAACTGAATTGCTTATCGATTTTTGCGTATTTGACGTCGCTTGCAGGTCGAATCGATGTCGAGCGCTCGACCTGCGTTCATACTATTCAATCTGCATCGCGCGTCATGTGAATGTACGCGTTTTCGCGTATGTAAAAAACCATCTCCCATATTGTAATACAACGTTTTTTTGAAGACAGACCTACAGATTTTGTGTCTAAGGGGTAAAAGGCCAAAAAACAAGTTCCTTGAATATATATACACAAAATCGGTAACTCTGTCTTTCAAAAACTATATATCACAATGTGGGAAAAAGGTTTTTACGTACGCAAATTCATTTAAACTTTATTTAAAATGAATACTTTCGCCATAATAACGTGAAAAAATTTGAATTTCGCGCCATACCGTGAGTTACCGCCTTAAGTAGAAAAGATTTGTTCTGAAATTCTGTAAATTTTTTTGGACGCGACATTGCATGCATACCTTTATTAAACTCGGTCTAATTAATTTAGGTACCTCTCCATAGCAAGGATTTGTTGTTTCTGGTGCTGGTAGTGATACATGTGGGCCGAGTGCGCCAGCTTGCGGTCCCCAGTGACGTCCGACGACGGGCCCGTCACGCCGTAGGCTGGGTAGTCCACGTCTGCGGCCGCCTTGGCCTTCTTTGATAACCTTTGAATATAAAAAACTTCAACTAGCTAGGTACTTGAGCTCTATTTATATATACCAAACTAGAGGCTGCCCTGCGGTTTCACTCGCGCAGATTTCTCATAAACACAAAAATCCAGTTTTTTCCCGTTCCCGTGGGAATTTCGGGAATTCCTTTCTTAGTGCTCGCCTGCACTCCCTAAGGAATCTACATGCAAAATTTCAGCCCTCTACGCCCAGTAGTTTCGGCTCTGCGTTGTCTGTCAGTCAGTCAGTCAGTCAGTCAGTCAGTAACGGAAGAGTCTTATATATATTGACTAGAGGCTGCCCCGCGGTATCACCCGCGCAGATTTCTCTTAAACACAAAAATCCCGTTTTTTCCCGTTCCCGTAGGAATTTTGGGAAATCCTTTCTTAGTGCTCACCTACACTCCCTAAGGAACCTACATGCAAATTTTCAGCCCGCTACGCCTAGTAGTTTCGGCTCTGCGTTGTCTGTCAGTCAGTCAGTCAGTCAGTCAGTCAGTCAGTCAGTCAGTAACGGAAGAGTTTTATATATATTGATTATAAATCGTTAGATTTGATTGATTGTATGTTAGTTTCAATACGATCTATGGTTTGTTACGTTAAATAGGCTCCGAAATGGAAAGCTAACTATCCCCGGGAGACAGATACGAACAAACGAATATTCAGAACGCAGGCGGTACGAAGTTCGTTTGTTGCAGCAAGTAAGTAGGTTTTTATTAAATGTCAAACAAAAAATTTACAAACTTAATTGCCAATTTGGCATTTTTTACGAATATATTATTAGGATAATCCAGTATCCCAAAAGTAAACCACAGTCATTTATAGTTCATGTTCCACATTTATTGTTACAATTCCAATATTTCCTCTTTTTATTTTCACAGTAACCCTTTTTTCCAAACGTCATCCTTCTAACCTCTAAATCCGCTCTAATCTTTACATCCTGTTACTTCTTACATTTACAAGTCCTTCTTTTAAATAATAAACATTATTCATCATATTTAATAACTTTCTTATTTTAATTATATATCATATTTCTTAAGTCTTTTATTTATAATATTCGTTTCATTAGTAAGTATTTTAACATTATTGTATTAAATAAAGCACTTTTAATGAAGTAATGAAACAGCCATCTTTAGTCAAACTCAGAACAGTATTCATAAAATGCTTCATTACTTTTATATTTCACCGGAAACTATTTTTTTCTTACTTTTATTTTTATATTTCTTACATTCGGCCTTTCCTGACACTAAGTTTGTCCTCAAACTTGGACTTCACACTTACATAGGTGCCAAAGCAAAACATATAATTTTGAATGATTATTTATATATAGGTACTATACATTTTAATTAGGTATTCACAATTATTAATATTATGTTTTTTAACTATGACATGATGTTAGTAGATTTGCAGCTCTACTATCAGCTTTCTCAATACAATTTTGACATTGTGATAGTGGAACACAATCAAACTTTAATTTTTTTTTTTTTTTTTTTGCTAATACTACTTTAACTTAGTTAAAGTGACCTTTACATTACTTACATAAACTTTTTTATTTTATTTTTATATTTCTACCATGATATTTAATAAGGTAGTCAATCTTTAAAGTTATTCATCAGCATCTTATCATACTGCTTCTTAACTTATCTTCTCAACGATATGATGATAATGGATCTCCACCATTATCAAACAAACTGTGTTTTAATTAAACAAAGCTATAAGTATTTTACTATCAATATATAACATAACAAGATGATAGTGCGCGTACAACACTATCCATCCGTCTTTGTAACAACTTTGATAATCTGACGTAGGTAAATTAACATTAATTACAATCATCTCTTAATGATAGTGTGTTATACACTATTCAATATTTTCTTAACAACTTTGATAATGTGACTTATTATAGGTACAATACTACATTTACATTTATTACAACCATGACATAATTATAGTGCGTTCAACACTATCCATCATTCTTCTCAACAACTTTAACATTATGAGTGGATCTATCAACACTGTCATTCGACATGATATTAGTGGATCCGTCAACACTACCCATCAGCTTTCTTACTACAACTTTATCATATGAGTGGATCTATCAACACTGACATTTGACATGATGTTAGTGTATCTGTCAACACTACCCATCAGCCTTCTTACTACAACATTAACATATGAGTGGATCTATCAACACTGCCATTTGACATGATGTTAGTGGATCTGTCAACACTACCCATCAGCTTTCTTACTACAACTTTATCATATGAGTGGATCTATCAACACTGACATTTGACATGATGTTAGTGTATCTGTCAACACTACCCATCAGCCTTCTTACTACAACATTAACATATGAGTGGATCTATCAACACTGCCATTTGACATGATGTTAGTGGATCTGTCAACACTACCCATCTGCCTTCTTACTACAACTTTAACATATGAGTGGATCTATCAACACTGCCATTTGACATGATGTTAGTGGATCTGTCAACACTACCCATCTGCCTTCTTACTACAACTTTAACATATGAGTGGATCTATCAACACTGCCATTTGTGATCATCAAATATTTTTCTAATCATTAAATTTCTCACTTTTTTTTTTTATCATTTCTAGCATAAAAACATATTTATTTTGTTCATCGACATAACTTTATTATTTATTTATTTAACATATACAAAACTGTTTAAACAGTTTGTCTGCGGGATCAGCTGAGTCTCGACATTATCACTGTTATACATTATTTTATAACTATAATGTACCTAAATAATCCTTTTTTAACATCTTTTTGAATTTAGGTACCTTGAAACTTAAATGGTGGAACTTACCTTACTGGCTTTTCCTACTGAACCATACTATTCGTTTTTGAAAGCCTGTAACATTATTATTTGTAGTACTATCGCTCATATTTGGTCGCATCAACGTGTAAGCATGTTTCATTATAAGGGTTATAAAGTTTTAATCCACATAGCACAGTTATTGAATTAATTCGCCCTTATACCAGAAACCCCGTTGTATAGTAGTAAACCCCGTAGTAAGGGAAAACCTTTTAATTTGGCCAGTACCTATAAAACATTGTATTTTACCTTCGCTAGGAGTGTTTTGGAGTTTGCCAGTCTAGTGTGGAACCCCTTCTATCATATACATATTAATAAGATTGAGAAAATACAAAACAAATTTCTGAAATCTCTCGACTATCGTATTCGCCATGTCTTCGACAACTACAAAGCTTGCAGTGTATGCTACATTTTTTTTTTTTTTTTTACATTTCTAACGACTTTGTTTCGTAAATAAATAAATATCTAATAATAGGATATTTCACGATAAAATTTGGTAAGATAAAATCGAATTAAACTACTTCCAAGAAAAATGATCCTAGTCGCAGTGCTCCGTCGTCAGCATAAGCCAATAAATTACAAAGAATTGGCAATGCGGTCGTACGGAATACGCACGAACGCAACTATATTACGAGTATTTGCTCGCGCGCGTACCCACCATTTATTTAATACTGAATATTAAATATATTTATTTAGCTTACTACAATGGTAGGTGTACAAATATAATTTTACAAAAATGTTTTAACTGTAGTTCCTGCTTGGTAAAAACAAATACAAAAGCCACAAAAATATAAAACATGTTGTACATAATAATTTCCAATTATTATGAGTATCTATGTAATAATGCATAAAAACATGTTATTAACATGTTCTATGTCTTTAACTTGAATGTTTATTTTGTACCAAGTATAAATATATATGTACTAATATTCGAACAATGCTTGCTAGAGTTGTGAATTTATCTTTGCGAAATCCCTTTTGCTTTTCTTAAAGATATATATAATTTTTTTTTTTTTTTTGAACCACCTAGTTGGTAGAATTGCTATAATGGTCGACAATTATTCCTAAGGAACAATTCGGTTTCAGGACAGGGCATTCGACAGTCAGTTCAGCAAACAACGATAGTTCGACAGTGTCGCTGATCATGTATCAAAATCGCTAAACAAGAATCTTCTTGCTCGACATTCAAACAGCCTTTTACACAGCGAGCGTCTTCAACTATCTTTTTTTTTTTTTATATTTTTTATTAAATAAGAATTCGTGCTCATTACAATAGTTTGGTTTCACCTTCCTGTAAATCATATTACAAAATTCTAAACATCGATAATGCGCATCAACGTTAACGATTGCCCCACTGATGGGATGATCACTGCGTTATCGCCAACAGGCAAACCAGCCGGCCCGATGACGCACGAATGACTGCCGTTAGAAATGGCAACGCTCCTATCCACTTGAGTAGTGGAATAGTACAAGAGAACAGTAATTTTATTCATTTTTTTTTTTATTCTTATAATTAATACTTTATAATATTTCAAATTGTTTAGAATTTGTATCATTATATATTATATGTAAATTATCCAGCGCTAATATAAATACCACATTTTATTATCGTTCTAGAAATTCTGTTTATAAATTTTAAAAGGCTACCAGATTCTTATAAAATGTGTAAATTTCTGTTAAGTGTAAACTTAACTGTGTTCTCGTTTATAATTATTTTTAATATCCTAATTATAAAAAATAAAGGTCTTTTTTTTTTTTTTTTGAAATATATATACCAAGAAGTAGTTATTTTCACCGTAATTTATGTAAATCACCATAAAATACGCATATTTTACCAGCGTTTTCGATTAAATTACGTTAATTTGCAATAGCAGTATAGTAATTAAAAATAAAATAATTAATTATAGATCTATTTATCCCCTTAAGAGGTCGTAATATTTCCTGCCCATCATTTTACAATATTACATTCCCTACAGCTTGGCACAGATAACTAGAAAATAATGGGGCGCCACTTTGTATGTGAAGTAATAAATCTTTTTCTAATTTTTCTCTTAATATAAAACACAATTTAAGCCCAACGTTGGTCAAAATAAAAAATCTACAGATTCATTATCTGTTTCTTTACAACTGACTTTTTTATTTTTTTTTTATTTTTATTTTATTTTTATTTTTTTTATTATTAGATTTTCTAACCTAAGATAAAAAATGGTTCCGTTTTAAGACACCGTTGCCAAGCTGTAACTTTCAATAAAATCTCATTCTCCATATACCATACAGTTTTTCTCAACTTGTACCCAGATGAATCAACAACATTATCTGCTGTAACGTTTTCAAGTAGGGCCAATTCGTGCCCTAGACTGTAATATTAATGCCAAAACCTTTGTCTGTGTGTATAGAATTGGACTGTACAATATAGGTATTTTAAAATAAAAATTCACTTTGGCCCCAATATTATATTTAAGTTGTCTATACTTTTCTATAGGTACTTTACATGTAATTTGATCCTTGTACTGTGATGTAGCAGTGTGATTTGATACTTGTACTTATACTTTTTTTTTTTTTTTATTATTTCTGTGAGAACTTCATCACACTACTGCGTCTTTGTATTAACTTTTCATGGTAAATCAGCTAGATAAATTCAGTTTCATGAATGAAATGAATGAATGGATGTAAAATATTTAGTATTCGCCCCCTTCTTAAATACTTAAAAAGTCTAACCTACGACCAGACAGAGAGCTTGTGTCTCCCGTGTAAGTCTCGCCGTAACTAGGGTAATTAATTGACTATTCTCTATAATTTTAATTTTATAACATAATTTCTAATTTAATCTACTTATTTTACTAATTCATATTTGGACATAATATCACACTTAATACTTTGAATTATTATTTTTACTATTATTATTATTATTTTCTATATCTGTACTTAATTTCTTTTAATTACAATCTTAGTAAGATTCTAATTTCAATATATTTTAATGTTTACTGTAACAGGGCTTAAAATCATAAATTATTTTACAGAAATAGGGCTCTCGATACAGGCCTAGCCTAGTGAGTGGCCCTTACTAAGCAAATTTTATGTTATTCATTTTACTAAGGCTAATGCATGCTTTTATTTAAACTATGTTTTTTTATATTCTAGGTTAAGAAAGCATGCCAATAAATAAATTTTTATTTTTTCATTTCATTTTCAGAAATATCATCATTTGTTCCCCCTTACCACAAAAAAATTAGACCGGTCTAAAATCGCCAATTTGTATGACGAACTAGTGATTTAAACCTAGTCTAGTGATTTAGACCCGGTTTACTTCTTTTTGTGGTAGAGCCGTCTATATCTATTCAGTTTTAAGGATCCGTTTATGATTTTTCCTAACCTTCATAAGGTTTAGTTTGAGTTGACATGATTTTTATTAGGTATCTTTTCCTTTATTAGAACAAACACATTATTATTAAATAATATTATTAAAATTATATATATATATATATATATATAAGTTAGGTTTTCTCAGTATTTATAAACAAACTATTTATAAAACATTCTGTTGATTTGTGTCTCCAAAGATTACAAAAACACTAAATTTATTTGTAGGTTTTCAGTATTTGCTACTAAGTGTCCCTTTTGTTTACCATTCAAGTTAAAGCTTGAAAGTTTCAACAATCTTCACTTAAATATCCCTGTGAACTTATTCAAATCCTAAGTTTGTCGCTTAAATCTTTTAAGAATAAATAAAATAAAATCTTCTGGTTCACAAAATCTACCTGAGAATTAACTTGTTAATTTATCCATTCCTGAATTCCATGATTTTGGACATCCGCTGTTCTTTTCCTTTAATATTACACATGTTCAATAATTCCATAAGCGGACACAACCACATTTAATCGGTTTCAGCTAAATCGCGGACAAACATTCATACATACCGGCCAAATTGAGAACCTCTTCTTTTTTTTTTTTTTTAAGTTAGTTAATAAATATATATTTCATCATAATATTGACTAAACTATTTTTATTTTGCATTCAAGCATTTAAATTTCCATTATTATTACCAAACAAACATGTTTACTCATGTAATTAGTCACAAATCACTTCAAGAAACATTCAAAATCTTGCCAAATGGTTCATTCAATGGCAATAACACAATTCTCTTCAAAGACAAAACATATTTTATTAAACAAGTTGCCTGCCTGGAAGAAATCTCTTTTCAGCATTATGATAGTCTTTTGGTAGGTACCTTACTGTTATAAAACTTGTAAATGTCAATACCATAAAGTATTTATTCATTAAGTTTTAAGGCCGTCCCTGTCCATTACACTTATTTTTATTATTATTTTACTGTATACTCAATGTTTCTATGACATCTATTTCCTTGAGAACTTATAGAAATCCGTTGATATTAATTTAGTATTCCTGTGGTTTGTTTTCTCTAACATGATGCCTAGTTAGTGAGCTGCATGCTCATTAGACATGTATTAATACTTATTTACTTGATGTACATAACCTGTGATTGTGAGTTTGTGTTCTGGCACCGAGCCAGGGTCACATTGGAGGGCAGCATCAGAATGTGCTACAGACACCTTACCAAAGCTGAATAAATAGCAAGAGGGACGTGCTGACGCACGCACGCCAGAAGTTGCCGGTCTCAAGGCGTCTGCGCTCCCACTGCAAAGACGAGCTACCCCACACCTCGCCAGAACGCTCTGATACTGCAGCTCTGGCGGGCAGCAGCGACGGCGACGGTGACGCGTTCGTTAACCGAAAACAAATATTGAAATTGGTTAGGGAAAGTATAATAGTTTAAAACATAACTTGGTAAGTATATGTGTGTGCTCACCGTTTTTTTTTTTTGAGGCGAGAGTTGACGCCAGCAGGAAGACATTTTCGGCCTCTCTCGTCCACAGCCATCGTTTCTATGCAATCAATATCCATTTTTGCTATACTGGTGCTCCTGGTCTTGATTATAAGACTGAGTAGGTACATACATAGTGGTATAAAACAGCGGTCATCATCATGGTGTCTAGCAAAAGCAAGAGCATTTCACATAACCAAACCAGCATTCTGTATAACCTGTCGTTTTGTTATCCGCTGTGCTGGCTGGTTGTGGTAATGGTATCCAGCCCAGCTGCCTTCCATTTATACCTGTGTGACTATATACCTAATTTCATTTCCACATCACCCGCCGAATTGGTATACTTAGTGGACTTGGGTTTGTTGCACTTCTGATATTAGGATAATCCAGTATCCCAAAAGTAAACCACAGTCATTTATAGTTCATGTTCCACATTTATTGTTACAATTCCAATATTTCCTCTTTTTATTTTCACAGTAACCCTTTTTTCCAAACGTCATCCTTCTAACCTCTAAATCCGCTCTAATCTTTACATCCTGTTACTTCTTACATTTACAAGTCCTTCTTTTAAATAATAAACATTATTCATCATATTTAATAACTTTCTTATTTTAATTATATATCATATTTCTTAAGTCTTTTATTTATAATATTCGTTTCATTAGTAAGTATTTTAACATTATTGTATTAAATAAAGCACTTTTAATGAAGTAATGAAACAGCCATCTTTAGTCAAACTCAGAACAGTATTCATAAAATGCTTCATTACTTTTATATTTCACCGGAAACTATTTTTTTCTTACTTTTATTTTTATATTTCTTACAATATGAATAAAAGAGTGCAAACTAAACGTAAATTCGATTTTCCTAACAATGAAGGATTTTCTAATATACGACACTCACGTGTACCAGCCAAATCCGAATCCCACAATAACAACGCTGATGGCGGCGCCCACGGCTGCGATGAGGGCCACTCCGTAGATAGAATCAGCCGGGTCCTGCGCCAGCGGGTCGTGAACGAGGTGGCGGGGCACGTCAGACGAGTCTTCTTCCACCATACTGTGCCCAAAATATTGCAATTACATTTTTATCCTCTGATTCAACTTTTCGGAGGGTAGTATGGAACTTGATACATGGGTACAGTGGCGGACTAGGAGACCGTAACAGATTTGTCTATGCTTTCGTCAGCCTTAGACTGTATTACCAAAGAACAAGAGCTATTTTGCAATAAAGAAAAACCGGAAGTGTTACGCCGACCGTGTCCGCCACTGTACTAAGTTGAGTCAAGAGGTGAAGGTGAATGTAAAAATTGCTAGCGGCAGCGGCCAACCGGACAACCGGGATACCAGTACGGTGGGCCGCTAGAACACAAATATTAGTATATCAGCATCAGGTATATTAAACAGACACCCAGACTTGGAGCCGCAATACGGAGCGCACGGGCGGGCGTACCGCATAGTGCGAATGCAGCATGAAACCACATTCAAAATCCAATCATCATATTTTTTATCGATAATTTATTAAATGTTTGCTAATATTTAACTATTGTCGACTAATGGTCGGCTACAAAGGGGTCAAAGGAATATAAAAGTGATAAAAAAACTATTCTATAGGAATGCCGAGCAATGCTACCTCTACAATACAAACAAACACGAAATACATTTAGGCTACGAACGCACAGGCGGTTTTATTTCCGCGCGGTGTTTAAGTTTGTTATTTAATTTTCAACCTTATTCATAGGCCCCGAACGCACAAGCGTGTTTTTACGGTATTTTATCCGCTGGTCCGCTGGTGGTACACTTCCATAGGATTCAATATGTTACATAAAATCCGCGCGGAAAAAAACCGCCTGTGCGTTCGTAGCCTTATGTTAGTCCGCATGCCAGCAACGATCGGTAGATGGAACTAATGAATTGAGTACTGTTTAAAATGTTATTTTATGCCTTATAATAATAATGCTACTACCTACCTGTTAGTTACATTGTACTTGTACCTGAAGGGTTTACTCCAGTCTGTTTTCGAACCATGCTTAGTACAACGCACAAGATAATGATGTTGTGCAAAATTTTATTTGCAAATATTCTTGTCGCTATAACTGATCCCGGATACAAAATCCCACTAATATTACGGGATTCGATAAAACTTCACCGCTCAAAATAGCACATGGGCTCTTATTATAAGGTGCTGACTAGTCGGTTATAAATCAAATCTACAGTTTTTAATTGTTCTTTCATGATTATTATTTGAGAAGCTGATTCACTCCTTGATTTATTACTGACTAATCGACCCGGCCAACTTCGTACCGCCTTATCTATTACTATGTTGTGCATGTATTAACCTTCCTCATGAATAACTCTATCATTTATAATAAATGCATTAAAATCCGTTGCATAGTTTTAAAGATAAAACCATACAAGGAAAAGACACGGGAAGCGACTTTGTTTTATTTGATACTAGTCGACCCGGCGAACTTCGTACCGCCTTACCTATTACTATTTTGTGCATGTAATATACTTATAAACCTTTCTCTTGAATCACTCTATCTATTTAAAAAAAACCGCAACAAAATCCGTTGCGTAGTTTTAAAGATATTAGCATACATAGGGACAGACGTGGAAAGCGACTTCATTTTATACTATGTATTGATGTCAAACCCCTCATTACTCAAAGGTAATGTACCATTGTCTAGAAATTAGTTATGCAGGAATGTAGGTACAAGCGTTTTTATTACGCTGAAATATGAATGCTAGCGGGACCCGCTCGTTTTCATTAAAATTTTGTTTACTTTGAATTAAAAGTAACGAGTGAAATTGAAACTACCTAGAAAACTGAAACCATACGTACAGTTTAATCCTTCTGCTCAACAGGGTATTGTAGTTTGTACAGATCTGCCCCTGCATTACAGCCGCTTTTGCAATATTGCCTTGCGTCCTCTTTGCGTTTTTTTTGTATTCACTTTGACACTCTAGAGGACGAAAAGCAATGTTGCAAATGTGGCCGTAATTGTACCTCTGATTAATAAATGTCATTAACTAACAAACGCCGCCAGAAATTAAAAAGTTAAATAAAAGTTATCAACTTAGTCATAAAATAATAATGGAAATGATTCGTATCGTACTCAAAAAAATAAGAAAACAAAATATACACAAAATATATAGTTTGCCCAGATTGGTACGGCGTTTTATGCGTGTTGGTACCGGCACGTAGCTGAGTGAATAATGTAGCGTAGTCACTTGCGCTGCGCCTGCGCGTAGCCGACGCGTAGCTAAGATACTAGGAGGACTTTGAAATCAGGTTAATATCGGTAAGAAATGTTTTAAGAATTATCGAATACGCAGTAAATAAATAATATAAATATATATATTTTTTTTTTATCTTGCTGCTATCTATTATAATAAATCAATGAGAAACACATCTCATCATGTTTCAAAACACACAAGTATGTCAGCGACGGCATCGACGTCGCGATGTCGTCTACAGGGTAAAGCGCGGGGTTATGGGGACCTGGGGGAGGGATGTAGTTGTGAAATCACGTCTCAATTCGCGAAAAAGAAATAGCAAAATGGATCAATCTAATTATAGCAGCGTGAATTTTGTGACGGTCGCACGCGGCATTTACATTTTTTCGGTTTAGTTTTTTGTATTCATATAATCATTTTGCAGTGAAAAATAGTGTACACTAAATGCAAAACTTCTGAAAATGTAAATTCGATGTATACTTCTTCGAATACAGGATTGAAAAACGTTTGAATAAGTTATAGACAGACGAAAAATTTGTATGAAAATTGTGGAATAAATGCAAACATTTCTTAATTATTTTCAAAAGTTTTTATGGATGTAATGGCCAGAAGGACATTATGTAAGGTACACTCGCCTAAGTTCGGACGAACATTGGAGAAATTTTGAAGCATAGGCATTTTGATTTTTTTTCTTAAGTGAACTTACGATTTTTGTGATTTACTCTTCTATGAATTGATTAATAATAAATGTAGATTTACCCCAAATTTTGTAATCTGCGTAGTTACTATACTTTAGGCAAAACAGGCGTTCAAAAAGACGACTTATTTTTACTAGTGCTAGAAAAAATTATAACTGGTTTTCCGAAGGTCGGACTATATTATAAAATCGTTGTTACGTGTATTGTAATAAAGTTCACGTTAGGAAAAGATCCGAAATTTAGTTGGCAACAACATATCCATAGATGATCTCGTAATTTCCTATGGTTTAGTTAGTACAATGTTTTACATTTTTTTTCGCGTTTTTATAATCCGGTCTTTCCTCCTCGTCCAAAAACATGTAAAATAAAGATTCTCAAACATAGGGAATGTGGCCCCTCGAGTTCCTTAAACTTGTAAAAAACATTTTATTTTAAGCCCCACGCCTACCTATTTACACTATGCAGAAAGTATTACGAGTTATGCATTTAGAATTTAAAAAAAGTCAAAATTGACAGTAAAAACAATTAGTCGTGCCGGGCCTCCTAGTCTTCTACTGGGTGTTTCTGACAAGGCGGTAATAAATCAAAGGAGGGATTCTGCTCACCATAACTAACAACTTTCCCAAAGCAACATGGGTCAAAATCTCGAAAAAAATAACAGCTGTTCCATACATTGGTTCGATCAGCTGACGGGGTCAATGTACGGGACGGCTGATTTTTGTTTTGAGATTTCGACCCATGTTGCTTTGGGAAAGTTGTTAGGTATGGTGAGCAGAATCCCTCATTTGATTTATTACCGCCTTGTCAGAAACACCCTGTATAGTAATAAAGTTTGAGAACCACTGAATATTTTTGGACCGGACACTGGTTAGTCCGATCTTAAAACAGAAAGCGAAGACCGGATCTTAGGATACAGATGTCATAGGCGGAATCGTAGTATACAGATTGCGAGATAATATCCGATTTCCGGTCGAATTTTGAATGAAGAAGTACCTAAATCAAAAGTACTCGCCACAAAACGCTATTTAAGTTTTGGAGTAAAGATCGGATCACCGAAATATTCCGAAAAAAACCTTCTTTTTTTTTGAGACTCCGGTACGCCGTTTCTATCAGTCGCAGCTCCGACGGCGGTATGAGGAGTTGGGCAGAATGAAATGGCGAATCAAACAATGTCGCAAACAGTTCAAAATATCGTCTTGTTTGTAAGTAAATCCGAGTATACGGTCTTCGGTCACATCCGATCTTAGGCGAGTCTACCTTAATGGTAAGTCAACAATTATTTGTCAGTTGGTGTGGCCCGCTTTGCGCTCACCGCTACTCCGCCGCTGCCGCGGCCGCCCCGTCTCAACGTGCCGCGCCAGCTGAAAAGTCACGTTGCACCGTCGAATACAAAAGTGCTTACTAATTTCTAAAGCTATACATATAATTTCCTTACTGTTTCTTTAATAATTTCCATTTATTTCCAAAAAATATTTATGTGTATCGAAACCATATCTCAAATTATTATAAATTTAAATTGCAAATCCTGTCTCATATGCAGCGAGTCAGCTGAGATGTCGCTTGGCGCGTACAGTCGAATGCAAAACTTTTCGTCCCCTATTTTATTTAAGTTTTTTTTTTATATAATCTTACAAAATCGGTATCCACAATGTCCGAAATTCGCATTTTATCATTCGCGCTTGAGAAACTGGTACTAGCATAAAACGCCGCATCTAAGATCATCAACTTAGACCCTGTCGAGTGTAAGTATTCGCGAGAGTTGTATTTTTTTGTAAGTGTGATCAAAACTAATAAAGTTTTTCTAAAAATGTGCATGAAAGTGCTTATTGAATGCTTTGTTTTAAAACAAAAGTTGTTTTTGTGCAAGCCTCTATTGAATTTTATTATACACAAGCATCATTACTTACTTAAATTTTAACGTATAATTACTTTGTTTATGTATAATTCCCATGCGCTTCAATTAGGTACTTTACAACATACATAATTTCGAAAAAGGACTTTGCTACGGTAGGATGGGTAGGGGTTCACTATAAGTGTTCAAATTAATTGCTATTTTCTTCACCTCTCCTCATCAGGTGGTGGTATTTTCAACCAGCGGAGGTTGGTAGGCAGTAAGGAGACAGGGATACGGTAGTCCTTACCCGCCCTGCGGAGCATATGCCATTACATTCTTAGAATTCTTGCCACGTCAATTTAAGATAAAGTAAATATTACTTTTTTGTTTTATGTATTATTCTAACGAGTTGATATATTTTTAGCTATTTAATAGGTAGCTAAAATCTTGGATCGTCAGGTGGAGTGCAATGTTTTCTGAAATCGATTTTATTAAAAAGGATTTTATTAAAATCGAATAGTTTTTATATTAAAAAAGGTTTATAATAAAGGTTTTTTTTATAAAAAAACATGTTTCAGGAGTCTAATGATTGTGTTACTTACTTTGTGATGTTTGATACAAGACCAGAATATGTGTCATTTACTTAAAAATCTTTACTAATACGTATCAAAAATTATCAGCATGATTGGAAATTAAGTACAACACTACATTTTAAAAATAAATTATTTTGTGACATATAAGCATTTAGCTTATTACCTAATAAAGTTAAGCCTAAAAAAATACTGTGAAATTATTACTGTAAATTACTGTATTATTGTATTACTGTAATTTTTTAGCTGTGTACATACATAGCCAAAGACACTACTGACGCGCTTTATTTCTTCATTAGTAGGTACCTTTAATAACATAAAAGAGCAAGGTTGTAACCTTGCTCTTTTATCCGTATCCTTGCTCCGTATCAAGACTTCGTTGCCTAGCTGTAGCTGTAGCTAGGCAACGAAGTCTTGATACGGAACTATTTTTATTTAAAGTTCAAACCCAAAAAAAATTATTTGTTGTAAAGAAACAGATCATGAATTTATTGATTTTTGATTTGAATTTGGGATAAATAAGCAAGTGAATAAAAATTACTAGGTCCATATACAAAGTGGCGCCCCCATTATTTTCTAGTTTTCTGTGCCAAGCTACAAAACGGATTATTAATTGTTTTATATTTTTCTTCAAAAAAAATTATATAATGTGACATAGTACCTACTTATCTTTTTTTAGTGCGCATTGTGCGGATATTGTACGAATATGTTTTTTATTACTTTTTACACTTCAGTTATATGTAATCTAATTAATTTGAGAAAACTTACGTTCCAGCCCTGAGTTTGTCTAAGTTTTCGGCGATGAGTGTCTTTGTTCTGCTCAAGTTCGGGTTCTGACGAGTCTTTCGGGGTTCCTCAAACACTATGTCGGCCTTTAAAAGTTTTACTTGAGGTGCTATTGTTGCGAGCATTGGGTGTGCTGAAATCATAAAAGTGTCAAATGTTTCTATTTATATTTTTTTCTTGATTATTTAATTATTATTTAATACTTACAGTTATAATTACTTTGTGCTGAATCTGTTTATAAGTTTAGGGTACCTATCAAATAACTAGCTGACCCAACAAATTTCGTACCTCGCCATGCAAAATTAATTTACACAATTTCATTATTAATTTAGACTACGTGCTATGTTGACGCTTCTCTGCGGGATGGAATTTTTAGAGCTGGTTGTAGCATAACAAATTTGAAATTGTATGACAGTAAAATATAGGTGTCACCGGAAAATAATAAGATTCTAAATAAGATAAACTTTCGTAGGATTCTAAACGAGAGATAAATTGAATTATTTTACGCCCACTTTGCAAATTTATAAATTTTCGGCTCGTCTTAGTAAATTTATAAACTAACGGAAATCAATTCGTAAGATTCTAAACGGATCGACCAATCACAGAAGAGCTTTTAATTTTACGCTTTTTGAAATACGGAAAATAACACACTGCTCTCTGATTGGTCGATGTTGACAGTGAAAATGCTTGCGTCCATAGACTAACGTACAATCAGACTTGCCAAACAATTCGATCACACTAAAAGTATTTTACTGGTACTAAAAACTAGGTAGGTAGGTTAATAGGTTAAAATGTTACCGCTAATGTGCATAATTCATTAAAAGTGCACTAACTGGCTGAATCCGTTAGAGTTCGAAATAAAATGTTGTTCTCAACATTAACTAGGTAATCTGCAAAATCCCTAGGTAATCTACAGAGTAACAACTAAGTTAAGCTCAAAAAATTTTTTACTTAGATTTCAGTTTAACACAGGTAATCCAAGCTCCGCTCGCTTCGCTCGCTACGCTGGTTAAAGATCACAAGCCACACCTAACCTAACCTACAATTTTGCCCTAGATTTGAATTTTCGGTCGGAGTTTTCTATTTTCCGCACTTAATCGGCGAGACATCCGGTAATACGCACATTAACTAAGTAAAGTGTGGATACCCCATATTTCACATAAAATTTCGCACATTAACTGACCTAAACAGTTAATGTGTACATTGCCCGGTAAAGTGCACATTAACGTATTTCGCAATATAACGGTGACAGATATAATACAAAAAGTAACCTTGTATTATAGGTACCTACCTACCTACCTAGTAGGGGGTTCCCTATTTCACTCTACAAAAATAAAACATTTTGGACATGGCTACCATAAAACTTTCGTAGCTCTGTGGTAAATTTAAATTCATTATACATGGCGTTTGGTTATTGGTTACTTATTATTTTACGAGTGAGTTTAGTAAGTTTATCAATTTACGAAAATGTAGGCGTAAGATAATACAATTTAACACTCGTTTAGAATCCTACGAAAGTTTATAAATTTCCTAGAAAATTTATAAATTTACGGTTTTTGTTATTTTCCGGTGACATAGGCATATTTTTCTTTTAGATATTTTATATCGAGTATTTAGTATTCTTTCCCTCCAGGAGTCGGAACTACACAAACAACTTATTTTAATAATTAACATTGGACGGTGGCCAGGCCAATTGGACTGAATGTATGGAATATATAATTAGATGCAAATTCGAAGTTGCGTGAACAATTCGAACAAACCTCACAAACTTTCGACAAGATATTTGTGATGTACTGCCTGATGAAGTAGTAGGTACCTACCTGCTATTTTATATTCTTCTTCGAAAAATTCCTTGTCGAGTGGTGTGTAAGCGAACGCTTTCCTATTATCTGTATTATAATTAGTTTCCATGTAGTGTGAGCTGGGAACTTCAATAAAGCCAGATTGTTCAGATTTGGACACATAGTGTGGGTTGTATGAAATAATTTTGTTCCGGGGCTCTGGGTCCTCGTTCTCGGGCCGCGGCTCCAGGTTGAAGGCGGGAGCTAGGTAGGGCACTCTTTGATTTGGCAACTGAGACTCACGCTCTCTCTCGTAGTCATCGTACTCCTTAAGAGTAAGACGTGCTATTTCCTAAAATGATAAACGTGAAACCGTAATGAACAAACGTTCCTAAGTTGGTAAATCTTAATTAACCTACCTATTCTTACAAAACAAAAATACCATAGCACGTATATTTTTCGTCGTAATATACAATTCTTTAGGACGTTTAGGACATGAATATCACTATAAAAGGAACGTTTTATATCTATTCAATTGAATCGATGGTTATAGATAAGAGGAAATCGATTTTAAAAGTAGGAAAACATAAACACCCGGCTCAGATTATAAATTATACCTACATACTACATACATATATTTTTCTTTTAAGGAAATATTTACAAATAATTTTATTTCTAGTTAAAGGTGTAAAAAATATTAAGTAATCCGTTCTGGTAGTTTTACGCCCGGACACACATCTTTGCTGCTCCTCCGGAGGAACAGCCCTTCATCAAAAAATTGTAATACTCACACACACGTGAAACAAAATGGTAAATTATTAATAATATTGTCATTCAATTCATCAAGACCGCAGTGGTAGGCCCTGTCAACGAGTGTAGCCGAATGACGTCCAACAGAGCGAGGTAGAGAGACCGTGAGGCGAGCTACGTTGGCACCGTGATCGAGTTGTCATCGTGACCACGACCGCTCTGTCAAGAGCGGAACGAAAGAGAAGAAGCATAGAAGAAGATTGACATTACCTCGGACAACCAGTCAATCGGGCGTGGTCTGGGCGGCAGTATATGTCCGATAGTCGGGTCTTCATCAGATCTCCAATCGTCGCTTAGCAACCCTTCTCTTGCTCCCTCTCTTTGGTACTCAGCAACGGAGGCATAGGGATCCAACATTGGGCCATGCCGTGGCAAAACTTTAAATGAAAACATCACATTTATTTCAAAGAGATTAGTTGAGTAATATAACGTATTTTCGTGATTTACGCCCACCCAAGAAAATAGCTTCTATTCAAATTATATTAGGTTGTAATTTTAATACTCACTAAAGGGTTTGTTTTTTATATTTTTTATGCATGGTAGGTACATTTAAGGATGCCTATTTATTTGAAACTGACTCAAAAAAAACTTTAAAATATCCCGAAACCACTGCATAGATTTAGCGACGTTATTTTATCGACAATGACGATGACTACGTACAAAAAAAAAGTAAAATCAAGCTTTTATTTCAATGCGCTAAAAGGAATAAAATTAGGCAGACTGAACGCGTATATATATATACAAAAATGGATTTCATCCGAACAAACATTCATACATACATACATTGCAAATAAAATAATAGTTATATAAGACTTGTACATAAGAAGAGGCATTAATACACGAGTGTGGTTTTTATAATAAGATCACAGGAGTGTTTTAATGTCTAATTTTATGTACAGTTGCATACATAACTTTCCAAAGATACAGTAGATTTTAAGTAGCTTTACTGGAGGTCTACCTTTCTGGTCGTTGTATGGTAAATACGTGACATCGTCAAAATTGACATACGTAAAATAACTCAAATGCTCTAACTTTTTATGAATAACAGGATTTATCTACATGCATATCATAAGTTTTCTACAATATGTACAGAATGGCCTGCATTTTTAAGTTAATGGGTACATCCACTGTACTATAAACTTATTTGCTGTCACAAAACCTACAACTACAATAACTTTTCTGATCTTTAGAAGTTCGAAACAAATGACTGACATTGAAAGTTTTTTTAAGAGGCATAACACAGTAAAAAAGCGCCACCCGCGAATAAAAATTATATCTTCGAAACTAAGGCAAATATCAAATCTGTAGCTTTCTTTGGTCCTTAACCTCAAAGCTATACAACAATTCCCTACAAATACTGGGCTAAATTATCTAGCGGAGTACTGTTTCAAATTTTTTTTATTTGCCTTAATTAAGAAGATATAAATTTTTTCGCTGGTGGCGCTACATTAGCTGCGCTATGCCTCTCCGCATAAACATAAACTTAGAATTTCTATTTTTATCTGATATGATAATGCCTTCAATCGGTGTGATGTTGTGGATAGCTCGCGTATATCTTTTACCTCCTCGTGAAGGGGTGGGGAGGGGGTGGTGCTGGTGTGTGGGTGTCAGGGTGCCGGATGGTTGGGGGAGGGCGGTGCGCTCGGCAACTGTTTTACCTTCATCCACCATCTCTGACGTAGGTAATCACTGGGCTGTGCAATTCTGACACTAACTGGTAGCGAGGTGTGTCCAATTATAGAAGGTATTTTAGGACAAGACAACAAAAAGACGTAGCTTTGTATAATAAAACCTTATGCCTATGCTGTCTTTGTGATGTGGGATCAATTTTCTCTCGCTATATAAGTACCTGCATGTATTTTCTTGATAAGTCTAAAATAGTCTTCATCGCTAAAGTTTAAAATCTCAACTTTTTACAGGTCTGTTAAGTACTAAACAACAAATTTTATAAGGGTTTGTCTCTCATCACGTCAAATCAACGAAAAATTAATAAGATGCAACAGTTAAAATGTATGTTACCTAGACTTAGAAGTGGGTCAAATTTAAGTTCGCAGATTTTGTTATGAACATGTTGGTACCTATAGATGTGACCTAGAAAGCGTGCTGCAGCAAAACTTTTAACTTTTCATCGGTCACGATTATTACACAAATAATATCGACATTGTACCTATTAATTTAATATTAAACCTTTTAAACATCTGTTAACTGATCTTCGTCTTTTGGTTCTGCAACATTTGTGCTTCTTCCGAAATCTAATTCGTCTAAAGTATTTCTAAGTCCCTAAAATGGAAGCAAGCACTCAGGAAATTGTGAATGGTAAACTGCACGGAGCAGGTGGCACGTATAGTCGAATCCTGCCCAAGCCGCATTTATCAGGGTTTTTGTTTTCTCAAATTATTTTCCTACTTTTAAGTTATGCATAATTATATTCTAATGCAATGCAGTAGCATGAAACTGGCAACCGGTGTTTTTTTTTTTTACTTTTAACAGACGAAGATACGTTTGTGTATATGCATTGCATTTTTAAGTATATCAGCCGCTACTTTCTCAATGCTGAGCATGCTTCTTTTCCCATTTTCCACACTTCTCCGAATCCTCTTAGAAACATTTAAAAAAAATACTTTATATGTGTTTGGGAACTAAGGTAAGTATAGTAAAACCATATTTTTTATTAGGTAAGTATAGTAAAACCATATTTTTTATTAGGTAATTATAGTTAATTTAAAAAAATAAACTTTTGCAGAGCTAAAGGATACCTACTTATGCCGTTGCTGAAGAGATACCTAAATAAGATTGAAGACCGACTGATCGATCAGCCTGGAACAGCCTTTTTGTCACCCACGCATATTTTGTAGGCGAAATAAGCATTCGAGCTATAGTTGCTGGCATCCAAGGTGCAATCATTTTCTTACCATTTAAATCCATTAACTGTGGATCTCTCTCTCTTAGTTTTACGTAGTATTCTCTATTTTACTGTGCTTCAATTGCATTGAGCTCAAGCAAATCGAGCGATAGTGTAACAACAGGTGTCAACAAGTGGGTAACCTACATACAGATCGCACTGTGCGCGCCATTTTTTTTTAACCTTTTTAAGTTTTTTTCTGACAAACAAATGAATTGAAGATATTACCACTCAGTATAAACCACGCGCTAAGTATAATTAAATTAACAAACATCAGGATAAATTGCAATAAAAACGGATGGTCTTATCAGTGAATGATAACAGTTGTAACTAAACAGAGAACAATTTTGTTAATGTGGTAAGTAACTGAATGCAGTAATTTATTGGTTGACTTGACTTACCTGGAGGCCTAGCGAGGGCACAGGTCGCTGTCGCCACCAGCACACCCAGGAGCGGGTGCATCTCTAGCGTCTGCTCCTCTAGGCTACCAGCCAGAAATGTTTACCGAGAGCACAAGCAGAACAGGCTGCGCAGCACACCACTCCGCGCCGATCGATACCACGCCCACATCAAACCACAATCGCTACTTTTCATAAGAGCTCAACACACATTCGAACCTAAAGAGACAAATTGATCCTAATTCGTACCCAATACAATACAACGTACAATTTCATCTCGTATTCCTGAAAATGAAACCTTTCAGGATAACTAGTGCATAGAGCAACGCGAAGCTACTCTAGAAATCTACTACGTATGAACATATATGTAGAAGAGCTCAATATTTATTTTTTAACTTGGTTTAATTTTAGATTCATTAACTTGTTAAACAAACTCATTGTAAGTAAGTATATGATAGACTTGACATGGTTAGGTAAGTAAGTAAATAACTAAATAAAATTATATTATAAATAAATAGCTACTTATAGTAAATTAGAGATGTATAATAGAGGTTATGATATGAAGGTAACCCAGAAAGATGTCTTTCTTTTTATATGTTTATAACGCAGAGAAAGTCGAACCCCAAGTTTCATAATAAAATTACAAATTGTAACGCCGACATACAATGTAGCATTTCTGAAGCTTTGCAAGATTTGTTTGCTAACAAAAAATATAGCACGAGCTCGAATCCTCGAAACACCCTAACCCATTCAAAAAAACAAACAAGAAAAAACGAGAACAAAGTTTTTATAATGTTATTATTAGCGTTCAGTAGCGTTTTTGTTAGTGTTATTTAGTCGTAATTTTATTGTGTTTCCGATCTGCATCCGCGAGTTATGAATTTCTATACATTCTTTATTTGAAATGCATTTTCTAGTAAGCAGCAGTAGTTTTTTATTTTATTTTTCAACTATGAAACATTTTTTTTATTTATTTAATCTTTGCCTAACCCAAAGAAATTTAGCTATACGCTTTACTGCTATTACTATTCAAAGCCTAAAAAACCTAAACTGGCTTTTAAAAAAATGTACGGTTAAATCGTGTTTTTTAGGATATGTGCAGTGGTAACAACAGAATCAGGTAACATCCTCATAACAGGAGGAAATGTTTCTCTTCTGGTTGTAAAAGTTACGTGAACAGATTTTGTTTCATTTGCTTTAATTCCCCATATATTAGCCAGTTGGAAATATTATCAAGGCTCTCTTGGTTGAAGCTATTGTATGAATTTCGTGAACTGCCAGTGCAGCTGTGTTATCTGCAAATGTTTCTAATCACTCCATCAGTCAGAGGCAGGTCTGAAGTATATAAAAGATACAGGGTTGGCCCTAAAACGCTTCCTTGTGGAACTCCTGCATTTATGGTACATAGTTTTGACATTTCTTCACCTTGTTTTATGAAAAAGTAGCGTTCAAGTAGGTATATAGGATTTCAGGTCGATGGTTAAAAATATTTTTTTCATCTTTTTGTAGTTTGAGGGCCCTTAGTTTTCTCAGTAGCTGTCTTGTGCACCTCATTATAGTTTTTGAGATATGATTCTAGATGGCAATAAAATTTAAACGGTGCTAATTGGTTATCATATTGGTCATAGCAGACGGTCTCTCCTGTCCCCCATTAACGTATGTCCACTCATCTGCCATACACCCTGTATATGTAGTGTACCTTTCATCAAAAATTGACAACACACAGTAAACGTGGATAAGTTCCTCTAATTAAAAAATCGACTGCTTATAGAATTATGTTTTTTGATTCGGGTGGTACCGTGAAAAGGACACTTAGCGAAGATCTGCACTCTTTTTGAGTAGGTAAGTAAGTAGGTAGATACTTACTGTGTGTGCGTCAGTGGGGCCGAAAAAGTCACGGCATCGAAATTTTGAAAATGCCAATATTCAGTGCATCGAACGAAGGATTAGTGCGCGAAGTGTCGAATTTGTGCATCCAGAGGTTCTGGAGTTATAGGCTAAAAACTAATTCTGCTGGGATGACGTCATCCTGGAAACACTTTTTTGAACCGCTGGGCCTAGTGCTTTGAAACTTGGCAGAAATGTAGCTTATAAATGTGCCTAAATGTGCGCTGAATCTGGTAAATGTGCCTCTTCAGATAACAGAGTTATTCCATCTGTTGCTGGACTGACGTTTTGCCGGAAATCTATTTTATTAAATATTTCGGAAACTGCTGACGCTAGAGAACTGGATTTTTTATAAGCATTACTAGTCACTTTCTTGAATTTGTGACAATATGTCGGTTTCAAAATAATTGTTAGTTTTCGTGAAAAAAAAAAAACAACAAAAAGAGAAATACCCTGAGCACTAATTAAGGACGATACTTGGAGACTTCAAAACTCTATAAACCCTTCCTTACCTTGTCCTTCACGTTATTCTGAAGTTTTTATAACGCTAGGTCAAATACTTTTCGAGAAATAAAGCTTTAACTAAATGTTTGACCGCGCGTTACGTTTAACAACCTCTCACGCAAAAACCAAAGCAGCGACGACATTGGTAACCTGGCACTAATTCGAGTATTATGTAATAAAGATTAACTTTAAATTTCAGTGTGATATTCTTAAACAATCCGAAGTTATTCAAGAAAAACATTAAATTTAGAACTAACCGACCAAATTAAATGGACCACTAAAAAGCGGCCATTGCATACAGTGTGCCCACATTTTCTAGTTTGTTGGATTATAGTGTACCTTTTAGCTGAAAAGTGTAATGAGTGTTTTGAGGTTGCATTAAGTACATGGCTAAGTTAAAAAATACGAAATCCCTTTCTCTTAGTACCTATATGATCTTTTGAGTAAGTACCTAATGCTAAACTAACTAAGACTAAAACTACTTAGATATTATCATTATTTGACGAAAGTATTAAATATCTAAGTAAGTACATAGATATTGTATATATAGTAGTATTTAGTTAGTTTGGCATTAGGTAATGACGATTCACTAAGTATTCTTATCAAATTTCTTGCATGACTGGAGTGTCCACTACTGGGCCTTTAGAATAGGCCCGCTTATTTCGCGACAGTGTGCTAGCGACGCGCCTAGCCCCGACCACGAATTGTCGTGAGCGGGAGCTAGGCGTCGGCCAGGTGGAATACGGGCTTTACTATAGTGTACGGCTTATAAAATACGAGCTTTCCCGGCTTACTTCGTTACGCCATATAATTTAAAATACTACAAAAGACTTGGCTCTATAGACTATGTTCTTTTGGCTGCCCAGAATGGCCGAATAAAAAACCAACAACAACAACAAACCACCTGTCAAAATATGTAAAGAACGGAAAAAATATTGCACCTTGGGTTACATTGTTTGAGTTTAGGTAAGGACCCCTAATTTTTTTGATAATCTAATATAGCCTATGACACTCGGGGTTAATGTAGCTTCCTACCAGTGAAATAATTTTTCAAATCGGTTCAGTATTTCCGGAGCCTATTCGTTACAAACAAACAAACACACAAATATTTCCTCTATATTATATTGGTAATGGTATATAGATTGCAGTCGACACTCTCAACCGCATGCAGTAGTCCATCGCCAACCGCACACAGTTAGTCAAGGAGGAAATCGAAATTTAAAAGTAAAAAAAATACCTTCCCGAAATAGTAGGTGATTATAGTTCAATGCCCGAAATTCGTTTTTTTGCACAACTATAAAGTAGTACAACTGAAATGGAAAGCTTACTGTGTTTCGAAAAACCAGCCGAGAGAGAGGACATTCTCCCTAGTGTCACCATTGACACTTGGATGACATTGAACCAGTGAGATGGGAACTTTGAGTATAGAGATGGGAAACCTTAAAATGGCGGATGGATGTCCAAAGTGGTTTGCCTAGAAGAAATCGCTTTTAGAGATAAGGTCGCTCTTTGCATGCAAATTTAATGTTTGTTTTCTATCTATATATTTTAGCGGCAGATTAAAGAAAGTAAATATAAATGTACAGTGGCAGTCTCATTGAATATAACACTTTATACTACTTTCTCGTGGCTTTACTACACTTTAATACCAAAAAACAAGACCTATTTTTCAATACAGAAGAACCAGAAGTGAGCTGGGCTGAATGAGTCCGTGACTGTACAATTTAGTTCTGTTGCGGGAGTAAATACGAATTATATTACTCGTCATTCGACTACATAATTACTCATCTTATGCGAACTAGTCCAGTAAGCAGCCTACAAAAAAGTAAAATAGTTAGGTACGTATTATTATATTATAATTTATTTAGGTACAAGGTATGACATTCATTAAAAGAACAATTTTATTTTAAACTAATAACACATAATAACATAATAACACATCACACTCAGAGCCCCTAACTAGGAAGAACCTGTATCTAGGATGCCCGAAACACACACAGAGACGAACATCACACCCAGACCGGAAACAAACATCGATATTCATCATATCAATATTCGCCATGCCGGGAATCGAACCCGGGTGCACACGTTTACGTTTACTCTGTAAACTTTGAAGAAACAGATTTTCGTTTCTTACGATCTTAATTTACGTTTTTTTTAATGCATTTTTTTTTTCTTTTCTCATTCAGTCACCGTTTTTGTTGATTTGGTTTAATTTTGGAATTTTATGATATTTTATTTTATTTTACTATATATACAGGATGAGTCTTTATAATAATTGAAAAAAATATGCAAATTCATTATGTTTGTTTTTATTTTTTTATTAATGGCAAATAGTGTTATTTTTTTTATTGTATCGCTATACTGCGTACAATTTGTGATGATTACTGTATTTATTTCAAAGTGATATATAGGTACAGTCACGGACTAGGAGGCCGTAACAGATTTGTCTATGGTTTCGTCAGACCTAGACTGTATTACCAAAGAACAAGAACTATTTTGCAATACAGAAAAACCGGAAGTGTTACGCCGATCGTGTCCGCCACTGTACATGGCCATTCTTTTTACAACTTATCCGATTTCTATTTTATCTATTTATATGTTTGCTTTAATTCTAAATTTATATTAATTATGTTGTTGTATTCATAGGATTCATGTTCTATTTTATTTTTAATTTTTTTCAGGATTAAATTTTATTATTAATCTTTTTTTCGTATATTAATTTTATATTGTTTTATTCTATCTACAGCGTGTTTCTGACAAGGCGGTAATAAATCAAAGGAGGGATTCTGCTCACCACACCTTACAACTTTCCCAAAGCAACATGGGTCGAAATCTCAAAACAAAAATCAGCCGTCCCGTACATTGACCCCGTCAGCTGATCGAACCAATGTATGGAACAGCTGTTTTTTTTTTTGAGATTTTGACCCATGTCATGTTTTTGACTGCTCCGTGGCTCAGTTGGCAGTGATGTGGACTGAGTAAGCGTGAGCACCCGGGTTCGATTCCTGGGCGGGACGAATATTGATATGATGAATATCGATGTTTGTTTCCGGTCTGGGTGTGATGTTCGTTTCTGTGTGTGTTTCGGGCGCCCTAGATACAGGTTCTTCCTAGTTAGGGGCTCTGAGTGTGATGTGTTATTATTATTATTATTATTATTATTATGTTGCTTTTGGAAAGTTGTTAGTTATGGTGAGCAGAGTCCCTCCTTTGATTTATTAACGCCTTGTCAGAAACACCCTCGTACTCTCATTTATTTTACATTAAGGGTCCTGGCGGATTAACAGAGTCGCGCAAGATTGGTTAGAAGTAGTAGGGCGACTGTATAGGGTTGAGACAAATCTAAACAAATATAGAGCAGTGAACGTCTATCGGTAGGGACGACGATGCAACATCGATGTAGTGATTTACCTTCTCTCTGGTTTTAACATCAATGCGATGCGATGATCATAGAACATCGATGACTCAGAGTAAGGAAACCGCCGCTACGCTACAATAGAGATAACCTATTTTTGTGTATTTGCGTATTTGCCCTGTCCTGGTTACGCTTACAAAACTTACTATGTGATCAAAAAGGACAGAAGATGGGTTCGATTTTGAGCGGCGTATCAACTAAACTGTCAAATAGGGTTGTATTGAATCCAGTTTCAATCGATATCGATATACGCAAAAATGAAAACTTATAATAAAAATATGTCAGTGTCACAGAAAGATTTTCTATCTTTTTTCTTTAAGTTTTTTTGTGTCAGAATTATATTTAGGTACATAGATGAAAAAAAGTATGCATCACACAGCACAGATAGTAATCAGTTCACATAAGAAAAACCTAAGTAAAAATATATAATACATAATATTTTAGCAGTAAGTACTGTGCGATGAAAGGGCTCGGGCTCAGCTTCTTATCACAGAAATATGCGCACTAAGTAGGTACTCCTAATTCACGTAACATACATCGCAACGCTGTTAATCCGCCAGGACCCTTAATGTAAAATAAATGAGAGTACGAGTCTCAAGAGTGAAGACACTGTACGCTAATATATACTGGGTGTTTCTGACAAGGCGTTAATAAATCAAAGGAGGGACTCTGCTCACCATAACTAACAACTTTCCAAAAGCAACATGGGTCAAAATCTCAAAAAAAAAACAGCTGTTCCATACATTGGTTCGATCAGCTGACGGGGTCAATGTACGGGACGGCTGATTTTTGTTTTGAGATTTCGACCCATGTTGCTTTGGGAAAGTTGTTAGGTGTGGTGAGCAGAATCCCTCCTTTGATTTATTACCGCCTTGTCAGAAACACCTTATATAAAACCCTCAGTGCTCTTGAAATTCTCTCTTCAGAAACAGAATAAAATAATGTTCTACTATCCTAATTTTATTATTGACTTAAAATTTTTGGAACTCTGAACTTCAAGCCCGAATGCTTTGAGGTTTGCAACTTATTGAGATTTCACTTTAATCTTTCCCAGTGAAACAGAAGTTTCTTTGGTAAGAACAAAACAATACTTACCAAAAAAAATCTAAGCTTCACACTTACCCTGTTAATCAGGCAAAATAAAAAAAATATTTTAGTTATTTATTTAGCTTGAAGAATCGTACCGGAAGACGCAGAAAAGGCCAGAGCGGCCCCTCAGAAGGTGGACAGACGATCTGGTGAAGATTGCAAATCCGAATCTGATTTTTTAACCATTTTTGGAATGATATTGATTCAGTCAGTTCGTCACCAATGTATATTGAAAAAAAGTTATACAATTTGTTTGTTGAGTGATTTTTTTTTTTTATTTAGCCCTATATGTCCCACTGCTCGGCAAAGGCCTGCTTCTTTTTCCAAGCCTTTATGTAAGTCAGTAATAAAATTAGGATAGTAGAACATTATTTTATTGTGTTTCTGAAGAGAGAAATTCAAGAGCACTGAGGGTTTTATATAAGGCGATTATAAATGTATATGTTGAATGCTACGAATAAGTTGAATGGCTAAATCAACTTTGAATTTCCTCTTAATTTCTTTACTTTTAACTAATTTATAACAGCCAAAATTGTTTTTTGGCCAAAATCTTCGGTCAATAGCTCTTTCATTATGTAATAAATCGCTAGTTTAATATTTTTAATGAGCATCCAAAAACTAATTACTACAGACCGTTTAAAAAGTTATTTCATACCCATTTGCTGCATTTGCAGAAGGAAGCTGGATAGCATACTGCGCCTCGAAGTAATTAAATTATGTAGGTACATGGCCATTATTTTTACAACTAATCCGATTTCTATTTTATCTATTTATATGTTTGCTTTAATTCTAAATTTATATTAATTATGTTGTTGTATTCATAGGATTCATGTTCTATTTTATTTTTATTGAATTTTTATATTCTCAGGATTATATTTTATTATTTATCTTTTTTTCGTATATTAATTTTATATTGTTTTATTCTATCTACAGCGTGTTTCTGACAAGGCGGTAATAAATCAAAGGAGGGATTCTGCTCACCACACCTTACAACTTTCCCAAAGCAACATAGGTCGAAATATCAAAACAAAAATCAGCCGTCCCGTACATTGACCCCGTCAGCTGATCGAACCAATGCATGGAACAGCTGTTTTTTTTTGAGATTTTGACCCATGTTGCTTTTGGAAAGTTGTTAGTTATGGTGAGCAGAGTCCCTCCTTTGATTTATTAACGCCTTATCAGAAACAACCAGTATATATTAGCGTACAGTGTCTTCACTCTTGAGACTCGTACTCTCATTTATTTTACATTAAGGGTTCTGGCGGATTAACAGCGTTGCGATGTATGTTACGTGAATTAGGAGTACCTACTTAGTGCGCATAATTCTGTGATAAGAAGCTGAGCCCGAGCCCTTTCATCGCATAGTACTTACTGCTTTGCTATAAAAATATTATGTATTATATATTTTTACTTAGGTTTTTCTTATGTCAACTGATTTCTATCTGTGCTGTGTGATGCATACTTTTTTTATCTATCTACCTAAATATAATTCTGACACAAAAAAAACTTAAAGAAAAAAGATAGAAAATCTTTCTGTGACACTGACATATTTTTATTATAAGTTTTCATTTTTGCGTATATCGATATCGATTGAAACTGGATTCAATACAACCCTATTTGACAGTTTAGTTGATACGCCGCTCAAAATCGAACCCATCTTCTGTCCCTTTGATCACATAGTAAGTTTTGTAAGCGTAACCAGGACAGGGCAAATACACAAAAATAGGTTAACTCTATTGTAGCGTAGCGGCGGTTTCCTTACTCTGAGATCCCTACTCTGATTGTTGTTTGTGGTTTTTTAAATTCGCCCATTCTAGGCAGGCAAAGGAACTTAGTCCATACATCCAAGTCTTCAGTAGTTTATTTCTTAATAATGAAGTCTTCTGTAGTTTATTCTTTGTTTTCCTTAACCTAGGTTCCTAACCTAACCCATTGAAATTCGAGGGTGGTCGGTCTCGCATTCCAATGTTCACACGGAAGTTTTCGAGGGACATCGATCAGAATTATTTTGGAGCGCCTTCCTTTATTTCTTAGAGGGCACATTATAACACTAATTCCACCATACTAGCACAATAATAGCCACGAAAAACTAATTTAGAAAACTAAGAAACATAAGCCCGACATCTTCTTTTCATTTCCCCCCCAAAACCTCTTCCCTACTCTGACTGATGTTTGTTTTCTTTCATCGGTTCAAGCTCGGTTCAAGTCTCAGGTTCAAGCTGGTTCAAGTGATCATCATCATCTTAGTCACAGAGTATTTTAATACTTTAGTGATTTACCTTCTCTCTGTTTTCATCTTTCAAGTTTTCAGATATGTAGGTATAGGTACCATAATAAAATTCTAAATTTGTGAAAAGAATAGTCGCAGTAGGTAGGTACCTAGCTAGGTACTGAAAATGGTAACAATGTGTACTTAAATCAAAGCTGGTGTTTTTAAAAGAGAAATTAAAAAATGGTCGATAGACAATCGGAAGAAGTGAATTTGTTCAAGCCAAAACTATTCAAGCTTCCATTGATTTTGAGGATGTCTTCATAAATTTGATTTCGTATTTTTGAGTTCTTTGACAACGATGCGCTTCCATCGAAAATGCGGTGACCGAATCACCCTTCTCAATAATAACTCGACGGCAGTCCGAAACTTTGTAGAGTTCAACCATGGACTAATACTTAGTGCCGAGCCGCTGAAAGATGATGTTGTTTTTGAAGTATCTATCGACCGAAAGGTAATATGCAACAATTTTTGCGTAAAGTCGGTAGTTTTGAATGCGGCAGTAGGCGCACTCTCGACTCTAAACTGTTTATTGAACTTGTTCTCTGGTCTAGGTAAATGTGTGGAATGGAAGCCTGGAGATAGGTGTGACAACACTGGATCCTGAACATCTGGAACTACCAGCAACTGCTACAAAGCTTCGTAATACAGCCTGGGTTTGTTTTATTTGTTCAGTTAACCAAAATATTGCTTTGTGAAATTGTATTGATGGGAATTAAAACTAATAAAAATGTTCACGGCAGATTATGTCAGGCAGTTCAATAGTCAAAGACGGAGTCACATTGCTAAATGGATATGGACCAGAGCTGGATGGCCTTCGTGAGGGTGACTTTCTTGGTGTTATGAGAAACAGCAAGGTACTTATTGTTTACTTTGTAAACCTTTTATCACTGTTTATTAAAGCCTGAAAGCAACTGACACAGCATCAAAATGACTGATTACTTTTTTATGTTTATTAATTACTAGCTTTTACCCGCAGCTTTGCAAGCGCTTTTTATAATATAGGTAAATAACTGGTTAATTTGTTACTGTATAAAAAATGCATCTACAGCAAAAATTCAAATTTATTAAAAAGTTTTGCATCCTGTATGTACATCAGATCCAGGGCAATATACAGGATGTATGGCAGATGAGTGGACATATTTTTATGTCGTAGCTAGAATGTAAATCACAAATGTCATTACAAAGCAAATTAACTCTATACAAATGCATCATAAAACCGGTCTGGACTTACGGAATACAACTGTGGGGAAGTGCTGCAAAATCAAATATAAATTTTATACAAAGATACCAATCAAAAATGCTGCGCTTAATTGCTTGTGCTCCATGGTTCATCACTAATGATCAGCTCCACCGAGACCTTGTGTCATGACTGTAGGCATGACAGTCAAAGAAGAAATAGAAAGATATGCCAAAAACTATAAAGACAGACTTCATAACCACCCCAATGATCTGGCTCTACATCTTATGGACAAGTGTGGATCAGGCCGCCGACTTAAAAGACTAACTCCACAAGACCTACCAAGCAAACCCTGAATATGTGAAGGGATAAAATAATGAAAAAGAGTGCATTAATGAATGTAATTCTTACAAGCCTCATATATATAAATATATATATATAGAAAAAGCTCAAAGGAACACCTAATGTCCTTAAATGTGACAGATTGTGTAAAAGAACAAAGATAATAAAAAAATATTTTATGTAAATGGGGGAGGGAAAAACTCTCAAATTCACTCTATGAATAACAATACTCAGAAACATAACTCTCCTACGAAATCGCTTCAATTTTGGTTCCACTTACACACACAAATTAACTGCAATTGCAACATAGCACACACATTCTCATAGACTGCGCTTGCTCGCTATTGGCCGCATCGCTGGCATCTGTCGACAAAGCCAAGCTACCTTTCTCGCTCTTGTCTGGTACATATTATTGCTACTAGCTGGCGGTCAAGCGTTATTTTACAAAATATTTATTAACTCACTTAATAACGGTGATATTAGTATATGTTTTGTCTGTATGGCTTCTACAACACTTTATAATGTACAAAGGCATATTTGTAAAGATAAAACACAGTCAGAAATATCCAAAAACACAGTAATATGCTCCCGACGCTGCAGCCAAACGACTTAATGTGCAACTAAGAACTGACGCGGCATGGTGTCCGTAACCTAAGCCCCGCCTACCGTTTCTTTCCCGTGTGAGTATTTTATTGGGCTAGTTACGCTTCTTGAGTATTGTTATTCGTAGGTTCCACTCCAAAGATATGGGCTGGGTTGGCCCTATGGTTGGGCCCTATAATTTTTTGTTAATGCTTTTTTTTATTATTTTCGAAATATTCAAATTTTAAGACTTCACACCTAAATAACTTTTCTGAAAATAAAAAAAAACATCTCTTAATTATATTGTCATCTAAACTTATACTACTGTCCTTAAAACAATAAGTAAGAAAACTAAAAAAAAATTATTGGTTTTAAAGTCTCTAACAACTTTTTTTTTTTTAACTGACTTTAAAAACGGAGGTTATCAGTTGGACCTGTATGTATGTCCGCGATTATCTCGCGTTTGGCTTAACCAATCTTGATGCGGTTTTAGAAGTTACATTCAGGAGAAGTTTTAGCTTACCTATTTTAACTGACTTCGTAAAAGAGGAAGTGCTCCGTTGATGTTATGTGTCAGTTTATTAGATTAGATTAGATTCATTTATTTCACACTATCATATTCATATTACATACAAAGTTGTATAATAAAATGTCAAAGTATAATGTGATCGTCAAAATATTGTACAAAAATTATATAAAAAATAATAAGTAGTTACTTAATTATTTAAGTACTATGTAAACAATGTCAAATTTTTAAATGTATAATTGTATATAAAATGTCAAATACTAAATAATAATTTCAATTTACTTGAATTACATATTGTAACTGTCGAATACTCAAATTACACAAATAATATCCGATGTCAAAAAAAATTTATAGTTTAAAAAGTCATCTATACAATAATATTCATGTTCCAACAAAAGTTTTTTCAGTCGGCGACAAAACGCTTCGTATTGAAAGCGAGTTCCTTTTTTGTAAAAAAGAAATTATTAATATTTTCTTAAAAGAAAACTTGGTACTCTTTGTAATAAATCTACATCTTTCTCTAACATTTTGATGTTCCCTAATTAAATCCAATATAATATTATTTTCCAACATTGATTTTTCTTTAACATTTAATTCTCTTATTGTAATTAATTGTTAATTTCAGGCAGAGTTATTGTTCTACATTAATGGGCGATGCCTTGGTGTAGCAGCAATAGATATGCCAGCAAAACTTTTTGGTGTCATTGATTTGTATGGTCAATGTGTTCAGGTCACAATCATAACAACCATTAATATCAGACGTAATACAGATAACAGCATGGATCAGGTAAATTTAATTAGTATTACATATTATTATGTCATTTGAAACACTTAAGTTGCGATAGTCATTGACTTAATGAGATTATTTTTATATAAAATTGCTTTTGTTTTTACTTAACTGTTATTTTAATTGTATGGTATTTTATTATTGTCTTAGGTTGATGAAGATCCTAATAATGATGAGACACTAACTTCAAGTGAGCAAGATGAAGCTTGTGGGTATTCAGACACCACTTTCACAAAGGAGGCCAACAACATATTTGTGCCAATGTCTTCAAATGCTGCCTGTGCTATGGGCAAGTTTTGCATGCCTCTCAATTACCTCACTTCATTTTTTACCTGGTCTATCTTCTAAGTAGTATATCTAGTAATCTTTTAGGTCTACGAATTTTGAAAGTTGTGAATTTTTCTATAGTATATATTTTATGTGAGAAAAAAACATTTTATTAATTAAATTACAAATTTTAGTAGCACAAGATCGTCTCAGATTTCACCCAAGATGCGGGATTTTGGTGAAGCTGTCTGCTAAAAACAAGTAAGCTACATAAAATTAAATGTATTATTACTTATTCAAATCTTTTCTCGAATAGTAGGTATAGTTATACCGGTAATTTAAGAGCCATAGCACAGCTAAAGTAGCGCCACTCGAGAAAAAAATGAATATCTTCTAAACTAAAGCAAATATCAAAAATGTGAAACAGCATTCCCCTAGATAATTCAGCCTAGTATTTTTAGGGCATTGTTGTATAGCTTTTAGGTTAAAGACCACAGAAAGAAACTGATTGTTGCTAAAAACGGCCACTTTTGGCAACAATCAGGTTCTGATTAGAAGATATTTGCCTTAGTTTAGAAGATATTTATTTTTTTCTCGGGTGGCGCTACTTTAGCTGTGCTATGCCTCTTAATGCAAAGTATTATAATGTGGGCTTGAAAAGAGTCTCAAGCTGTAATAGGAGCAATATTATCATGAGCGAGCGTGTCCATGAAAATAAAATATGTCTGTAAAAAGTGAATATTGAAATTAGAACCGCAGAGCGGTCGCGCCCTCTGGACGACTACAACAACGGGGTCGTGATGACGCACCGGCCGCTCTACGACGATGAACTGTTCGAGATTCGCATCGACAAGCTGGTGGAGAAGTGGAGCGGCAGTATTGAGGTGAGGGAACACTATACTTAGATATTTTTAAAATACAGAAATTATAGAAGTTTCTGTTAAATATACACTAGTATAAAATTACCACTGCTGGACATAGGTCTCCCCCACAGTTGCCACAAGGACAAACATTGTGGAGGGAGTTTTCGAAACACCCTTGAAAGGAGATAGGGTCGTGTATTTATTATATGCCCCCTCCACACGTCTAAACAAGCTTCAGTAAAATATAGTCGTACACACTTAGCTCAAAAATTATGTTTGATTGCTTTTTATAGGTGGGCGTTACCACACATAACCCGTCAACAATCAAGTTCCCGTCGACGATGACCAACATGGACTCTGGCACCATCATGATGTCCGGCTGCAAGGTGCTCGTCAACGGCCACCGCACCTGCATGGAATACGGCAACTTCAATCTTGATGAACTCAAGGTAAGATGGTTTGGTTAGTCTTTTTATCCTACAGAGAATTAGGCAAACATTCACAGTCAGTGTTTTGTTTTTACTCCAACCGACCTTGCTCTAGTTTGAACTAGAACAAGCTGTTCTCAAGTAAAGATTATCCTGGCTCGGGCCCTCACATATGCCGTCGAACGTATGCTAAGGCATTTAGTACCACGCAGGGTGTTGCGTGTGCCGTCGTGTGGGATATGCTCCGATTACATTAAACGTATAGCAATGTATGAGACCGTTTACGCAGAGCCGTTGGCACAGTCAAACGCGGGCGTCGGCGCTCGCACGACGCCCGCGGCAACGCCCCGCACGTCCCTAAATGCGGCCTTACTGTGTTTAAGTCTGATCTCAACTGTGTATATCAAACTCTGACTCGACTGTGAATGACAGTCTCAACCTTTAACAATTTTTTTTTAATAATAAAGGAAGGCGACACCGTGGGAATGGTAAAGAAAAACGGCAAATTGCATTATTTCATCAACGGGATAGATCAGGGTTGCGCCACCGAACGTGTGGACCCGCAAGTGTGGGGCGTCGTCGACCTCTACGGAATGACTGTCAAGGCAAGTCCTTAATGAAATTTACTATAATAATGAATAAGTGGTCGTACTTCAGGAAAATATACCTAACTTGTCCAGAATTCAATAAAATCCCAAAATAGATGTTAAGTGAGAGATGAGTAATAATTTTTTGCTTTAGGTGACCATATTGGATGGGTCCGAAGGTACGGACTCCACTTCGCAAGGAAGCCACTGCAGCCCTCCGCGGCAGGCAGGTTAGCTGATTCAACCCAGCCTTAAATTTCTGTTCAATTTTACATACTTTGTGTCTAAGAAGTAATTTGTATGATTCCATTATTTTAATTTTTCAGCCCGCTATAGACCACCTCAAATTCCTGAAGATAGCCTTTTATTTCATACGCTGCGTGATTCGAATGTTATTATTCTTAATGATGGTAAGACTGCTCATAGGCCTAAGTAAGTATTATTTGAAGTTTCAAAATGCGTTTACACGAGGAGATAGTAATTTTTTAAACCTTTAATAAATAAGGAATATTACGAAAGTTTTTTCACAAACCTTGTGCTCTTTATAGTTTCTGATCAAAATGATAAATAATATTGACCATTATATGATATGGTCGTTGATTTATATATCTCTTCGTGTATTGGCACAAAAAATATTATCAAAACTTATCTTTGTGCCTATAACTTTGTACTTGTTTTAGTGCTTTCGAATACTTTAACAACGGGATAGTGATGACCAACCGCACCCTGAAGACCAACGAGCTGTTCCAAGTTCGCTTGGACCTAGTCGTGCCCAAGTGGGCCGGAAGCATTGAGATCGGAGTCACGCAGCATTCTTGTTACGATATCGAATTTCCATTCAAAATGAGCACAGCAAAGTGAGATTCATTCTAATATTTCGTATTTTTAACACGCTTTGTTGGCTTATCTGTATGTTTGTATATTTTTATGTTTGTAACTGACAATTGAGCTATGTACTTTAACGGACAGATGTAATTTAAACTTGTACATTAACTAAGAATCGATGACAATGAACAGTAGAAGAAAGAAGAGAAAAAGAAGCGTGTTTTTTACTATATTATTTACTGTATTTTATGGTGATGTAGTACATTAATGAATTGACATAATATAACAAGTCTTGTTATAATAGTTATTGTTTATGATGTTTCGCCAGGTCTAAGATCTGGGCCATGACTGGCGAGGACGTGATCAGGGATGGTAGCGTTATCATCCCACAGTACGTCAGGAATCTCAACAAACTAGTGGTTTGTATTATTTTACATTTTTATCCCATCATGTACATTTCTACAAATAAAGGTACTTATAATAATTTAAATCATTAGACCTATCATATGGGATTTCAATTTAGTATTTAGTAAAGTTTTTTTTTTGTAATGTTGTCATGGTAAAACTTACTTGTACATTTTTTTTATATAGGAAGGGAACACAGTGGGTGTGATGCGCAAAGACATGGGCATCCTCCACTTCTTTGTGAACGGCGTGGACCAAGGCCCCGCGGCGTTCAATATTCCGGAACATGTATTTGGTATAATCGGTGAGTAACTGCTCTCAGAAAATGTAACAAACAAGAAAGATGAGTGTTTAATCTTTGATTGATTGTTTTCTAAAATACCTATAGTTATGGAGCGGTTTTCAGACTTATGCGTTTTACAGATCTATACGGACGCGTGGCGCAGGCGACCATTGTCGACTGCTACTTCCCACCGCCGACCTACTCCCCCGAGTCACCGTTCTCTTCATCAAACTCAAATGCTACGGTTTTGCCGTGAGTAGAATTTCCTAAAATTCCCACAAAGTAATTTCTATAGCAGATGAAGTTGTTAGATCTCGGACGGCGCCGCGCTTGCCCCAGACAGTAAAAGAATCCAAAAAACAACTCGTATATAAAAGGTAATGAATAAGAAACTTTAATAAACCAAAATAATCATACAAAATTCCAAAACACAAATTTTCACACTGACAAAACATGACCAAACATAAAACAAAAACAATATATTTTTCTTCTTGTCATAAAATTCAAATTGATTCGAAGATAGAATCAACATACTCCTAAGCGAAAAAAGTGATGTTGCCCCTTAACATAAACAGTAGTTACTGTGTGAGTACGCCCTTAACATATTAGCTCACACAAACTAATAATGCAACATACAACTTTATGACATTAAAATAAAAATTAAACATTTTACTATCTAATCACAATGTAGATACCATTCGCTCTTTCTTAAAATAACCTTTGCTTCCTGCGGCGGACAGCTTCTGTTCCTACAAAAACTCCTGAACCTCCTCCCAAAGCCAAACCAAATTGACGCTTCTTATTCTCTTACTCTACTAATACGACGTTTCCAGGTTACACTTCAGCTATCTTAACCTGGGAAACGCGTTAAACAAGAAGACGCTCAATGTGCATAAAAATTTTAACCAACGTGGAGCCTACTCCGATCCAGATGCTCAAAAACCTGTACATCGCTGGACGGAATTTCATTAATCGCAGTCGCTTAATAGTGTCGCTAACCTTACATACGTTAAAAAACTTACGACCTAACATTCTTCTCAGTACTTAACGACTCCACATACACACATCTTATACACCATTTATTTACAATCAGAAACTATACCGTTGGGTATTTCTAAAAACTCTGGACCAGACTAAGCCAGAATTCAACGAATTCCTCCTAGGAGTTCTGGCTGACGCATCAAACACTGGCTCCACTAGTTTAGTTTCGCTTGCCTCCCTAATAACTGCGTGATGAGGTAAGAAAAAACCTTTTTCATTATTCGGAAATAGTTTATCATAACATTCTATCTTACATGATAATTGTAACTTTTTACTCGCCGGTCTTTTGTATGCAATATCATTTTTAGAATGTTTCGTATTTCGTCCCGTGTGCCATCCGTCATTCCTTGTGAAGATCTGCTTAAAACATTGTAAAATATTATTACTACCCCTGTCGCTCTTCGCTTCATTCAAATCATTAATTCCTTGCGTCTCAAACGACCACAAATCATCTAATGCGAATCCTACAATATTACAACCAACCGTAGTCGCTAATACTCCTTTTGACGATTTACCTTGTATCGCCCATCCTAATTTAGTTTCCACAGCTACCAGGCTGTCTTCAATTTGGACAAGATTACCAGTCATTAAGCACCCTAAAACATCAGCACCTAAAAGAAGGCCTACATCATGACTGTCATCACTACCATCACATATGTCATTGACCTCAATATTCATCTTTCTCAATTTGTCAATTAACCCTTTATCCGCTAATCTAGGTAGTGGACCACACATCTCCTTTTGTCCTACAGCTGTCATCATCAGCTCAAACTTACCATTCAAACTCTCAATTCCTATTTCATAAACATTATACTTGCTCTCTTTGGTCTGAACCCCCCCGAACAAAAAATGACTCATTGCTGCAGTCTTATATGGCTTCAGACCTAACCTTCGTGCTACCTCTTCCTTAATGTACGATCGTTGAGCACCCGTATCTAAGAGAGCCCTTGTTACAATTTCTTTATCACAATTCATTACCTTAACTCTTACTGTCTGAAGGAAAGTGTATTGTGTGTCATGTTGGTGGAGTACTACTTCTTTCTTTGCTTCGTCGCCCGATTTCTCCTCGTCGTTCAGTCGTGGACACATCGCCGTCACGTGATATTGCTTACAGATCAGACATCTCGGGCTGGATCGACACTTCCTCGCAGAGTGGCCTTGCTTCATACAACGGAAACATGCATTGTTCTTGCGTAGTAGATCTCTCTTCTCATCGATGGATAGCTTTGAAACTTTATAACAATCTACGCTCGGATGATTCTTCTCACAGAAGTAGCATTTCGTCGCGTTGCTAGCCTTTTCATACCTTGGCCCATATTTGCGATCTCTATCGCTTGTGGATGCCTTAGGCTGAGCAACGATACACGCTGACGTTGGCTCCGGCTCCTGCAGATCGTGTTCTCTCGTCATCCTCAGTCGTTCATCGCTCTCCACCTCCAGCTTCAAAAATTTTACGAGGTCTTCCAAATTTGGCTTCTCAGCCTTGTCCCGATTTCGCTCCCACGCCTTCAAAATCTCGTACGGGATCGCTGATTCCACCATAGGCAAAAGCATGGATGCGTACTTGTCAGAAGTGACGCCCAAAAAATGCAAAGCATGTAGGTACGTTGACAGTTTATTGTAAAGTTCATCAAGTAACATAGATTCTTTTCCCTGAGTAATCAGCTGTAACAGTCCTCTTATGTAAGTCTCAATCAAGATGTCATCTCTAGCAAACCTCTCTTTCAACTCTTCAAAAACTCGCTTGTAATTTTCGGCTGCTGGTGGAAAACTCTCTACAAACTGTCTCGCTTTAGAACCTTCTACTGTAGACTGGACTAGGTACCGGTATTTGTCAAAGTCATCGATAGCCGGGTCTAGGTGAATCTTCTTGAACTGACCATAGAATATAATCCAGTTAATGGCCTGACCGTCAAACTTCCTCAGCTCTAGTTTTGGCAACTTATACCGTCTGTCCTCTTTGACTGTCTTTACCGTGTTTGCGTCTACTAAACTGTCTTTTGTACATACCAATTTAGCCACGCGTGCTCTGATTTTGGCGTACCCTTTCTCGTACTTACCTGCACTTTCTATTTCGCCTACAATCATATCTTCCTCGGCATCATTCTGGAAGAGCAAATCCCTGAAATTTTCCTCTGCCTTGAACAGACTCACTGCTTTGCTCTCCAAAAAAGATACTGCTGCCTCTAGCTCCACTGTGTCGACCTCTTCCGTATTCAACAATTCATCCACTTCCTTCTCAGCTAAGGTAAACGCTCGTCTGGCTACCGTCCTCCTCTTCTTCAGTTCTTTGATGCCCTCGGTCGCCATATGTTAGATCTCGGACGGCGCCGCGCTTGCCCCAGACAGTAAAAGAATCCAAAAAAACAACTCGTATATAAAAGGTAATGAATAAGAAAACTTTAATAAACCAAAATAATCATACAAAATTCCAAAACACAAATTTTCACACTGACAAAACATGACCAAACATAAAACAAAAACAATATATTTTTCTTCTTGTCATAAAATTCAAATTGATTCGAAGATAGAATCAACAGAAGTTTTACAACCTAATTCCATGGTTTTCAGTAAACATTTTATTTTATATAGTGCTGATATAAATAATGATAATAATAACGAATTACCCTACCTCTATCCAAACTAGGCAGAACCTGTATCTAAGGTGACCGAAACACAAAATGAACACATTTGTTTGTCATTAATGTTCGCCTCCGCCAGAATCGAACCAGAAACCTTCGAAGACACAATAGATATCATTTCCAATTCCAATAAAACCACGGAGGTAGAGTATAAGATCGGTTCCTCTGCAAACCACTAAAACTAAATTTTCTTTTCCCGTGTTATGGTTTTCGAGTATCTTTACTGATTCTAAACTACCTATACACCCATTTTAATCCTAGCTGTTGGGTGAATAAGTAACACAGATAAACATTAGCATTTATTTCAATGAGCACGTATTTCCAGCGAGATGTGTTTCCACCGCGTGCACGGACGCAACGCGCGGCTCTCCCGCAACCGGCTCACGGCGTCGCGCACGACCGTCTTCTCCGAGTTCAACGACGCCGTGCTGTTCAGCTCGCGGCCGCTGCGCGAGTGCGAGATGTTCGAGATACGCATCGACAAGATGGTCGACTGCTGGATCGGCAGTCTTGAGATAGGTACGTGGATTTATTACATTTATACATACTAGCTACACTTAACACCAACAACACACATACTACACGCGACGCGGCGTAGTACTATATATAGGAGGTTGCCCAAGCATGTGCCTTATGAGATACTAGAGGCTGCCCCGCGGTATTTCCCGCGCAGATTTCTCATAAACACAAAAATTCAGTTTTTCCCGTTCCCGTGGGAATTTCGGGAAATCCTTTCTTAGTGCTCACCTACACTCCCTAAGGAACCTACATGCCAAATTTCAGCTTTGTACGCCCAGTAGTTTCGGCTCTGCGTTGTCTGTCAGTCAGTCAGTCAGTCAGTAACGGAAGAGTTTTATATATATTGATAAGAGGACATCATCATCATCATCATCATAGTATCTAAAACCTTACCAATGTTTGCTGAACATTAGTCTTTTTGTTGCACGCATTAAGGCGGAAGGTTGGTTTAGGTTGAAGTCCTGGCATGCTGGAGGGGGGAGACTTCCACAGGCATATCCTAGGCCCTCTGCTATCAGCCGAGAAGGACACCGGCGGGGTTTTAGTGGGTACGAAGTGCGAACCCCACATAACTCTGCGGCCCCCCCGGGGCTACAGGGTACTCGTTAGGAGTTTCCCCGCCTAAAAAAAAGGTTGAAGTCCTGGCTACTTTACTGTAGTAATATTTTCATCTAGTCTCTTTTTATTTTTAAATTCTTAAAAAAACTGCACCTAATTGCATGTACAGGAAGTAATTGAGTAGCAGTTTCTATATTAAAGTCGTGTTGTTCACATTCACAGCACAATTAGCGTGTCAAGTGTGGAGCTTACTATTAACAAGTAATCCATTGGTCTACTAGCAAGAGGTGAAATAGTATTTATATGTAAACTTAGACTTATTACTAATTACAGAACATTATTGTAACACATTTTGTGCTCTTAAATAAAGAGATTATTATTATTATTATTTATGCACATTTGTAGGGGTAACAGCCATAAAGCCGGACCTCCTGGAGTCGGGGGGAGGCGTGGGCAACGTGGGCACGGCCACGGATCTCGCCCTCGACACTTACATCCTCAGCGGCTCAGCGGTCATGAAGGATGGCGAGTGCGTTCGCAGCGGCTACAATCTTGATCTGGATACTCTCAACATCGGGAGTCGAGTCGGTAAGTAACTTGCTAGTTGACATAGAGCAGTCTTCATAGTATTTCGATGTTAGTTTGTTTTTATCTATATTTTAAGGGGCGTTTCGAACAGCGATTATAATGAGTAAACGTAGCAAGGAATGTGGAGTCACTTTATTCACTAAATGTGCGATGCGGCGAACTTCATAAAATTTTGAATAAGTATTCTATAGCCTATGACGCCCGCGGAAAGTGTAGCTTCCCAACAGTGATAGAATTTGTGAAATCAGTTCAGTAGTCTCAGAGCCTATTCAATGCAAACCAACAAACAAACACACAAGCAAATCTTTCTTCTTTTAAATATATGGTATAGATTCTATTGGTTGTGCAGGCATTCCTCGCAACGCAGCTCTGGAAGAAACCGACCCTTATGGTGATATTATTTAAACATTACTTAGCTAGTTGTACTTTTTATTCACACTTCAGTCATGATAGTAAGTTTGTGGACAGTGTCTCATGTAAGTAATTTCTTAGGAATGATGTGGCACGCCGACCGCAGCCTGCACTACTACCTGGACGGGATGGATCAGGGCCGCGCCTGGTACGTGCCGCACCTCAATATCTATGCGGTCGTCGATCTTTATGGACAGTGCACACAGGTACGTGGTAGCTGATAAGCCCAAAATTGTTAATGGTTTATAAGTGAATTCGGTTCGTATTACCAAATATAAAAATCGATAATTAATAATGCAGGTGACAATCCTCCAAAACGAAGAGAGGCTGTTCAATTACAACGGCTACTACAACGGGGACACCACCTACCTCGTCAATGCTAAGATGCCAGTCATAGCACCTCCAGCGCCATACTGGTAGGTTGAACAAACTTGATTTTAGCTTGTGTTAATACAGTTTAGTTATATAAAGTTTGTAATGTTGTAGCTTCTCGGAGTACTGCGGGGACAACGTGCGACTGCTACAAAACTACTCGTACGCGATGAGGAAAGTCAACGACCCGTTCGCCACTCTCGTCTTCAGCGCGGGACATCTGGCGCTGAATGAACTCTTTGAGGTTAGTTTTTACATACATACATAATCTCACGCCTTTCATTTCCCGAAGGGTTAGGCAGAGGCACCAGCTCAAGAGCCGGACCCCGGTTATGCTTTACTAACAACGTGAGGCGGAGCCAGCTTGTCCCCGCGGTTATAACGACCACTACTGCGGCCGGGACCAACGGCTTAACGTGCTGTCCGAAGCACGGAATCATCTTACTTTTCGTTCGGACAAAAGTTAGTTTTTATGTTTAGTTAATTTTTAACCTCGTGACAGAAATAAGACTGAGTCGAATCATTTTCCAAAAAAAAGTTGATTTTCTATTCTAATGTTTATATATCTCTAACGAAATCCAGATAAAAATAATGAAGTGCAACAGCGCGTACGCAGGCGGGCTGCGCATAGGCGTGACCGACATCAACATTCTGAACGTGCACGTGAACCGCTGCCTGCCGCCCGCCGTCAAGTACCTGCCGCACTTCACAGCATACGTCGACGGTATACTCTTTACCTTAACTTACACGGTGCGAAACTAACGCCACTTCGATAGATAGTAATTATCTTCTAAATAATGGCCAAATTAAAAAAAAATGCGTGTTTACCTAAGCTTGCTTAGAATTTTTAAGGCCCTGTTGTGCCCAGAACATTTCTAAAATCATTATCCTAAAAGGATAGCCTTAAAAATTATAAGGAAAACTAGAGGCTGCCCCGCGGTTTTTCCCGCGCAGATTTCTTTTAAACACAAAATTCCCGTTTTTTCCCGTTCCCGTAGGAATTTCGGGAAATCCCTTCTTAGTGCTCACCTACACTCCCTAAGGAACCTACATGCAAAATTTCAGCCTGCTACTCCCAGTAGTTTCGGCTCTGCGTTGTCTGTCAGTCAGTCAGTCAGTCAGTCAGTCAGTCAGTCAGTCAGTCAGTAACGGAAGAGTTTTATATATATTGATTATGTAGGGAGTCAAAGACGCATATTTTTTATTTCGCCCAATATTTAGAAGATAATAGTTATTTATCGAAGTGGCGCTAGTATCCTACCCGTTCGCCCCATAATCTCCCTATTTGATTTTATATTTTTTTGCATTATCTTCTCATATATATATATATATATACACCGGGTGTTTCTGACAAGGCGGTAATAAATCAAAGGAGGGACGCAGCTCACCATACCTAACAACTTTCCCAAAGTAACATGGGTCGAAATCTCAAAACAAAAATCAACTGTCCCGTACATTGACCCCGCCAGCTGATCGAACCAATGTATGGAACAGCTCTTTTTTTTTTGAGATTTCGACCTATGCTGCTTTGGGAAAGTTGTTAGTTATGGTGAGCAGAAGCCCTCCTTTCATTTATTACCCCCTTGTCAGAAACACCCGGTATATATCTAGTTCATTGTGGTTTCCTGAAATAATCGATTACAGTATACGTAGCTAATATATGCTATATTATGTACCTACCAACTTTTATGTTGGGTTTAGCATGATATTGGTTGTTTGCAATGTATTTATTCTTTCTTTCGTTCCTAGAGTTTTTCATTTACTTACGCTTTGCCTGCGGCTCCGCCCATCCTTATTTTTATGACACTTGTAGCATTTTTTTTTAAATGAAAAACATTTTAATATTTGTGTGCTTTATCAGCAATGTATAAGATAAGCTGTAATAAATAGCTTGATAGATAACTTGTCGTGCATCTCACGCAGGCCGGTACATAAAGTATACAGTGTCGGGCAGCGGCGTGGGGCGGCGGCGCGCGGTGTCGCCGTCGCTCGAGTGGCTGCACGCCGGCGACCGCGTCGGCCTCAAGAAGGTGGACGGCGGACAAGTGCTCGTCTACTACAACTCGGAGCCTTTAGATCTGCCCATCGATAATGTGCCGGATGTAAGATAACTTTGAACTTTTATTACGGGTCTGTGACTTTATGTTTGAAGTGATAGTACAGCCAAACTTCACAGGGGGGGGACGAGTCTCTTAAAACTAGATTAATAATATATTTTTTATTAAATTGCTTGTTTGTTGTGGTCCAGCAATGGTTTGCTAATGTGTCTTTATCATCGATTTACCTTCCAAAAATTTCGAGCTTTTCGAGTTTTATAATATTCTGTTTTGATTTTGTAGAAAGTGTACGTTGTAATGGAACTCTACGGATGCGTTACCAAGATACAGTCCATATCGAAGTTCTTAGGACGAGGAACTTCGCTGCTGCAGCCAACTGGTAATTTAGTTTTGTTTTTTATTTAGCTCAAATCATGAAAATGACTTGCAAAAGCCAGATGTAGACAGCTTTATAACTGATAAAATTCTATAGGGACTCGGTGAAGCGGTAAGATAATGTTTTAAGCAATTGATTTGTTCTATAATAGCACCTCTAGAAGAGCTCGAGATAGTGCCAACAGAAGCCAGGCCGGCCGAGGCGGAGGCCGAGAGCCAGCCGGCCGCCGCGGCCGCGCCCCCCGCCACACCCGCGCCCCCCGCCACACCCGCGCACCCCGCCACACCCGCGCACCCCGCGCCCGCAGCGCAGCCCGCGCGACCGCTGCCGTACACCTTCTACTCTGTGCATGGAGATAATATCAAGCTTTGCAGTTCTAGTAAGTAGCATTCTTACAACAATATTTTATTGTAATTTTTCATAAAAATGAATTAAACTTGATATTATTTATCAGATGTGCCGATTTCAGCGAAAAAAAAAGCATAAAAAAAATGTTTTCCATATAGATACTTCCTCTTTATTACAATTGGTAAACATACATTACATTACAATATTCTTTGATTGACTTTGATTGCAACAGCATCGTATCTTACGTGCTTAGTGGTCCGTACTGATGCATGATGGTGCCGTTTCAGATACCGTGGCCATTCGCACTGCGGGCTATAGGGACGGCGTGGCTGTCGTGAGCACTCCCATCAAAAGGGGACGCAGTTTCAGGGTACGTAACAAAAAAAATATAGTCAACTAGTCGACCCGGCGAATTTCTTACCGCCTAACCTATTACTATTTTGTGCATGTTTATACTTATAAACCTTCCTCTTGAATCACTCTTATCTATTAAACAAAACCACATCCAGATCCGTTGTGTAGTTTTAAAGATTTAAACATTCATAGAGACAGACGCGAAAAGCGAGATTATTTTATACTATTTATTGATATTGACTAGTCGACCCGGCGAACTTCGAACCACCTAACCTATTACTATGTTGTTTTCTCGGTAACGATTCGATTTTTTTTGCCGTTAAAACCATCCTTGGACTTCAACTAACCTTTTTTTGGTAAAATTGGTCCAGGCCTTATTGAGTAATGTACTAACACAAAACATTTTGCGATTTATTTTTATAATACTAGTCGACCCGGCGAACTTCGTACCGCCTTACCTATTACTATTTTGTGCATGTATTATACTTATAAACCTTTCTCTTGAATTACTCTATCTATTAAAAAAACCGCAACAGAATCCGTTGCATAGTTTTAAAGATTTAAGCATACATAGGGACAGACGCGGGAAGCGACTTTATTTTATACTATGTATTGATTACATATTATTTTTGTCGTGTAAGCCATGCGTTTATATGGTATTTGTAAAATTGATTTTGCTTTTATTAATTTAAGTACTACGCGAATTTAAATGTATAAACACACCACAGATCATTTTATGATCTACTAAGCAAGATGTTATTTTTAAATAGTTCGTAGCTCAATTAGAGAATTAATTAGTAAACGATCAAATATCCGCTTGTTCAATACGCTGTCCGTGCGCGAATGTTATTATGCTTAAGTTATATGAAGGGGAGTAAATGCATTTAGCGAGTATGTAATAAATAACTGTATTTTAATATTGTACTCAGTCTCAATAGATGATTGGACTTATATTACCTTATTTATAACTTGACTAGTCGACCCGGCGAACTTCGTACCGCCTAACCTGCTTCTATGTTGCTCTTGTATTATACTTTTAAACCTTACTCTTGAATCACTCTTTCTATTAAAAAGAAACCGCATCAAAATTCGTTGCATTGTTTAAAAGATTTAAGCATACATAGGGACAGACGCGGGAAGCGACTTTGTTTTATACTATGTATTGATATAAAACTGCGGCAAACCGTTGCCGCTAGTAAGTTATCTACTATCATGAATGTGGTTCGTTAGTCTCGCTAATACTCTCGAACGGGCGGCCGATTTAGCTGATTTTGCTGAGGTAAAGTTAGTAAAAACAACAATTTCGTGTTCTTTCAACGTTCTTTTTTTCAACAACAATTTCAAAATGTTCCATTACTGTTCTATACATTATCCTGTCAAAGATTGCTTTGACGTTATTGTTTTTAAATTCTCCCATTCTAGGCGGGCAAATAATAAAGTCCATACAGCCAAGTTTTATTGGGTAAGTAGTATAATAATAATCGTGTCAACTTATAATCTAAGGCGATACGGAGTTTGCCGGGTCATCCTGTTAAGTTTAAAATATATATATATTTTTGCGAATATTATGTTGACGTATGTTATTAGCAGCCTAAGCGAATATGTAATATGCTAAGCAGAATGTATTTTTTATTTATCTGCGAATGAATTTTTATTTATGAGATACTGAAATTGCGATAACTGTGCACTCCGCTTGAATTATACTAATGCATATTGAATAAAACTTGATTCTGTTAGCGATTTCTTCAAGCAAATTGTTTATTTATTTACGTAATATTCTATTCGACTCATTTTGATACGAATCCATATCATTGAAATCGATCCACTCGTTTATGAGTTGCTATTTTATAGTTTTTATACTTTTGTAATATTAAGAAGTCGGTTAATAAATCAATCATAATAATTTTCAGAATAATCGTACATTAAAGTATAGTGTGTAGCTTTCAGGTTCAAAATCTTAGGAATAGGTATACTGTTTGTTGCTAAAGTGTCCACTACACAACAAAGCCTTAAAAATTCTAAGCAATATCCAAGCTATGCTCATCCTTCGCTCTGGACTCAAAAAAAGCGCCCTCGCCGTAAACATATTACTTTGCTCCCTTATGATACGACCTACTAATTTGTGTCCAGAAATAAATAGTGATGTAATTCCAGTTCCGCGTGGACAAAGTGGACGGCGAGTGGTCGGGCAGCGTGGGCATCGGAGCCCTGGCGGCGCTGCCCGCGGCGCCGCTGCCCGCCGTCGGCCACGCCCTGCCCGGCCCGGTCTGGCTGCTCAACAGCGAGGTGCTCAACGACAATGGGACATTTGTAAGTCTAAGCTCTATTTATGTTGTTTTCAGTTAAGTTTAGTTAAATTGTGGCGGGATCGAATGGACTTATTACTTACCATTTTATTGTAGTAATGTTTTTGTATTTTATAGTTATTAAATGTCCTAATAGCAAAAACATACAACAATAAATATATCATTATAATGATGTCCTCTTATTCCTCATCAGAGGCATAGGGCTGTTTGTAAAGCTCACCACTTGCTACATTGTATTGAAAAGCTCTTCTATACGTTGGGTACGCAAACAGTACTCCAAAATTCTTTCATAATAACATTTAAACAACTTATAATAGTAACTAATAAACCAGTCTGAAACTCCTCCACTATCTCACGTTGTACCAAACTCCGCATCTTCGAAGCTAACGTTAAGTCGGTCCTCTTATACGGTTCGCTAAAAAGGACACCACCAACATGCTACAGGTATTTGGCAACAAATTCCTGAGGCAAATCCTCAAAATATTCTGGCCACTTACCATCACAAACCGATTGCTATGTAGAATGACCGACCAGAGAACTGTAGACTCGGATATAAGGATGAGGAAGTGGCGTTGGATTGGACATACCCTGAGGAGACCGGAAGAAAACCTCCCCAAAGCTGCTCTCAGATGGAACCCAAGTGGAAGACGTCGGAGATGACGCCCGAACCAAACCTGGCGCCGTACAGTGGACCAGGAAGCCGCCTCCCTCGACCTTAACTGGGATAAACTGGAACAGCAGGCTCAAGTCCGGACGAGCTGGAAAGCTTTAATTCGAGCCCTATGTCCCTGATTCCTGATTAGGGATAAAAGGATAAGAAGATTATTATAACTACATGACACGCCGAACTTCGTGCGCCCTCCATTATGAATTTTACAAAAAAATTTATAGCTATGTGATCCGGGGATTGTGTAGCTTCCCAACAGTGACAGTATTTTTGAAATCATTGCACTAGTCTCGGAGCCTAATCAATGCAAACAAATAAACACACTAATCTTTCCGTTATAAAATATTAGTATAGATAAATGTTAACATTATGCCATGTGGTATCATACAGAGCAACACGACTGCCGGCGCGCAGCTGGAGGACCTGGAACAGCAGTCGGTGCTGTCGCTCCACTTCCGCTTCAACGGCGACCTGGTCCTCGCAGTGGACTCGAGCGTGGTGACTACCATCGCTACAGTGCCAAGACACCACAAAACTGTCTTCCCTGTCATTGATCTGTATGGAAAGGTCTATCAGGTAACGGCCAATCATAAATGTTGTTATGTATAGTTTATCTTATTCATGAGTTTAATTCTTAACATGTTATATATTTTTGTCAAACAGGTCTCAATTTTACTACATCCCTACATCGTGACGCGAGGTGCTTCTCTGGATCTGCCTATAATTAAAGAAAGCGTACGCGAGGATCCCTTGCCAGATCAAGAGATAGATGAGGACGAGCTGACCGATCCGTCCGTGTCCACCGAGGAGGACGAGGACGACTGCTGTCCGCCCAAGGACATGACTGACATCGAGAGCGGTGAGCTGGTGGCCGAGGAGCGGGCGTCCGCGGAGGCGCCCCCGGACAGCGCGCCCGCCTCGCCGCCGCAGCTCCTGCAAGACGAGGCCGCCGCGCTGCCCGAGCCCCACCACCTGCCCGGCCCTGTGTATCAGTCTGTCATTATGTACGACTTCTCGCCCTACCCGAACTACAACGATGTCGTCAACCGCTGCATTCAGAAGAGCCAATCCACCCACAACTTCTCCCAAGAAGATGAAATCGAGGATCAAGACTCGCTGAGGCAAACCTTCCTCATGCGGGTCATGTTGGAGGAGGAGAACTCGTTCAACAACAATGACCGCTGTAACGATACAAATATTCAGCACAACGATAGCTACCCTGAGGCGAACGAGCCGGAGCTGGACCACGACATAATGAGTACGTTCTCGTTCGATCACGGCAATTTGCCGGATCTGACGGAAGAGTGGTCGCCGCTGGAGGAGGGCGGGCGGCGCGACGAGCGGGACGAGGAGCAGGAAGCGCAGACACGTTACTTGGTGTTCCTGCTGGAGCCGGTGCGGGAGCTGCAGCCGGTGCGGGTGGCGGGGGCGGAGGGGCAGGCGGAGGGCGAGCCGACCGCCGCGCTCGCTGAGCTGGAGGACGCGGGCTGCGAGCACCTGCACCTGGTGCTCAAGTACTGGCAGTTCGTCTGGTCCTCGCAGCCGGAGATGCGCGCTGCCATCACCTCCTGGGGACAGGTCAAGTGCTTCTGCGCTAACTGCAAGCCCGGCACTGAATCGCGTCTCGCAGGTTAATTTATTAACTATTTATTTCTTTAACTAGTAAAAAGAGAAAACTTTAACTGATTTCTTGTGATAAAACTTTTTCAGGGTGGGTGTGTATCGAGCGCAAGGTCCCGCGAGGCGAGAGCTGCGCGCGGTTCTGGTGCGTGGAGCGCGTGGGGCTGACGGCGCCGCTGGTGGCGGACGCGGAGTGCGGGCCCGTGCGCCGCCCGCGCGCCGCCTCGCCGCTGCTCTGTCCCGCCGGCACTGATATGTAATTACTTCTTTAAACTTCTTACTGAACAGCTAAATACTTCAAAATAATATTAATGAATAAAACAAAATAATAAGCCATCGTATTTATTTTAAGCTTTTTTCTTATTTTTTACAGTTGGTTTGACGAAGAAGGAAAACCGCATCGCGTTGCTTTAGCTCTGGAAATTGAGGCCGCGTAAGTATTTAAATAATTCCACTCTATATAATAAATATAATACATATAATTTAACCCTTTAAATTTAACGTAATTCGCCCATGAAACTTGAAAGTAACGGCGGCCACAGATTGAAACACGTTTGAACTATGATCCTTAATGCGCAGATAAGCAGAAAGTCTCTTTGGTGATGCGAGCGGGATGACGAATTCTACATTATATAAGACACAATTAATATAATATCGACATAGAAATTCATAAAATAATAACACTAAATCGTACCAAAATGGCAGCTTTCTATAATGGCAATAAAACTTTTTCTTCTTCAAATTAAAGAGTAAGTAAGTTCGACAGCCAATCAGGCAGGCTTCGTGGATGTACGAGCGATTTCTATTTGCTGTCGAGTCCCTATCGCACGACCGATATCGCCTCTTGAGGAAACACGCTTACGCTCTTGTCGGTGGAGCGTCTTCAACACCTCCCGTTTCTCCGCCACCTGCTTGACCTCTTGATTCGACACAACTCCTACCTTTTCCTTCACTTGATCAACGTAATTCCTTCTTGGTAGTCCTCTATCACTTTTCCCATTAAGGGGCGAAACGGTGCGATACTAGCGCCACTTCCATACATAATTAATACCTTCTAAACCATGGCCGAAATAAAAAATATGCGTGTTTGACTCCCTAGATAATCTTGCTTAGAATTTTTAAGGCTCTGTTTTGTAGCTTTTAGGATAATGATCTTAGAAATATTCTTTTATGAAACTAAAGTGGCCACTTTAGGCAAAAAACGGTTAATTCCTTAGATTTTGAACCTGAAAGCTACTCAACAGGGCTTTAAAAATTCTAAGCAAAATTATCTAGGGAGTCAAAGACGCATATTTTTGATTTCGGCCATGGTTTAAAAGATATTAATTATTTATCAGTAGTGGCGCCAGTGTCTTTCCTTCAATAATGGTCGTGATGAAGTTGTCGTGTCGTATCAGATGCCCAATCTTTGTCAATAATGTTTTAATGTTTGATGGCAGTACCGAAGACAGCGAGGACCGTCTCCGAGCGTTCCTGATCCACCTGCGCGCGCCGACCGCGGGGCCGGCCGAGCCCGGCGCGCCGGACGACTGATACTCGCCGCCCGCGCCGGAAGACTGCCTGCTGCAGTAGACACTACCGGCACCAATCATACATTCCTATTCCTACCCTGTGAGTAGGTCCTTTTTTCCTGATACCTAAACTTTGCTTACTACGAAAAAGATCTAGCTAATCCCATTAGCTACACCATATGATTTAATCAAGAATTTGTACTACGGATTCCAGTAGCACGTTTATCTTTATGTGAAGAGTCTGTAAAGTACTTACTTGCTTGCCCTAACTACATAATTTATGATTTTTTAATGCATTATACTTCTATGTCGAATTTGAATTGCAGAAAAGTTATGTTGTCTTGGGGGGCTTGTCATTGAAAAACAATAGTTAATTATATAGCATGGATCAAGTTTCAAGTCATTATTCCCGAGCCCTTCAAACTCTCTCTGCACTCGGGTTTTAACAGACTACCCCCATACATAATACATCGCTTTACATCCTTGTTGCACAAACTACTTGTTGTATTCTTTGATCGAATATAAAATTAAAAAACTACTGCTGCTACTAAAAATGCATTTCTTTACATTCTTTATTGGCCAGGCAAATCAAGAATGTATGGAAATCCATTAATGCATAATCCCGGCTGCGAACCGAAAACGCAATAAGGACCAAAAAGTCTCCTTTTCGAGCGGATGGGATAAAAAATAATATGTTATTAAATAATTTGTTGTGTTGCGAATTTAAATTGTAGGGCCTGTAGTTCAAGCTGTTATCGACTCGTTATCTCAACCCGTCTCGTCTCTATGCGGCTTGCAGTCGCTCGCTAAAAGTCGGGAGTCGGTTGACTTGTCTTTGGATCCCTTTATCCGTTGGTAAAATACCGTTCAGTATATGAATAAAGGTTCAAGCGAGCAATACCAAATACAGACGTAATAGAATCGAAGTTGAAAAAATATAATTCACATGTTTCTGAATTATTTTAAAGAAACTGATATTTTACGTTTGTACTCCGTGAATTTATGCATGCATATTGTATATTCTCGCATGTCATATGTTAACTTCTTGGCTCCGTCCAAGTATCCATAGAATTATCATGATGATGTGCCGATTAAAATCAGCCGTATATTTAAAACATACACTTTATCTAAAAGCCCTGCTAAACTAAGACTATTTTAAACAATCGATGGTTTCAAGACCTTCAGATATGACTATTGCTAATCGAAATTGACGTTAAACGTTCTAATATCGAGACAAGGCTGAGATTGTTTAGCTATGTAAAACTAATGGTTAATCAATATTAAAATGGGTTTTTTGAGAAAACTTAAAGTAAGTAGTATGTAAACATTAAGCGTTAGTAAATTGTTGTTGTGGAATCAATGTTAACACCAGCAGTGTTTAGAATAGAGAAATGCAACGTTAGTTGATTGATACGTAATCGGTTATCGTTATCGTAAACTAATATGAAAAACGTGAATAAATTATGTTTTAAAATGCTCGAGCTTACAACAACAGTTGACATCTCTATTCTCGGCTACTGATTATAATATAAATGTCTATACTATGTAGCGGGATGAAGTCACATTTAAATGTAACATTGCAGTGAATTTGTTTAGAGGCCATAGGATCCTAAACCTAAATTTGCAGTAAGCTCAAGAACCAACAAGGTCAATAACTTATCAGGGGCAAAGATTGCATAAATTATTATTTAAATGAAATGCGAATACAATTGATGGGATGCCGCAATTGCCGCAGCATACTGATGCGTGCCCAAGCATCCCACGATGGCACAAAAAGCACAGTAAACTGTTATTACATATATATATACATAGTATAAAATAAAGTCGCTTCCCGCGTCTGTCCCTATGTATGTTTAAATCTTTAAAACTATGAAACGGATTTCGATGCGGGTTTTTTTAAAAGATAGAGTGATGCAAGAGGAAGGTTAATAAGTATAATACATACACAAAATACTATTAGGTTGGGCGGTATGAAGTTCGCCGGGTCGACTAGTTTTAAATAATTGTAATCTAAATTAAAAAATATTATCAGATACGACTATACCATTCGGGCCGCGCGACAGCCGGCTCTCGGTGCATGTGTCGCGCGGCTGCCGCGCGGCACAGGGTCGATCGTCTGTTATAGCCCTTAGATTATTCTTTTTTAAACCCACAAATAAAAAAAAACAACAATTATGAAAAATTATCTAGCTACTATCGTGACCAACTTTTTGAAGGTCCTTTTGAAAATTTGGCCATTTGGCATTCTGCTGTCATGTATTCTCTCAGGTTTTCACACTCTACCTAGAGTCTAGCTTGAGTCTAGACCTTACAGTGTTTTGGTAGTTGATTCTGCAGTTTCATGTTTCCGAGAAATAGAAATGCAAACCGGCAGAAGCGTGTTCTTTTAGAATTAGTGAGGCTTTGTGCTGGGAAATAAGTTTTGGCTTTAACGTTTGGAGAAGGATAGGAATTGCGTTGTAGCAATATTTCGGATGAATTTTCTTCATTATGGAAAGCGGGGAATGCCGTGCTTTAGCAAATCTTTTAGGGAATTGACTAAATCTCCGATTTCATCATATCCCTGCGACATCTAAAAACAATGGAAGATTCAACTGTGTGGAGATCGCGGTCAAAACTCTCATCTGTTTATAAAAAAAAGTTGCTATTTCAGAGAACATTTTCTAATCCGGACAAGGCGAAAAAGCGTTGATGATGTGATAGTTAAATCGATATATATACAGTGTGTACTGATAATAATTGTTTACTAATTTCAAATGTGCTTACCCGTCATTCGTATCAATCCTCGCCCCTGTAATTTACTAGTTAAGTCGTAAATAGGGTAGATTCAAGTGCAGTCACTGTTCAATGTTTTCGATGTTGATTTAAATGTTGTAGGTAATAAGTATCTGTATTGGTGTTCGAAACTTCCATATCATGTAAGCCTTACTCTTAACTTCGCATGTTATTAAAACATTATAATTGATCATTATTGACGAACAAAAATGTTTTCTTATCTATAATTTAAAAATGAATCGCAAAATGTGTTGGTAAGCGCATAACTCAACAACGCCTGGACCAATTCTAACAATTCTTTTTTTTTTATGTTCGTCGAAGTCCAAGGATGGTTTTTATGGCGAGAAAATTCGAATAATTACCGGGAAAACAACATAGTAATAGGTTGGCGGAGTAATACAAAGTTCTCCGGGTCGATTAGTGTATTAATAAATTTGTAATTTTATTTATTTCGCAGACTCTAGTATTTTGATTTTTAGTTAAGCTTAGCTCTAGTTTAATTGATTTAGCTGGTTCAAGCCTGTCACAGACTACGCAGATACGATAAGATATCTGTATCGGCGCAGATCATCTTTTAATATTAACTTCTATATAATCAATATATATAAAACTCTTCCATTACTGACTGACTGACTGACTGACAGACAACGCAGAGCCGAAACTTCTGGGCGTACAAAGCTGAAATTTGGCATGTAGGTTCCTTAGGGAGTGTAGGTGCTACCATCCTATCTTAGTGCTCACTAAGATAGGATTTTCCTGAAATTCCCACGGGAACGGGAAAAAACGGGATTTTTGTGTTTATGAGAAATCTGCGCGGGAAATACCGCGAGGCAGTGTCTAGTGTAAAATATATCTGAGCCGTGACATATAAATTGAAAGATCTGCAGATAACATCTGCTGATACAAATATGGCATAATAATTTAACTGCAGCTAAATACAGGATGTATGATGAAGTAGCCCTGGTTTCGGAAATAGGCTGTGAATTTGTTATCTGATCTATCCTCGAAGATGTGAAATTCACCTCCAATTCCTTTTTAAGCTTTATATATATATATATATATGCTGTTCTATCAAAATTCTTCGTGTTTTTAACCGACTTCAAAAAAGGAGGTTATCATTTTGACCCGTATGTATGTATGTTTGATACATGTATGTATGTATGTTTGTCCACGATTATCTCGCGTTTGGCTGAACCGATTTTGATGCGGTTTTCAGTAATGTATTTGTGTATGTACATTCAGGAGAAGGTTTAGTACCTATTTTAACCGACCTCGAAAATTACCGATTATGTTTGTGTCATTTCGTTGAAGGCGTATCTCTCGAAATTATAGTGCTTGTTTAAAGCAAGACGTGACTCATTCTTAATCAGAATCATCTTCTGACGAGCTGTCTAATAAATCCAGAAGCAGAAGAGAGAAGCAGTTTTCTTTTCGTAAACGTAAACTCATTGTAACATCCTATATAAACATTCTTTAGCAAAAAACAAGTCTGCTCAGTCCGAGAGATTTCGAGTGGATGTATCATCTTGTAATATTACCGCATCTGCGTAATGTGTGGTACCTTCAGATAAAAAAGTTTGTATACGCAGATAAAATCTTATCGCATCTGTGTAATCTGTGACAGGCTTAATTCTAATTTTATTTGTATAATTTATATCCTAGTCTTAAAACAATTCTGTGATCTCAATATTTATTCCCTGTTTACTTTTTTTTGTCTTGGGTTGTATTATTTTAATATTAATAATTTGTAAGACTTATTATATTTAAGCACAATATAATCAAGCCTGGGTAGGTAGGGTACATCACACTGACATAGAGTCGACGCGCAGTGAAACGTTACGTAGGTACATACATTATTTAGTTAAATTTTTTCGAGGCCATTTGCCTTTACTTACTCATTGTTTTACTTGCAATAGCAGCAAGTTCCTTTAAATTTTAGGCGCGTAATTTCTTACACTATCTAGTCAATAGTCTTTTATTTGTTCTACCTTTATATTAACATGAGCTCAACTTATAGATTGATGCTATTCTGCGCGCGGTCGGCAAAGTGCTTATTGTGCATTTACCTTACCACGCAACTCGAGAAATTCGGAATCATACTTAGATCCAATACTTGGCACTGCTCGATCGTTTAGCTTGATTATTCTAGCCAAAGTTCTCTTAATATTAACCATAGAATTGGTGTTCAGTATAAAAGTGTTTAGTTAGTTTAGGTATATAATATAAACGTGTAGCTATGTGAACTTCTTTATTAGCTTAAGGACCGAAATTTGATTTGAGCATTATTGAGCCACTCGCGGCCACAAACTGTCGACGCGTTTTCAGAGCAGACTTTTGTATTCTGCTTACTACATACCAACACTTTATCTCCTCAAGAAATTCTTAATATATTTTTTTTTTTCAAAAAAAAATGTTTTCCAACTGATAAAATTCACTTTCGGGTGTAACACAAATATAAATATTTTAAAGACTGATTTAATGTATACATTTTTGTGTATTGTTTAATTTTCAAGCATATACTATGATCTTATCATTACATTTCACTTTGTTTAAGTGTGCGCTTACAAGTTCTTCACTTATTCCTACACTTAAAGAGGCATAGCACAGCTAAAGTAGCGCCACCCGAGAAAAAAATAATCTTCTAAACTAAGGCAAATATAAAAAAAGCGAAACAGTATTCCACTAGATAATGCAGCCTAGTATTTTTAGGGCACTGTTGTATTATAGCTTTTAAGTTAGTGACCAAAGAAAGCTACAAAGTGTTGCTAAAACGGCCGCTATTGGCAACAATTCTTTATTTGACATTTGCCTTCGTTGAGAAGATTTATCTTTTTCGTGGGTGGCGCTACTTTAGCTGTGTTATGGCTCTTAAACCTCACCGCGTCGTGCGCACATAAACTGCATAATTTAAATGCGTTTAAGGGTAGGCAAACGTTCCACGGGTAGGCGGTTCAGAGTTGCTGATTTTGTGTTTAATCCACATTTTGGACAAAAATTAAGATTTAGCACAATACACAAAATAAATAACTGTCTTGCAAAAACGATGTATAATAATGTGAGAGACGGTTATTTAGTTGCGGTCATTTAAATTTTATTAAAAACGAATACTTTCACTAGAATAATTAAAAAACTCGAAAAAAAATTCGCGCCACAGAGGCTTGAACCGCCTTAAGGCGCGAAACGGTACGAAACTAGTTCGATAAATACAATTGATATCTTCTTAAGTTTAGGAGTCATTATTCAATATATGAATCAAAAATATGCGCCTTTGACTCCCTAGACAATATTGCTTACAATTTTTAAGGCTCTATTAGGGAGTCAAAGACGCATATTTTTTATTTCGGCCATGGTTTAGAAGATGTTAATTATTTATCCGGAGTGGCGCTAGTTTTGCAAAGTTTCGCCCCTTAATCTGGATTATTTTAAAACTATATATAATCTGTCTTAGTTTTGACAAAAACAAGAGCCAAAGTATCTAGCTCCCATTTAGAAAAAAAGCTATTAAGTATTCTTGCTAAAATTTTACTTCAAAACTTTAAAAGTAAAACAAATTTAGCTATAAAAAAAATTCGACATTATTTTTGAATTACTTTTGAGTATTTCCCAAACCTTTACCAACCAAATACAGCATGACTTTGAAATCAGCGTTTATTTTTTAACAGGGTAGTCCGACTATGATACTGAATCTATAAAAAATAGTTTTAAAAAAATCGTCGTTGTCAAAAAATAATTTAAAAAATGCCTATTTGTACATTAGTAAAGAATAAGAAATCACTCTTGCTACTTTTTAAAATAAAAATAAAGTCTAAAATATATATCAATACATAGTATAAAATAAAGTCGCTTCCCGCGTCTGTCCCTATGTATGCTTATATCTTTAAAACTATGCAACGGATAAATATATATCATCAATACATAGTATAAAATAAAGTCTCTTCCCGCGTCTGTCCCTATGTATGTCCATATCTTTAAAACTATGCAACGGATTTTGATGAATTTTTTTTTAATAGATAGAGTGACTCAAGAGGAAGGTTTATAAGTATAATACATGCACAAAATAGTAATAGTTGAGGCGGTACGAAGTTCGCCGGGTCGACTAGTTAATATTAAAGACACTTTTGTACAACAGTGTATTTTATGTTCAACCTGAGTCCGTCTCACTCGTCCTGGTCGCGCGCGCGGCTCGTGATAGTGACGTGGCTGTGAAGGACGTAGTATATAACATAGAACGAAAAAGCGCGTTTTTCTTTATTTATCATAACTTTTTAAATGCGAAATAATTTCGTAAAATTTATTTGTAATCGGTATGTAAAAAGAATCTACAGGGTGTTTCTGACAAGGCGGTAATATATCAAAGGAGGGATTCTGCTCACCATACCTAACAACTTTCCCAAAGCAACATGGGTCCAAATCTCAAAACAAAAATTAGCCGTCCCGTACATTGACCCCGTCAGCTGATCGAACCAATGTATGGAACAGCTGTTTTTTTTTTTTGAGATTTTGACCCATGTTGCTTTGGGAAAGTGGTTAGGTATGGTGAGCAGAATCCCTCCTTTGATTTATTACCGCCTTGTCAGAAACACCCTGTATATCCAAAAATAAATTTTGAATTTAAAGTCATCCTGTGTTACCTTAGAATTACTTTTTTTTTTTATAAACGCTTTTATCGCTTGACAGGAATATTTATTATTTTAAAGGCTTAATATAATCTATTTACAATATACATAGGCCGTAGTTGTCACGAACAAGGCTTTCAGTATGAGAAACTTAATTTAATTTGAATTATTTTTCATTAAGTATATTTTTCCTAGTTATATTTTTCTAGATTCATCATCTTATTCGTTTTCTCTTCTTCGTTTATACTAAAATTTATAGAAATAAATCGTGCCGCATGGTGGTGTCTTTTTAGAAATAGTTTTCTATTTGTAATTATGTGTTTTCTTATTTATTTATTTTTTGTAAATACTTGTATACAAGGTTACTTTTTTATCGTGGAGGAAAATTTAGCAACACTTTGTAGCTTTCTTTGGTCTTTAACCTAAAAGCTATACAATAGTGCCCTAAAAATACTAAGCAAGATTATCTAGTGTCATACTGTGCCACATTTTTGATATTTGCTTTAGTTTAGAAGATATAATTTTTTTCGCGAATGGCGCTAGCATCGCTGTAAACTGTTGCCTGACATCGATGTTTTGGGTACGATGATCATCGAACATCGATGTTGAGCTATCGATGTCAAAATCGATGTTTTCTTATTAACGAACATCCCTAGTCAAAAGGAAGAGGGGGGATGAACAAGGGATTTATCGGCCTTGCAATAAGTTTTTTTTTTTTTCAAAAAAAATTGTAAGTAAAGATTTTATTAAATAATTTATACGAATCATATTTCATATGCAAAGACTTACCCTGTTATTCATAAAAAGTTAAAGAGCATTTTAGTTATTTGACGTATGTCAATTAAGACTGGATGTCACGTATTTCCCATAAATCATAAATTTTATTGCAATATATAACCAACATAACCCATATAACCAACCAGAGAAGTAGACCTCCAATGCAGCTACTTAAAATGTTCTTTATCTTTATAAATAATACGGTTAGTTCTGAAAGTTTCCGCCACGATAAAAATGAACGTGTAACAAACTTTAAATTGTAAGTCCCTGTTTAAAAATGTATGTATGAAGTTATGAATAAATGCATTGAAATAACTTTATTGTTTTATTAACTACCACTGCTATTTATTGATATAAGAGTATATAACTATATAGAAAAATATCAAAACTTTAAGGACTTTAATCGAATACGACCGTAACGACCGAGTGACGTATTTTCTTTCATAATTTTTAAGAGTGTCGCATATTTTGCTTTTGCATATAAAATAAAATAATTACATATTCCATTTTGTAGTATTTTTAAGCACTGGAAATATTTGTATCTTTTCGATTAGTAATTTTTTAACTTGCTTGTTCGATATTTAATAGTGTTATTAAAAAAATACTTACTTGATTATTACATGATTATTATTTTTTAAGTATGGAATTTATGGATAAGGTTAAAGCGATATAATTAAAACAAAAATATAACTTTCAGTTAAATCATTTTATTCTTATTATATATAAGTATCTTATATTCTACAACAAAACGAATCGGTTTTTTTTTTATCAAAAAGTGTTTACTTTGAGTCCGCTTCCAAATCGTGCTGAACCTTGATATTTGGTACATTTACATAAAAACTTAAAATATAAAAAAGCTGCTGTTAATAAATTCAAAATGCATGCGCGATATTGTATAAGGTATTTTCTATGGAAATCTCAATCTTCAACTATTGTTGCGTTTTTTTTTCAATATAAATAAAACTTTTCTTCGTGAGGATAGCTTTCTGCGCAGTAAACACACTGATATCAAGGTAGCACGTTTTATAGTTCGACCCTGCGTTAAGTACCTTCTTGTCACTAATTAAGAGAAATTGTGTTGTCATCTTAAGACCACAGTTTACCCCGAACGCGTCCATACAAATAGAGAAAACGTTTTTCCACTACTAATTTTCCAATCACCATGAACATACTAAATGTTACTATCACTATAAAAAAGGAAAACAACCTAGTTTTCCTTTTTTCAAAATTCGCAAAAGATAAAGAAACACTATAAGACTTTTTGATAATCATTTAGTCGGATAAAGTTCGTTTAGTTGTTTAAGTAGTAATAAGTTAAAAAAAAGGGAAAACGTATAAAACTATTATTTAATGCTATAGCGATGGAAATCCAAATCATCAAGATTTAAGTAGTGAAAAGCGTTTTCCCCGAAACGCAAATTTCATCAGAAAATCACACGGTTCGGGGGCGACAGCATGAGTTTTTCTAAATATTATTTCGTTGCTATACAGTCATTTTAATATCTAGACATCTATATTCACGTTAATATTTAACTATGGAGGTAAGTTTCGGAAAATTCAGAGCCTGAGTGAGTATAAAGTAGATTTGTAGGTACCTACTTAGTATGTACACTGAATATCCACTTATGCTTACATCTTATTAAGTCTTCTTCAACCGAACAGATGCTCGTCGGTAGAAGCAGCGCCCTTAATTATTATATACAATGTAGTAAAAATTTAATTGCAAGCAATTAGAGCTCACACCCATAGGGCGTGCAACAAAATCATAACAAATTCTGTAGCATTGCATTGCATCAGATTTCGAATGACTTGAGACATTGCTCTTACATGCTTCCTCATCTTCAATATCGTGTCCCACTTATGTGTGGTGTGTATTACACCTATTTTATAAATTACTACTAAACATCTATAGAGAGTTCTTAGGCGTAAAAGATCAAGGATTAAAAACAGCAAGTCTATGTGTAAGTCGCTGTCCTGACCGCGCGTCGAGTATCAACGGAGGCAACCTATATTTTAAAATAAAATAATGCCATGAGAGCGCTGTCCTGACTGTTTAGCTGCTCGATCTTTGCTGCATTGACAGGCAAGCTTCATTGCAATTATTTGGGCCTCTACCATACTTTGCACTTTTTGGCGGGGTTCATAGGCGAGCCCTTGGGGCAGGAGAAGTCGCGTGAAAACTCCTCCATGTTGGAGAGAGGGCCGATGACTCGGAAGCGGCCGGGCGCGTGGTAGCCCGTCGTGATGCGCAGCTTGATGGCTTCGTTGCGGTACACGGCGCACCACGTGTTAGCTGCGCTGAGCCAGAACAACTATAACACAACACAACGTTTATTTCATCTAGGTATTAAAACCCTAGGCCCTAAGTTAACATCAATTACTAAAAAAATATTCATGTTTTCTTTATGGTTTGACTAAATTCAACTCCAATAATTTAAATAGTTGACCTGTTTGGGGGAGTAGTTCTCGAGGCCAGGCAGCCGCGGCTCCTCGCCGTGCCGCTTGGTCCAGGCCTGGTACGCGTAGTAGGCCTCCTTTATGCCGCCGTTGTCGGCTATGTTCTCTCCCTGAGTATTCACACCGTTCAGCTGGAAATATAAAGAAATTATGTAAAGTGGTCGACATAGGCTTATCCGTTATCATGTAGCAGAAGTAGTTATTTAACAAATTCTAAGATCGTAAAATATACCTTCAAGCCAACTTCAGCAACGGAGTAGTTGGAATACTGATCTATGATGCATTTGGCCTTTTCGAGGTACTTCTGTTTGGTCATCTCCTGCCACCACTCCACGAGGTTTCCGTTCTTGTCGAATTGTCGCCCCTGGGAATTAAAAACATTGTTTTCAAATAATCAGAAGGATTGATAATTAATGTGAATAAAAATAGGCTGTTTGAAATATATAAAGTTCTCTACCTCTATCATACTAAAATACCTGATCATCAAAACCGTGTGTGATCTCATGTCCAATGACGAAGCCGATAGCTCCGTAGTTCATGTAGGCCGGGCGCATCGCAGAGAAGAAGTTGCCTTGCAGGATGCCGGCTGGGAACTCTGCACAAGACATACACCAAATAATATAACCTTTCCTTTAGCAGAATCATCGAAAGATAGATCATCATCATCGTAAGTTTCGTACGTAGGAGCATTGAATTGCCGCTAAAGAAAATATAAAGTTAGTAAAAGGGAAAACAGGGACGAGTCGTATCCGTATAGTAAAATAAAAGGAACGTGATTTTGGCACTGCTGCGGCACGCTTACTACAACTTACGTATACTGTTTTCAATAGAAGAGTAGAATGCATTGACTATGGCCGGGCGGCCGTGGGTGATCCAGTCGGTCTTGTTGACCGGCTCGCGCAGCTTGCTGAACAGGTAGTCGGTGCCGAACAGCGTCAGGTTCAGGACGGACTCCATCAGCATGTCTGATGACATCTCCAGCTGCGAGAGGTACAAACTTGTAATGATACTCGTAATAATACTGGGAATAAGTAATCATACCGCCGACCTTTTTTTGGGGGTTAGAGTCGGTAGCCAGTAGTCAATACATAGTTTAAAATGAAGTCGCTTCCCGCGTCTGTCCCTAAGTATGCTTAAATCTTTAAAAATACGCAACGGATTTCGATGCGGTTTTTTGCAATAGATAGAGTGATTCAAGAGTAAGGTTTATAAGTATAATACATTTACAAGATAGTAAAAGGTAAGGCGGTACGAAGTTCGCCGGGTCGACTAGTAATGTCATAAAATCAATATGTGAGAAAAGGTTCAATATCTAGGACCACTAGGGTAGCTAAATGCGAAGCGGCTTATTAACCCACTTGTTACTTCCGTAGTTGTAAAACAACAGCGTAATTGTCAAAATCAAAATGTAGGAAGTTTTTATTAAATTCTTAGGTGTTTTTGGTTTCGTCAGTGCAGTGTTAGGAAGTTGAAAAATATAATATACATCGGGCTGTTATGGGTAACATGATATTGAAGCCAAAAACAAATTGCAAATCAATCATGTTTTTTGGCGCTTAAGTAAATAAACATGTAAATATTGTATTATCTTAAGATTTTATAATTCTGTAGTTTAGACTTAGTTTTATCTAATGAGATGTGAAACATGTCAAATAACTTATATTTTGGTACTCATGCTGTCGTTCAAAATGTAGGTGTTGTTTATAAACGACGATCGTTTAATGTACTACTTTTCTACTAAGGACAGTCCACATAAATTCTTATTATTTTTTGTGCGATTGTTGATTCGATATTTTTAAGGGCAACATAATTTTTTTAAGATTACATTTTCACACGTAAAGACATAATGAAATAGTTGAAGAATTGTAAACAGACGTGGATGGATCTTTACCAGATACCATTATAGTCATATTTTCACCCGAAAATTCAAATGCGGATCGAAACAATCATCTGAAGCTTAGACGAAGCATGAGGTGCCATTTACTAGAAAAATAGAGAAATTCATATGATCGCATGCTAGGTCGTGTTTCAGTTTACACGAATCGTCACGTTATATAAAAGATTAATAAAATAAACATTTAATTTTGAAAACCTTTTTGATTCACTTCTTATCTATACGCATTAGTGGTGTATATTACTACCGTAGTTTTAAAACAACACCATTTTCCGGCTTTCCCAGCAAGATCTGTTTTTTAACCGACGAAAAAACAAAAAGGAGGAGGTTCTCAATTCGTCGCGTATATTTTTTTTTTTTTTTTTTTTTTTTAATTTTTTTTTATGTATGATCACGCATAACTTTTTACTGTGTGGACCGATTTTGATAATTCTTTTTTTAATCGACAGGGTATACCTTGAAGTTGGTCCCATAAAAATTTGGAAATAAAATTTCAACCCTAAGGGTGACAAAATAGGGGTGACTTTATTGTTCACTCACTGATTGTATTGCCGTGTTGTGATTTACGTGAAAACTGCTAGGTATAATTATGAGTCTTTTTTATATGAATGTTAATTATCATAATCTCAGCCGACAGACGTCCACTGCTGGACATAGGCCTCCCTCACAAATCGCCTCACCGACCGGTCGTGATCGAACCTCATACTGTTAGTCCCTCAACCTTCACCAGGTTGTGTGGCCACCTTGTGGGGTGCGACCACCCTGTGAAGGGTGATTAGCTGGGGTCAAAAAAATTTGCCCAAAAAAACTGAAAAGTAAAAAATAAAAACTTTTTATAAAAAAATTAAACCGCCGAAAAAACTGAAAAGCATTAAATAATAGGGAAACATTTTCTATTAGGCCTTAATTTACTCACTTCTTAAAGTAATTTTGGATTACCAAGAAATTTTGAGTCGGTGCCACAGAATCAACGAATAAAGATCACTAAATTACCTGAAATTCAAAGAAATAACCGAAAAACGTGTACCGCTGCGCATCGCGCTTTAAGTAGATAATGAATTTGCTTGTGTGGTGTGGCACCGACTTAAAATTTCTTGGTAATCCAAAATTACTTTAAGAAGTGAGTAAATTAAGGCCTAATAGAAAATGTTTCCCTATTATTTAATGCTTTTCAGTTTTTTCGGCGGTTTAATTTTTTTATAATTTTTTCAATATTTTTCCTGTGATGTTGATCTATAAAACTACCCCAAAAACAAATCATCTTAATTGGTTATTTTTTTTGTTCCCGTAACAAGTGGGTACTATGAACCTCTAAAAGCTAGCCCATCATGCCCTGCCGTGTCACCTCGTATGAGGCGGATTACGCTTTTACGCAACGGATACTATAGTTCCTATTGGTCCTCAAGAATCTCACTGTATTGCCAACAAGCTTTAAAGGCAGATTCATTCTACTCATACACGCCCGTCAAAGCGCGTTAGTCTTAGTAATCCTCACATAGCGATAGTTGACACTTTTATGGTGCAAATGTTGCTGACATATAGATGCGCTGAGCTGAATCAATAACAATACATAGTATAAATTAAAGTTGCTTCTCACATCTGTCCCTATGTAAGTATGCTTAAATCTTTAAAATTATGCAACCTTTATTGATGCGGTGTTTTTTTAATAGATAGAGAGATTCAAGAGGAAGGTTTATAAGTATAAAATACATGCACAAGATAGTAAAAGTTTAGGCGGTACGAAGTTCTCCGGGTCGACTAGTAGTATATAAAATTACCCCAGAATAGAAGTCGGAGAGCTTTTCGTTGTCGAGCATCTCGCCGGGGTAGGCGATGTGCGAGGCCATGGCGTCCACCTTCTCGAGCGCCGCCTTGCGCGTCTCCTCGTCCATCCAGTCCACCTCCGTCAGCGTCTGCCGGAACTGTTGTCTGGAGGACAGACAGACTCGTCACATTATTATTATTCATCACAACCGGAAGATGTCTACTGTTGGACAAGTCTCTCCAACTGATTGTCACAAGGACAAACATTATAAGGGAGTACATGTTTAACTTGTGTAGAGTAGGAATAATATTATATTCTGATTTTTTAAGAAAATGTTGTATAGGCAATGTTGGATCCTATAGTCTAATTGTGACAGAATTAAAAAAAAAACAGTAGGTTCGGAGCGTATTCGATTCAAACAAAGATACAATCAAATCTTTCCGCTAAGCATAATATTTAGTGTTAATATTATAGAACTCAAAATACAAACCTGATGTCGTTGACCATCTCCAAGGCATTGGCTTTCGAGTTTTCGTTGAAATACTTGCGGATGTAAAGAGCTCCGACGGCGATAGACATGCTGAATAACAAAAAAAGTATAATTGAGCAAGTAGGTAAATACCTAAATAAAACAGAGCAATTCACATAAATTAAGAAAAGACCATTGTTATTGTGACAAAAACTCGACATTCAAGTTCAATGTCGCGCGCATTTATTAGCACAACCTTGTTTGCGTTCGTTCGTGTTATGATAAGACTGAGATTTCCAGTCAAAATTTCGAGGAACTCTAGGAAAATTTTATCTTAATTTTTTTAAGGTAGGTAGGTAGGTATAGGACACAAATAAAACTTGCTGCTGCTTATAATCGCTTAGTAATCTTAGTAAATTATATTTTTTAATAGTGCCATCCAAAACAACGACTTTTAACGACTTACCCTGTTATTCATAAAAAGTTAAAGAGCATTTTAGTTATTTGAGGTATGTCAATTTAGACTGGATGTCACGTATTTACCATACAACAAACCAGAGAAGTAGACCTCCAGTAAAGCTACTTAAAACCTACTGTATCTTTATGAATAAGACGGTTAGACTTTAGTATTAGTAGTATTAAATCTATTCTTATAAGTCATCCGTTGTACAGTAGAGTGCCCAATGATCACGTGAGTCTCCATCATCAAAGCAGACAGCCAGCCCTCAACCTCACCTAGCACTGGCGGTGTCGACGCACTCCTTCCAGCGGCTCTCGCGCTCCGTCTTGCCGGACATGGCGGTCACGTAGGCCAGCTGCCGCCGCCGCAGCTCGTCCGTCAGGTACGACACCGAGGCGCCCGCGACGCGCCACATCACGTAGTTCGCTTGCACACGTTTCGGTGTCGCTTGTAGGAGAACCTGTAGGTACAGTTAAAACCTTAGTTGTTCCGTTGTTCACCAGAACATGTTGTGCAATTACATGCATTGGTCCAATAGTTTTATTTCAGACAGACGAATTAAGTATACTTAGATATGTCTCGATAAGTGCTGAATTCGGTTTTATGCAAATGTTGCACACCCCGGCCGTTGACATGATGATCTGTCAACTCGAACACTGATCGCAATCTAATGTAAGAAGAGGGTTTCGCGTCGATCCTGGCAGTTCAGCTAAACTAAATTTTAGTTGATCATAGAATAAGAATTTTAACGTAAATTACGATATTAACTCACATAAGTAAGTAATAAATACATAATTCGTTTCTCAAGATCAAGATCGCTTCTAGGTAACAAGAACGTTACCTGTAGTAAGTAAGTAATATTTAATCAAACCATAATATATTGCAAAGAAAATGAAAGTAATGAATGATATGCTACGAGCTACGGGCGGTCCATTTGTACCTACATACCTACACAATAATGAATCGTCTTTCAAAGCACTCATCAATGTTGCCATTGTGCCCTTGAATTGAACGTCCTTGCTCTAATACTTAATTATAAACAAATTGCGTCTTGCATTATTGAGGGATTTCTCCGAATAAGCATTTTTTTATATATCAGACTTAAATCTATCCTAAATAAAATAATAAAAATGTTAAATTCGCAGAATAGATATAATATTATAAACTAAATTATTTTCGCGCAAAAAATTCATGAAAGCAATATGGTATTGGCTTGCCTCTGATATTATTATGATACGTTCCTCTTGCTAAAATAAATAACCAACACCAACATCTAAAAAAAACCGGAAATACGAAATAGCGCAGGATATCGGTCCGAATAAATGTAGCACAATTTTATAAATCTGGGTTTCTGGGTAATTGGGTTTAGCACAGCCGATAGTGCTAATACGATTTTAATAGGCTCTCTTTCCTTCGGAAATGTAAATCATCGTTTTATTCATATTTAAAAAGGTTATAAAATACAATATCAAAAGAAAATGAAACTTATACGGCATTATGTAGTTCCCAATTTACTTACCTCCTGAGTCTAGATTAATAATATTTTAATAATGTAGGAAGCCTTATAGTATAGGCTATAAGGATAAAGTCATCAGGACATTAGGAAAAAAATACCTAAATCAACATGGACGTTAACAACATACAAGTTAGTTTTACTTTATATTGTTCATAGTTACGTATATCGGTTTTAATATGTTTTCAATCTTTAAACTGCATAAGTAAACAAGAATGCAAACGATCTCGTAATAACAACAGCTTCATACACATGGGTAGCGTTGCATTACTTACCTCAAGGTCGGAGATGTAGTTGGGCACGTTGACGATGGTGACCTCCTCGGCGCCGACCGTCACGTGCGGCGCCAGCAGGCGGTTGATGTACTCCAGCCAGGGGATGCTGTTGTATGATCAAAGTTTCATTTGATCAATTGTTACGTATGATCGATTCGGTAGTAAGTATCAACAGGAAAGTATTTAGAAGGGATATCAAAAACCATTTTTTTTAAACTGATAATATTGTTTCCTCCACCCTCCACTTACTTAAATCGCAGGACATCGTTTAAGACAGTAAGTTTGAATAAGTTAGTCATTTTCCTCTTTAACATTAGCGATAAATTAAAAAACCAAGCAAGCATTACGGAAGCATTCTGAATTCAATTAACAGGTAAATAAAGTGTCTTGCAGATCAAATCGATCACTTCCTCACCTTGGGAACTTCTGCTGCAGCTGAGCGATGGTCATCGGGTTGTAGAGCCCAGTGGCGTTGCGTCTCTTCTCCAGAGGCAGGGAGATCTGGAAAATCATATTTCATACAACCCTCTTGTTTGTAAAGGCTGGTTAAAATAAGGGACCCTCATCAACTGAACTAGAACTAGAGCTGATCATCTTCAAAACTTCAAATATCAATGAAGTAAAACGGTGCAAAATTTTTAATCGATAGAATATATAATGTGAGGTAGTTAGATCCCCTCATCCACTATTTAAGAGCTGATCATCTTCAAACGGCTGAACAGGACTAAAATTAATTATGACACAAAAAAAAACTAAACAAAAATCGGTTCATCCGTTTGGGCGATACGATGCCACGGACAGATACACAGACATACGTTATACTTTATAACCCCTTTGTTTTTTCGTCAGGGGTTAAAAAGCTCTTTCCACAAGTTTAATTTTTACGATACGGATACTGAAAGGAGTCGATATGATTGGTCTTGTCATGTGACCATCGAATTTTTATGTATGATAATGGGGTCATCTTCATAAAATACAATAAAACTCGCGGACGAAAGCTGAGACTGCTCGTAAATAGTAACAGCTCACATAAATGTATCGATGGGGTCGTTAATGCAAGTCCAGCCCGAGGACTGATTTCAAGTAGATTCTGTTCAGCGCCTGTAATAAGACCGCATAAAGAGGAACTCTTTTTGTTTACCTAGCCTTTATTTTGCTATATATAAAACTCTTCCGTTACTGACTGACTGACTGACAGACAATGCAGAGCCGAAACTACTGGTCGTAGTAGGCTGAAATTTTGCACGTGGGTGCCTTGGGGAGTGTAGGGAAGCATTAAGGAATAATATCCCGAAATTCCCATGGGAACGGGAAATAACTGGATATTTGTGTTTAGGAAAAAATCTGCGCGAAAAAAACCGCAAAGCAGCCTCTAGTTATGCTATATATTTACGAATAACCTTTCTGATTTGGCCTTCTCAGAACCCCAAGAATATCTAATATTACAATGTATATTTGCGAAATCCCCCTTTGCGTATTGCAAAATAATCATTAATTATTTAAAATTGAATCAATTGATCTAGGCTAGGGTGAGGAGGTAAGTATACAATGTACGTTGGCAAGTTTAATTTCGAACTGCAGCGAGTCGGCGAGCTCCTCCTGCGCGCGCGCGCGCTCGGCGCCCAGCAGCGCGGCGATGTCTACCATGTAGTCGTAGTACGCCTTCACCAGCTTGTCGCTGGCGCCGCGCGACAGGTACTCCCTGCTGAGGCCCAGTGCTGCCTGGTCCAGCTGTGGAATACATTTAAAGTCATCACACGATTTTAATGGAGACGAGGCGCTATATAATACAAAACAACATGAACATTATATTTTGAATAGGTACTAGGTTTTTCTGACAAGAGGGATATTAATAACATGACCCTATTCAATGTTTTCAAGATTTTAGGTTGCGGTTAGATATGTTACCTAGGCCTGAAACCTTGAAACAGTCCTTTTCTTTATTTCCACCTTGTCGGAAACTCCGAACGTATATGTAGTTATATTAAAATTTTTAGCTTATCTCTGCCATAAGAAACGAATTTTTAAAATGACATAATTCGCTCGGCTGACCAGCTCGTATTTAGATAAATCGATATTAATTTATTAATAAAACAGTCTACTCGCTAAAGCTGAAAACTGTCGAAGTCAGGTCAAACACAGTGCCGTGCTATTTTCAACTTAGAATATGACACACTGTCATTCCAAGTGATGGTAGAACATTAATATTGGGTTAACGAAACTAAACTAGGGAGTAAAACCCCTTTATTTTATACCAACTAAGTATGTCTGTTCCGTCCTTGTGTCATAAGTCACAGTCACAAGGCTCATTAACATTAGAAAGGTAGGTTATGTAAATTGTAAAGGCACAGCGTAGGTACATTTAGTTGATTCCGCATCAATCATTAGAAAAAACGGAATAATAATCAGTACCTTACCAACATTTAAGCGTGAGCTAACTCGAAAATAATAATAAACAAAGGAAAAAATTCAATTTACAAACTATTTTAAGATACGAACATAAAATACACTAGGACTAAACCTAACTGTTCATCACTTTTAATATTTTAATGCAATGTGCATCTTTAAGACCCCCAAAATTCAAAATGAAGACAAGCAAAGAAAATAATAAAAACTTATCTAACATTCGCAATGCCGATAACGTCACGCCCCGATGACTACGGAAATTCACATAAGATTTAGAATAGAATAGAAACACTTTATTGCATACAAAAACACAAAAAGTACAATTGTTAAATAATGGGTGCACAATTTGAATTTGCATGCAATGGGCGGTCTTATCGCTAAAAGCGATTTCTTCCAGACAACCCACAATTAAAAGGAATAAAGCGTTTTTAAAGTAAAAGTGTGTTATATAATTTGCAATCATACCGATTAAAGATTTGATAACTTAAAAACTTACATCAATGATCCGTTTGGTAGAGTTTTTGACGTCAACGGTGACAGAGAAGTCAAGGAAGTAGTCGACGGAGTAGCCGGCCTCGCGGAACTTGTAGACGGACTGCTTCCAGTCGAAGGTGCGCTCGTCCCAGGCGGCGCCGTCCAGCACGGGCCAGCCGCCCAGCCGCCGCAGCATGTCCAGCAGCGGGCTCACGCCGCGCGCCTCAATCGCCGCTACATTTTATAATAGAGTTTGCTATAAGTCAGTTTAGACATTACTTTTTAGATAATGAAAGTAAGAATGATAATTCGCTGAACTTTAACTAACTTATTATTGCCTCCGTTCTGGCATGGTCAAGGATGTTGTAACCGATAGAGCACTGACGATACGTGCCGTGCGAAGACGCGAGAGAGAAGCGGCTCCTCCAATAATTACGTCACGCTGTTGTGCAAATTACGGAAGTTATTCACTTTCACCCGCAAGCCAGCTTGTAATAAGCAGCTGTATGATCTAGTTCATCAGGAAACTTATTCATTCATATGAATTTCATTACTTTATATAAATATAATAGTTTGTCAACAAGCACTTTGCTAGATTTTGTTTTGTGCTCTTTATAATTTTGCTATATCAGGTGTAAATTTGCACACAATATGCAAATTTAAACGTAAAATAACTATAGGTATTATCTACTCATCTAGCGCTACCCTACTACCTACCCTACTGATATCAATAAATAAATTATTGAACTTTTTGTAATTATTTTAATATTATACCGTAATAAATGATTAAGTTAGAAACTCAATTGTCACTGTTATTTCATGTTTAAAATATACTTGAGAAACTAGTGAGTATAAGTACATACCGACAGCATTAATTATGTATATGAGCAGCTGCACGTGTAAGCACTAAGCAAGCCGATTAGTTAAATTTTGCATGAGAGAATCAACAGTGAGTGCGGCTGCGCCCGCCCTAGTCCCCTAGGCTGTACACGAAAAGGGCGCGTCCTTGCCGGCAAGTTCAACAGGCAGCTAGTTTAAACTTTAATTATGTATCACCTACTAGGTACCTATATCTCCCGACTACGTGCGACACGCTAACAGTTGCGATCTAATCATTTAATCAACGTAAGTTACCTACTTAAGATTGATAGTTAAACTCACTTCATTAATGTACAGTTTAGTTTGCTCATTAACGTTCATCTCAGGTTATTACGTGACAAAACAGAAGAACAGCACAACGTTTCATGCGAACTACTTATACTGAGTATTCATTTCATTACTGCACTAAATACCTCAAATTTAAAGCCCTACATCTCAGCAGAATAAAAATTTGATTCTCGTGGGCCGAATCGCCGAACGCAAGAGAGGAAAAAGCAAATATCCTGCTCGGTGGACCGAAATCTTAAGAGTGCTACCAAAATTACCAAGATCCTTTAAGACGCTATATATAGCCTTGACTATACTCATATATGAGTTTTTAAGGCTTTTTAAATCAAGTAATTCTCTTAATCTATAAGAGGTAAAGATCTGGAATTTTAACATAACGTTTTTGAGGATATAACAAAGTTTTTTATAATTGAAAAACACTTGTGGAATCAAAAAACCTCGATACATTATTTCGTCAAAGATAACCATTCCAAAAAACGGGAATAGCTAGTTCTTCGAAATTACTAACTAGTTTTTGTTGAAACTACATAGGAATAATGATAATAAAGTAAATTAAATTCTGGTTATTTAAATTTGATTTAAAAATTATATTTAAAAAGATATTTAATATTTATTACTTTTTCGAATAAAATGTAGTAACCGATGTAGGCGACTAACATATGACTGTCCTTTTCCCTCAGTATGTTTGAGGGAAAAGGACAACCTTTGATCCTCGGTCGTTTGATTTATTTCGCGTATATCGTCTTAAATCATTAGCAACTATTAAATCAGTATAGCCTGGGAAGCGTCATTGTTGTTCACGAACTTAAGCCATGAGAAATCGAAAAAATGTACTTATCTTATCAGGGGATTATAGGATAACAAGTTTAAAAAGGCATCAGTGGTGGCTTCGTGAGTCTACTTACATCTGTTCATGCAAGCCTGGTAGAGCGTCTTGGCGAGCGCGAAGGGGCGCGGCTCGCGCGGCGCCGGCGGCTCGTCCAGCAGCGCGCGGATCTGCTCCTGCAGCTGGTCGGTGATGATGGAGAACGTGTTCACGGTGCTCTTGTCGTCCGGGATGCGAGTGTTCTTCACGAACGACCCGCACGCGAACTCGTAGAAGTCATCGCACGGGTCTACCTTCTCGTCGATGTTTGAAAGTAGCTTCGATGCTGTGTCAAAATTAATTGATCAACCATTTACTTATTTGTTAACATACCTATAATTTATGATTAAACGAACTTACCTGTACGTGAAGTTCTATCATAATTATACGAAGCGCTTCGTCCGAAGAGATTAGTACATACATAAATATAATAAGTAGGTTAACACATGTAGTACCGCCTTAGGTCTCGCCACTTCTGCACTATATTTGAGAACTTTTTTTTTTTTTTGAAGGTAGTTTATAACTCTCCCGTTCCCCGGCGACCACGTCCCGCGCAGAGCCTCAGTTAGTTTAGAGTCAAGTCCTCAAAATGATATGACATATTTTCCTTGTAAATGGGGACTAAAGGTTTGGGACGGGCGGGAGATTTAGTACTAATCTCTTCGGACGAAGCGCTTCGTATAATTATGATAGAACTTCACGTACAGGTAAGTTCGTTTAATCATAAATTATACTTCGCGCTTCGTCCTCGAGATTAGTACATACATAAATATAATAAGTAGGTTAACACATGTAGACCTTGAGAGTAAAGGAAAATATGGTCGATTGTATTTTTAACAAGAAATCTTCATATCATTTTCACAATTCCAAAATAATAATATTCGTAAAGATAAAGTTTATTTTACGAGCCAAATCAAAAAATCTTTATTTTATCCGTATTAACTAAAATACCAGTTTTTTTTTTTTTTTTTTAATTAGTTACAGCAGTTGCCCTTTATTAAATGGCTTAGGCAAGGCATCAAGTAGCGAAAGTTTACCGCTACCTCTCCAGCTTGCCGTGTTCTTACAGTTTTCACACTAACGACGAACCAGCGTGCGCGCAGTGGAAAATAGACTAGTATCGTACACTGTCACCATGAGTATTTCCCCAACGGCTGCCGAGATTTCATCGAATTGAAATTAATTTTTGCCCTTGCGAAAATCTTTAATTCTATAAAACAATCAAAGTTATAGCTCGGCAAATGCCGTGTTTTTTTTTTTTTTTTTTAAGAAAAAGTAAGTTTAACAAAGTCCTGAGTTTTTGTAAGTCTATGTCCATAAAACAAATATTATTTGTATTAGAATAAACGAAAAACATTTGCATTGTGTAAATTGCATGCTGAAAATAATTATAAAAGGGTAAGTTTTTCTAATGAGAGGTCTTTATTTTTAACTGGTTTAATATAAGGCTAAACCCTCTTAGTTTTGCTTTAAGTATTACTATAATTTGATTTAATATTAATAAATAAAACTATATCTCTTTATATACGCAGGCGAAATACCCTTTCAACGTAGTGCCATCATAAGAGTTTAACTAATTTTGTTATAGCAACGAAATCGTTATTCTAATGAAGGAGGCATTCCCCCCGTATCGTCAACGCTTCCCTGATAAGATGCCCGCCAGCAAGGTAATCGAAGGCTCTAGGTAGGTATTCGATGATTACTGGAATAAGTTTTTTTTTTTTTTTTTTGTAATAAAATTAAAAACCTTCGATACGAAAAGTTAAATAAAGATGAGATTCCATGATTGTCTAGACCAATCATGTACTACTAAAATACCTGTAGCTTAATCTGATTCTGTTTTTCACTCTACACCATAGTTCTAGGGTATATCTTTAATAGAACACGCTTCAGACTCTTTTGTCAGGCGACTTAAGATTTTCTATATGCACAATGTGACTTGAAAAGTCTATATCAAGGATGACCAAACGCGTTTGTTATAAAGATTAATGCCTACAATAGCCGTTTAGTTCCAAATTATTCGATGTCTAGAAGTTTTCTTCGGCATATCTGCAATAGTATAATCGTAGGATGTACATTTAAATTTATATTATAATAAATGAAAATTAAAATATCACGTTCTTGTTCTGAACATTATAAGGAAACAACATCTCAAGTCAATAGCACTAGCATGTTGTCAGGTGAAGGAATTGTATTGCCTTCATACGATTCATATAAGAGATAGCAATCGAGTTATCGATGTGCATTATTATTTGGCAATCGACTAACTTTAAAGTTATACCTTTAAAGTAAGGAGCAGAGCTCTGGGCAAATGTGATGTGGTTTTATTTGAGCACCAACCACTGGCTGTCTCGCCATCACGTGGTGCTTCTCCCCCGTAGTTGAGAGCTTTCAGGGAACATATTGCTGCCCTGAACAGTTATCGTTTCTAGAACGGCACTCAATTAGCAATTATTTTGCTAAGCTACCAATTTAATCAGAGCATAATAAAAAGTCAAGAATTTTTACAAATTAATGTGCCATCTTTTAGGTTTAGGGACAATAAACAATGAACTAGCACAATAAACCGGGTCGAATTTTCACGTAGATTCTCTATTTGTTTAAAATATAAGTACTCGCTTTTTTTTTTTTTTTTACTATATTTATTTATTTATTTCAATTTGATTTGAAATATTTTATTATCTCTGGGAAATATTACAACGAGATCATTGGAATCTATGATAACGCCCAAGAATTAATAAGGCATGAAAGGATAAAGCAAGCTTTTTTCCCCCGTTCAGGTATATTAGCAATATTTTGTAATTTGATTATTCTGGTAAAAACCTGAACGTCTCACCAAGTAAGTCATATATATACGGGAGGAGATAAAAAATCTGTGTTGCAATTTGATTAGATATTTCTTAAAGCTTCATCAGTTTTGTAATTATTTTCTAGATCTTACAGCATTGGTAAGGAATATGTGCGTTTCCAAAATCTAATAATGCAACATAGTACATTCTAAATAATAGTACTTTGGATCTAAATTTAAAGTTATGCGGAGGTCTATAAGCTGGAAGGCATAAATTTATATGAATATATCTTATACTATATGAATATATATATTAATTTATTTTTAAGTGATAATAAATCTTTTTATTTTTGTTTGGTTTCAGTTTTAGATTACGTACGTATAATATATACCTACGTAGGTAAAATTGACAATGGCATGGTTGTAATAAAGAAATAGCATTAATTTATGTGACTTTATTTAAATTTATTAATTTCATTGTATTTTAAAATTGTTTTTTGAGTGTTTTCTTTAGTATATTAATCGCGACCATGTGGTCAGACGACCTAATAAATACCGCAGGAGTGCACCGAATGATGGTCGAACAAGACCGGTCACCGTGGCGACCGTTGGGGGAGGCCCCGTCCAGCAGTGGACGCCTCCGAGCTGATATGATAAATCGTGACTTGTGAAATAAAATAAACCATACGACCTATGTACTATGTTCCTAGTAACAGCGCCGGCTGCAGTAATGCGGAGGCGGCGGATGGCCTGATGGTCACGTAGTGCGCGCGCTGCGGTGCGGCGGCGGCGGCGGCCGGTCCGGGGCGCGCGCGCCGGCTCATGATCCCGCCCGCTCGCTGGCGCAAGCTCGCTAGGCGTCCGGCGCGCGGCGCGCGCTGCAGCCGCGGCGCCGGCGGCCTGCGGGCTGGAGAGCCCGCCGGCGGCGTAGTAACTACTAAATTATCTGTGACGTTAAAAACGAACTAGGTTTCTTTTGAGGAGCTATTACTTTAGTGTCAGTTTTACCACCGAATTTGCACAGACTAGCGTCTTGTGTATAGCTTCATCGACTATGAAGGTCCTTTACCTTGCTTGGCAGGTACTTGTAATTTTTTGGCTTATTTAAAAGCAAAAACGTAAATTTCCATCGCTTTTTGTCATGCTTTGCATGATAAGGCACTGTCGATTTGTTATAGCTTGGCTTCGATGCCTCTGACAATATAAGAATTATAATACCCGGATGTCTTCAAAATAAAGAGGAATCTGTATACGGATACACGTGGAGCTCCATTTTTTGTTGGCAATTAAAACTGCGGGTAGTTTTTTTTTTTTTTTACTAAATTACTTTGATATTTTGCTGAATTTTGTGATGACGTAATAAAACTTATTACAGACCTTGCTCCGGTCGTATTAGAGTTCTGCGTCTAATATATAGGTACAGTGTTTTCTTACCTTAGGAACCGCTGTGCTTATCCTGAACGCCCTCGGGCGTGTCTTAATTGTTTCACAACAATTTCGTAGTTCGAAGCTGGAGCCGAGGCTGCAGCGGAGGCAAGGTAGCCGCGGGGGCGGCGTTAGGTGGATCCCTGTCTGGGGATTCGGGCTGAAAAGCCGAGCCAGTACCGATCCCGATACTTCTTCGGTGCTGAGACCCAATTGTAAAACTGGGCGGAGGTTTAGGCTGTATCTAATTCTAACCTTATTTACGGCACTGATCTAAATGCTATCGTTAAAGATTGGTAAGTAAAGATTTCATATTTTATTATTATTAATAACGGCATGTGGCGAAGATGTCCTAACGACATTTCTGATACATGAATCACACACGGATGAACCCGTTCATCGGTAAGGAGCAAGTCATTCGGGTAAGAAGGTTTGTGTCGAAAAATCTTAACCACCATTTCCGGTTACAAAACTTTTAAGACTATGTATTCACGTTAGGTGAAGTTATTTTGCGGATAGGTCCATCGACTTTCCTGAGCGTAAAAATAATTTATATATAGCGGATAAGTCCCAACGACTTTCCTGAGCGTAAAAATAATTTATATACAGCGGATAAGTCCCAACGACTTTCCTGAGCGTAAAAATAATTTAAGTACAGCGGATAAGTCCCAACGACTTTCCTGAGCTAGCGGATAAGTCCCAAAGACCGTCCTGGGCGTACAATTGATTTTTGGTACTGCGGATAACTCTACGTCAGGACGGACGTACAATTACTTTAGTAGGTACAGCGGATAAGCCCGAACGACTGTCCTGAGCGTACAAAATGATAATTTCAAAAACATAGTTTTTAAATAGGTATATGCAGGAAGGATTACCTTGGATCTGCAGAGCTGGCCTATAGCAAAAGCTGGAGTTTCTTCAAAAGTTTATCACTATGTATTAATTTTATTTTAAACTTACACGTTTTGCACGTTACTGATTCACTTAAATCTTTAGAACGTCGTTTAGAAATTTTCCGAAAATATAATTTAATTTAATTTTGTGAAAATAAAAGAGTGAACCGAGTGGCTCGAGCACTAAAATGCGACTGAGGCTCTGCGCGGGACGTGGTCGCCGGGGAACGGGAGAGTTATAAACTACCTTCAAAAAAAAAAAAAAAGTTCTCAAATATAGTGCAGAAGTGGCGAGACCTAAGGCGGTACTACATGTGTTAACCTACTTATTATATTTATGTATGTACTAATCTCGAGGACGAAGCGCGAAGTATAATACGAAAACTACTGGATCGATAAATAATTTAAGTTCATTTTCAAACCAAAATTAATATATAGAACTAGATAAGAACCTTCTCCTATCAACCATCTTTACTGTTTTCGTCAGTTGTTTTTTTGCAATTAATATTATTTTAATTTTAGTTTCCATCCACACGTTACAATACCACAACACAACCACAACAAGTGGTCGTCGGACGCATGTTTTGTATTGAAAATTTATGGTATAATTTCATTACCACCATTATTGACTGTTGTGTAAGTGGGTGTACCCTTAATTCGCGGATAAGCTCAGCTTATCTCTTTGAATCTTAGTCCAAAGTTTTGGATTAAAAGAGCTTAATTTAAATAACAAAGTAGGTAAGTACAATACAATACAACAAAAGCAAGCAATAATAACATTAAACCATCTCAAATAATGACGTGTCTTTAGAAATGAAGCAAAATATCAGTTATTACAATAAAATAAAGCATCCGTTTTATAATATTTATCAATTTAATGCCATCGAAAAAAAAATCTTCCTTCTATTATTGTGACTTACATATCAGATATTTTATTGTTTCAGTTTTCTTTTACATTTTTATGTTAGAAAGCCCTCAGTCACAGAAAGAGCACTAAGTAGCGGCACAACATTGATTGCAAATAGAGAGAAATGTTGTTGATCAGCCGGGTCCACACCAAGTGATCGAACGCGATTCGATCGCACGGTCCTTTGGAGCGCGCAGCTGGAGCTCGCCATCGGATCGCGTTGGGTTGCTTGGTCTCAGCTATTGGGCAACTGAAGTCAACAGGGCCAAAGTTATTCTGCTCTGCTGCAACTAGACTAGACAGGCGTTATTAATTACCAGTGTGCACGCAGCCGGGCGCGCTGCAGACCTTGCCGGGCGGCGGCGGCGCGCGCTCCACGACGCTCGGCGTCGACAGTCGCAGCTCGCTGGTCTGCGGCATGTCTGCACACAAAATACACCATCACAATCTATACTTAATATTATAAATGCGAAATTAACTCTTTTCTGTTTGTGTGTGTATGCAATGTACATAAACTAGGTACTGAACTTTAAATTGTTGATTGAACCACGGGAGGGACAAAGGATACGCCGCGGGCCGCGTTCTAGATTTATAATAATTGCCATGGCTAACCCGCCTGACAAGCTTGGATGAGGCACCCTTCCCCGAAATGTCCAACTTTGGACGTATTTCGGCTATCCATCTGGGTTTATTCTGTGATAGTGTAGAAAAACCAATTTAAAATTATATTCCACAAATTAATATAAATCGGCATTGAGTCAACGGATTCCATTCAATAAAATACTACCTTATCTACTTGCATAATCCTTGTAAAATGGGATGCCCTGACTGTACCTGTACGTCCTCCTCCAAAGCAGAACTTTAGAGGGTTTAATTTTCATTTTATAATACTTAATACGAGTATACGTAACGGAAACGCTCGCTTGCAATTTATTAAATTATTTTGAAGCTTAAACCTCAGCGCGTCGTGCGCACATAAACTGTGCATAATTTAAATGCGTTTGAGGGTAGTTAATCGTTCACGCTATTATTAAGATTTATACAAGACTAGAGGCTGCCCCGCGGTTTTTCCCGCGCAGATTGCTCATAAACACAAAAATCTCGTTTTTTTCCGTTCCCGTGGGAATTTCGGGGAATACCTTCTTAGTGCTCACCTACACTCCCTAAGGAACCTACATGCAAAATTTCAGCCCGCTACGCCCAGTAGTTTCGGCTCTGCGTTGTCTGTCTGTCAGTCAGTCAGTCAGTCAGTCAGTCAGTCAGTCAGTCAGTCAGTCAGTCAGTCAGTCAGTCAGTCAGTCAGTCAGTCAGTCAGTCAGTCAGTCAGTCAGTCAGTAACGGAAGAGTTTTATATATATTGATTTATATTCCAATATTTATATTCTATTATTAAGGTTTATATTCCAAGCGTTATTTATTTTGCATTTTAGAACAATTGAATTGCAATCCTATTGTATGGAACTGCTCGGGTGGAAATATATGGGTAAAGTAGCTATCTGAATAACCTCTATCAAAAATCTTTGTTATCGACACAAAATATTTGGATTTCACAAAATTAAAAGAAGTACAGTGGCGGTCCAGGTCGGCGTAACACTTGTTTGTATTGCAAAATAGCTCTTGTTCTATGGTTATACAGTCTAGGGCGCTCCAGACCATAGACAAATCTGTTACACCCTCCTTCTAGACCGCCACTGTACTGTACAGTGAAATACATAGATAGGTAGATCCAATGTTTGCGCGATGTGTATCCAATGATATTCCAAAGTATAAATCTAATACATTTTATTGATTCCCACTGCAAATGAAGATTGTTTTAAAAACTTATAGGGTATCAATTTACTAAGTAAAAGTATCACAATTCCTCTTAATATGTGCCTCTTTTATGAGGCCTATTACACCGATACTAGGTCCAATCGCAAAAAATGTTTGGTTGTTCAACGGCTATGTGCAGAATGGAAAACTAATTTAACCTAAAGTAATTTACTGAAACATTTATACTTTGTCACTTGCACAGACCAGACGGACAGACAGCTTAGCGAACTAATAAGCCGGTTTCTTTGGACATACTACGGAACTCATAAATGAAATACTGAATTTGTATGAAATTGTATGTGTATACTGAGAGATATTTTGAAAATTTATTTTGTTAATGTAATTTACGGTTTATTTGTATAATACTGTAATACACTTACACTCTTGGGATTTTAAAATTAGGGGATTATAAAACAGATCGCGATTTGTAATTATCGGCCCCGGGCCCCGGTGGGCATGGATTGCGTTCAAATAAGTTATACAAGTACCTACGTTGTATGAACAACTAAGTAAAAAAGATTGTAGTTTATGAAGGCATAAACTACAATCTTATTTACTTCCACTTTCTTTCATTAACAAAATATTATTGTATTATTACAAAATATTTTGGCCTTGGCAATTCCCTTTGTCCGGAATGTTGACCGGCTTCTGCAAATCGGTACCCACCTACTATTATTGACTATCTATTGAAAATGCAGCGGTTCAGTAGGTCAAGAATTTTAAAATAAGTAGGTAGGTAGGTGGTAACTACTGAATGTCTTTTGTCCTGGGTTTCAAAACAGAGACATTAATGTCGGCCTTTGTCTCATGGAGACTGTGGCGCGACGGTCACTGCACTTTCTGATTTTTTTTGTGTTTAGCTAAAGTAAACTTCTTCTCACAGTTTATTAGCTCAAGTTTCATACGTAGCTATTGTGATAAGTCCCACTACTTCTTCGTCATATTACCCTACGTTTGTGTGTACATACCAGAATTATTATTGCAATGCAGTGTGACTTTGTTATTTTATGTCCCACAACATTTCATGTTTTACTAAACGAAAGCAGACAATTCGACCTGCGCTAGCGCGTGTCCAATGTTTCAACACTGCAACAACGCTGAACGTGATCTAATCATTGAACAGTTTTAAAAATAGTAAGTATTTAATTATCTAATAGTAGGATACTTGTTTGCAATGAAACATGCATTGTAAAGTTTGTTCTAATTCGTTATTGTCCGTCACTACGCGAGCGATTGATAGCTAAACAAGTTAAGGCGGTAACTTACGGTATGGCGCGAAATTCAAATTTTTTCACGTTTTTAATTATTTTGGCGAAAGTATTCATTTTTAATAAAGTTTAAATGAATTCGCGTACGTTAAAACCTATTTCCCACATTGTGATATATCGTTTTTGAAAGACAGAGTTACCGATTTTGTGTATATTCAAGAAACTTGTTTTTGGGCATTTTACCCCTTAGACACAAAATCTGTAGTGTCTGTGTTCCAAAAACGTTGTATTGCAATGTGGGAGATAGTTTTTTGCATACGCGAATTCATTTAAACTTTATTAAAAATGTATACTTTCGCCAGAATAAATAAAAAACAAGAAAAAATTTGAATTGCGCGCCATAGCGAGAGTTACCACCTTAATTGATAAAATAACGTTATGAACTCGAAATGTTCAGCAGCCTACATCCACTGTAAATTTCAATTTAATGGTTCAAGAAAACTTTTTATTATGATAACGTATAAATAGCGCCATAAATATCTACCAATCAACTATACTAATACTATCAACCAATTCTACCACAATGCAGGTTCAATTTCAGTATGGTCGATACCGTTTATTTATGTAAGTATAACTATAATCGACCCGACGAACTTCATACTGCCTAACCTATTTCTACGTTGTCCATGTAGGTATGCTGCGCTCTAGCTTGATTTGTGTAAAATTTTTCACAAACAAAAAATTAAATAAGTATAATAATATGAAATTATTGATATAAGATAAGAGATAAAATAATTCTTTATTGCAATCAAAATAAAACAAAAAATACTTAAATGAACAAGTTACAAAGATCAATGCAAATTTCGGCCCTCCACTAAAAGCGATTTTTTCCATGCAACCAATGAGGAGATGAATACAATTTTGTAGTAAAAATGCTTAGAAAATAGAACTAAAAATGACTTATATATTTAATAATATATATAACCAAAACTAAGTAAATGTAAGTACTGAGTACATATTAATCCAAACTTACCTTATACCATAAGTATTCTAAATACTAATACATAAACATTATAAATATAATACACCTACATAGACATATTAATATTGTATTTACCTAACTAATGCACACAGAAAGTATATGATATCATAATCTGTACTTTTTAAGTAATTTTGTTTTATATAAAATTAATTAGAAGTTTGAAATGATATGCCAAGCCAGAGATTCGCAAAATATATTCTCTAAAAACTTTGATTATCGATTTTAACAAGTTTCGGAGTCGAACATTTTCCCTAATTATTCATGCAAGGGACGCGGCACAGACAGTCCATCGCAATGTGCGTGTATTTTCTCTTTGCTTACCTCGGCGCACAGACAGAGCACGAACGCTATTTTATATACAAGCAGCCGGCCAACTTCGTACAGCCTTTGCAATGGAAATTCATTTACACAATAACCATTTACCAGTTACCACTTGTTTTAAATATCCTAATGTTTACTAGATATGCTTGTGTATCAAATTCCAATCTGTACTAACCTTCGAACATCGGAACATTAGATCCACACTTCGACACAACAAGGACACAACCATTCGCATTTATCATATTTCATTATGACTCGTTTTAAGTAAAAGACTAGTACATATATAAATAAAGATACCTTTGATGGAGTTGATTGGTGGTCCCAGCAGCAGCGTCGTGACGAAGGCTGCGAGGAAGGCGAGCGCGAGCAGCGAGGCCACGCCCACCGACACCAGCAGCCGCTTCTCCAGCGTCGTGCGCTGGCTCCAGAACGATGGCCTGAAATATGCGAGCTTGTTAATGACGCTTGATTTTATATTTTTATGTTTAAACTACGAATAATAAATAGGTAAGTAGTACTCTATTCGTAGATTTAGATGGACCTAATAAACGAGAGTTTTTACGAACATAAGGATAATATAACATGGACGCTCAAGATTATTTAAAACGCGCATGCCGTTTGCCGCATGTGAGCATATAATAAACTAGTCAACCTGGCGAACTTCGTACCGCCTAACATAATACTATTTTGTGCATCACAATATTATATACATTATACATCTATTATAAAAACTACATCACAATATGTTGCGTAGTTATAAAAATTTTAACATATGTATAAAGCGAAGTGACAGACAGACGCGGAAAGCGACCTTGTTTTATACTACTTAAGTATTGATATTGATCGCAGAACAAGGAAGATGCTCTCTATTGATATTGATAAACACTTAACAAATCAATAAAAACTAACCCTGTTATTCATAAAAAGTTAAACAGAATTTTAGTTATTTGAAGTATGACAATTAAGATTGGATGCCGCGTATTTACCATACAACAAACCAGAGAAGTAGACCTCCAGTAAAGCAACTTAAATCCTACTGGCTTTGACAGCGTCCAAAACTAAGCATTTTGAAAAGGTTTTCACTCCTGATTTTCCGACATTTACCTATAATTACCCAACCCAACAAACACAAATAATGTTAGTTTACATTTGAATTAAATACTTTCATTTAGGTAGGTATGTATGATGTTATTTTTATTAAAATTGACTTTACATACGCATCACGGTTTTCGTGTAAGAAAAAATATAAGTCAACAAATACATTTAATATATACATAGTTATAATAATTCGAACAGGCAGTAATAAAAATCTATTTTTTGTTCACGTACTGCCTACAAAAATCTTGAAAGTACTTGACATGGATTTCTAAATAACGAAGGTACCACCCCTAAAAACTAGACACAAATGTTACTATAAGGTATTTTGTGCCATTGTAAAATGTACAGTCACGTTTCAAAAACAGTCATCTCCGCGTTGCAACGATAAGCTAGTCGACATAAATAATTTTTCTACTTTTACGTAACATAATATTAGCTAACGGCCTGAGGCAAAACATAATAGTTAGGAGGCAGGCCACGCAGGCCATGCACACAAGGCACCCACCATCACCCGTAGCAGTAACCATAGAGACTTGCAGCAAACAGCAAACACTGTTGAATGTCTTGGTGCTGATGTCTACCGAGAATGCAATAAACCACTAAACCTCACCTACTTACTTTACGGTTACTTAATAAGTTTTTTTGTTGTCAATATATTTAACCATTTCTTGCTGACTACGTACCTATAGTGCTGGAATAGAAGCTTTATGTGTACTTACAATTTTTTTTTTTTTTCTTGCTTCGGCTTTAGTATTAAGCTCTGACATCTTATGTACGAAAGTGTTCCTATTTTTCGCTCCTCTAATAAACAATTAATGAGTTGACTTTATGATCATCCAACAAAAAACACTAAAAAATAGGTTGCAAGCCAGCTAACTCACTCCCGAAATCATTACCGAATTTCAGGCATGCAATGCATCATCAGACGTGTGCAACGGTACGACTCAAAAAACTTTTTCGAACCCCTAAACTTTCATTCTGAGCTGTTTCCGGATCATTTTTAACACGATTTACAAAATGTGCTCAGTCTGGGTTCAAATATGTTCTTAGGTACATGTTTAAAACTATCAAGAACATTTCGGGTCGCAACCCAGCCATGTATGACGACGAGTTTACCTGTTATACATCACTGCGCTGCGGTGAAGATTACCTTGAAATTGCAATTTGTTAAGATAAACCAATTTCCTTTTCTAGATTCCATATTTCGCGGTAACTGGCAAAGGTACCCCTTTCCTATATTGAGTATAACGCGTCGAAAATTCAAAATATATCTTCAAAAATCCTCAAAAATGCTTAAATAAATTGAATGTGACGTGACAGTAGCGCTGTAACAATTTCTTGTACGTACATTGTGTTCGCGTCACGTCAGCTCTCCATTCAATCAATGATATTGATTAGATTCTTGCACGGTGTTGAAATAAAATTACCACAAATGGTATTTTACCTATGACGACAGAAGAATTACTAGAGAATGGTTAACACTTTAACAACAAATGTTATGGAAGACATTGTTAACTACCTTTGTTCTGGTTATTAAATGGAAAACGCGTGTTCATGTTCATATCAGAACCGTCGTTTGTGGTTGCGTGTTTCTTTCGTCATCACAGTTGTAGCAAAATGCTCATTCTGCACTGATATGAACGTATCTCTCTCACCTGCGCCAGTTTTGTACTAGGTAATAATTATTAGCTACTTACTGTAACATACAATGCAACAACAACTTACAATAGCTGAGAAAGTTTAAAATAATTGTATTTTTTTAAATAAAATAAATATACGTATAAGAACAGGATGAATACGAGAGAGCTAGGTATACGAGATCTTTTAAGTTTAGGGCTAAGAAGATGAAGATTATCAACATAACTGAAATAAGCAGTTCCTCAATGAGGTGAAAGTGTCCGTGAATTGAATACATGATAATTACGATTATTAGCTTTATTGTAATTACTAGAGGCCGCCCCGCGGTTTCACTCGCGCAGATTTCTCATAAAAACAAAAATCCATTTTTTTCCCGTTCCCATGGGAATTTCGGGAAATCCTTTCTTAGTGCTCACCTACACTCCCTAAGGAACCTACATGCGAAATTTCAGCCCGCTACGCCCAGTAGTTTCGGCTCTGCGTTGTCTGTCAGTCAGTCAGTCAGTCAGTCAGTCAGTCAGTCAGTCAGTCAGTCAGTAACGGAAGAGTTTTATATATATAGATTAAACTAGAGGCTGCCCCGCGGGTTCACCCGCGCAGATTTCTCATAAACACATAAATCCCGTTTGTTCCCGTTCCAATAGGAATTTCGGGAAACTATTCCTTAGTGCTCCCCTACACTCCCCAAGGAACCCACGTGCAAAATTTCAGCCCGCTACGCCCAGAAGTTTTGGCTCTGCGTTGTCTGTCAGTCAGTCAGTCAGTCAGTCAGTCAGTCAGTAACGGAAGAGTTTTATATATATAGATTAATAAATAAATTACCTGCATTATTAAACAAGTAACATATTATGTGTATTATGGAACGACTGCCGCAGCGCTTTCAGCAGTAGCAGCACAGTGTATAGAGTACTACGCGTCGTATTAGTAAGTACATATTATATCCTTCGTGTAGCCGCCAAAAGATTTCTTTACTTAACTTAAACATAGTATAAAATAAAGTCGCTTCCCGCGTCTGTCCCTATATTTGCTTAAATCTTTAAAACTATGCAACGGATTTTGATGCGGTCTTTTTTAATAGATAGAGTGATTCAAGAGGAAGGTTTATAAGTATAACACATGCCCAAGAAAGTAATAGTTTAGGCGGTACGAAGTTCGCCGGGTCGACTAGTAACTTATATTAAGGTGGTAACTCTCGCTATAGCGCGAAATTCAAATTTTTTCGTGTTTTTTATTTATTCTGGCGAAATTTATTTATTTATTTTTATTTATTATACATTTTAATAAAGTTTAAATGAATTCGCGTATGTAAAAAACCATCTCCCACATTGCAATACAACGTTTTTGGAAGACAGACCTACAGATTTTGTGTCTAAGGGGTAAAAGGCCAAAAAACAAGTTCCTTGAATATACACAAATTCGGTAACTCTGTCTTTCAAAAACGATATATCACAATGTGGGAAATAGGTTTTTACGTACGCGAATTCATTTAAACTTTATTAAAAATGAATACTTTCGCCAAAATAATTAAAAAACGTGAAAAAATTTGAATTTCGCGCCATACCGTGAGTTACCGCCTTAATAAGCTTTCAGTATTCAAGTTCTCAGTAAATGTACCTACCTATACCTACCTACTTGAGTACTATTAGGTATTCTGACGTAAATATTTTTTTTTTATGGAAAAAATAACTTATCGTCTCTACGCATGTAGTGTTGTTAGCGATAGTATAAGTACCTACTCAATATGACTTACCATACCACATTTACCTTCCAAGTCCAAGAGTAAGACCACATTACATAATTTAATTATTTGATCATTACATTACAGTAGAATAATTCGATTAGTTCTGGGTTTGTTTATAGCCTTAGTTTGTCACACCTAATCAGCTTTCTGATTCAATTGTAAGCAAAAAATATGCGGTCTCTGTTTCTTGACTTATAATTGAAAATAATATATTATAATTCTAGATGTCCCGGCGAACTTCGTAGCGCGCCTTACAATTTGTATGAAAAAAAATTGTTACTTTTACTAACTTCCTCTCAATTTTTCCGTATTTTCTGACCTTTTAAACCTTTCTTGGACTATAACCAACATTTTAAAACCAAAATGCCGTTCTCGAGTTTTAGCGAGACTAACGATCCACGATTCATTTATATAATATATATAGCAGAGTAGATAGATAGTAAATAGAAGTAGATTTTAGATTTAAGAGATGAGCCAAGCCAGCTGTACTTATTCTGAAGAAACAGCTAGATAGCCAAGGTGTGTTACGTAATGTTTTAACAAAAGTGACTTAATGTGACCGTGTGTATGCTGCACTGCAACCGGTCTGCCTGGCGCAGGTCAATGTCTGGCTGGCGAGGGTTCATCGACTTAGGTACATCAATAAACAGATCACAACAATAAATTGCACATGATTATCATAAAAATAAATCTGTAATGATGAAACTTGATAATATGTGAGTGTGGTACATAAGGCGAATACAAGAGACAATAATTTTGGACGATCGGGCGCATCGTGGGTGAATCCCCCCAAGCCGCGGTCTTGTTGTGCGCGCAGGCAGACTTGCGTCAAATGAATAAGCAGTTAAAAGAGTAAAGAATACATTTATACTCAACTACGATTTAATATCTCGTTCATTTAAAAAAAAACTGCAGAAGAATGCAAGTATTATTAATTTATTACTCTTTAACCAGATAAAAAAAACCCTTGGATTTTTTACTGCATCTGCGACTTGCGATCTACTCATGTACGCATGGCTACATTTTATGATCGCAGCTTGGGGACAGGGCAAATATAACTTACACGTGCAACAGAGGTTAATATGCAACAAACCTTATCAAAATCGCTAAATTATGTATTATTTAAGGTATGCCATACTCGAACTTTTAAATATCACTATATGATAGGTGAACACCACACCATTTCTTGTTAATTAAATGACGTAAGTACAAAATAGTATAGGCATTAACATGAACCAATTTTTTTTACATACGTCAATTGAACGTATATAGCTAAATATCGCTGCGAAAAGAGAGATAAATATTTTTAAGTTCCGCGACTGATTACAGGTATAGCTACTAACACGTTAACAAACATAACAGTTTTTTCACTAATTCAACTTTTGTTATGAATTTACATGTAACTGGACTATACATATAAAGAACAAGGCCATCCATATCCATTATATTATTATAAGCTTAAGCTGTCCCACTACTGGGCAAAGGCCTCTTTCCCCCTTTTCCACATTCCCTGTCCCATCCATTATAAGGTAAGTCAAATAAAAAATAATAAGTAAGTAATTACTAAGTTTTCGTAGGTACCTTCCGTAGTTTGAACTACTTAGAATTAGTATAGTTCCTTCCGATCGAAAGACGCTAAAAGCTGCCACTAAAAGCGTCAGCGAGAACGGACCTCAGTCAGTAAGTAAAACTAAAATGGAAATGAAATCCAAACCTAAAATGGAAATAGCCTCCCGTGTCTATTGGGTACTAACTTACAATGTTTAGCGAGTGCGTGACGTAAACTATTTGGTTTTCTCATCAGAAGCGCTAACGCGCTAGAGAACTAGCCGGGCCGGAGCAAGGAGCAGTGGACAGTGGACTGGGTAATCTTCAGATCTATTCTTATAAAGTGTGCACTTGTGCAGGCGCCACTTCACCATTTGTTTTAGTTAAAGTTGCAAAATTGCATGCTTTAAATGTTAACATTAATTGTGAGGTATGTTGAAATATATTGTAATACCAAGTAAGTAAGTAAGCATTCCTTGAAAAACATAAGCCTCTTCTCAGATATATACAAATTTATGCAATAGATCCTGAAAATCCTCATTTAATAGTTCCTGAGAAAACGATCTAACAGACGGACTGAGCGAAACCGTACGGTATCCTTGTTAAACTACAAAGCCTTAAGAAAATATCAAATATAATTGCCCCTTATTTACAAAAAATAATTATTTCTGAATTAATTTATATACAGTTTTAAAAAGTTTAAAAAAATACTTACTTCACGTTGTTTCTCATGTTGTAGCTGGTAGTGTACTCAGCGTCGCCACTGAAAAAAATCAAATCAAATTATAAATTGTTTAAGAGCCAGTTTACCGCGATGCTAGCGCCATTCTCGAAAAAAAAAATCTTCTAAACTAAGGCAAATATCAAAAATGTGGCACAGTACGACACTAGATAATCTTGCTTAGTATTTTTTGAGCACAGAAAAGTAGTCCTAACTTAAAAGTACAAGATTATACATAGATTTATAGATTTCTTTGTTATTTAATTCAAAGCTATACAACAGTGCCCTAAAAATACTAGGCTACATTATTTAGTGTCATACTGTGTCACATTTTTGATATTTGCCTTAGTTAGTTAGTTTGTTTGCATTAAACAGGCTCTAAAACTACGAAACCGATTTGAAAAATTATTACCCTTTCCCCGGGTGACATAGGCTATATAGGTGAAATATTCTCAAAAATCAGAACGCAGCCGGTACCAAAATTACCGTGTCAGCTAGTATTATATAAAGGGGAGGTGACTTAAAAATTTTACAAAAAATTCTAATCATACCTAATTATAATTTTTAATAGTAGTTTATTCAAGATGGGTGTAAAGTGATGTATTATGGACGAGGGTGGTCTGTGAAAACGCGAGCGCGGAGAAAGTTTCAAGGGTTTATTCCCGAACGTAGTGAGGGAATATTGACTTGAAACTTGAACAAGCGAGGATTTTAACCTCACCCGAGGCAGAATAACTTTACCCCCAAGTTGTATATACTGCTTTTTATTCCATCCGAAGAGAAAATTTACATATAATAATTTCTTTTTTTTTTTAAAAAAGAGACCCGCCTTCAATTAATTAACACATACATAAAACTGAGAACTTCCTCTTTTCTGAAGTCGGTTGAAATAGGTACTAAAACCTTCTGCTGAATGTAACAAATACTTCTGTGAAAACCGCATCAAAATCGGTTCAGCCAAACTCGAGATAATCGCGGACAAACATACATAAATAAGTAAAGTAAAGTAAAGTAAAGTAAAAAATGATTTATTCAATACAGGATACAAGATATCGCTTATTGAAAGTCAATTAGACTACATACACAGAGAATACATACATACATACACACAGGTCAAACTGATAACCTCCTTTTTTGAAGTCGGTTAAAAAAGAAGCACCTATGTACCTACCCAATTTTGCTGACCTAATCAGCTAGCTTGTTTTTAATACCACTTCACTTCAATCATTTATTTTTGTAACTATAATAAAATAAGTACATCATAATTGCCCAGAGGTCAATAATGAATGTATGGAAATTCATTATTGACCGGTTACAAACCACATGTGAATAATGAGAAACTTTACGACCTGTTAACAGTAATAAAAAAGTCTACTTTTCGAGTGGGTGGGATAAAAATGTACCTATTACATATATTATGGGATAAATTTGTACCTATTACCTACACAATATCCACAACATTTATTCTTCGAAAATTATACTTTTACACAGTGTTATATTAGGGTGAAATTCCCAAGCGAAAAAAAAACATGGCAAACGTGATTTCGGCAGTGCAATGGGCTCGTTTATCATTAGGATATTTTTTTTTTAGTAGTGTACGTACTTCTCCACCTTGGCAAAAATTTTCATTAAGAAAGGGCTTCTATAACACCTAAAAAAAAATTGTTGAAGTGTCATTTTATCATCACGGTGGCTTGTCCTGAACCCAATTTCACTCGTAAAGTATCTTCTCCTACAATCACGTTCACAATTTTGATTTAAATCGATTTGCGTATCATTTTATTATAATATAGGCTATCAATAGAAACTATTGTCGTTTGTTTATCTACTTTCTTACACATTTGACAAGCACTCAACTTTTGTCCTGAAAAATGTTATCATTTCAGAGGACAGTAAGTTTTAGATCGATAGCTCTGGCAAAACTGCGTTTTTTCATTCCCTGTAATTTTCCTCGCCTCGGATTAGTCCAGCTTAACCTCTAAGTGCACAAGCGCCGCTTATAACTACTTTGTGGATCCCCACAAAAAAAATAGTTTATCATTTCAGTGATGTGGGGACAAATTTAACTTTAATTTCGGTGGCCGTTATAAATTTCGGTGGACTCATTCAATTTCAGTACAAACTCTATCATTTCGATGGACATTTTTATCATTTCGGTGTACGATTTTATCATCTCGGTGGACACTTTTCATTTCAGTGGACTCATAAAAATTTAAAACTTAAATATTTCAATAACTTTTGATTTTATTCGATGGCCACTCACGCACATTTTACAAAACAGGTTAAAGTTTTATTAGACACTAACCGTGTTATTCATAAAGATACAGTAGATTTTAAGTAGCGTTGGAGGTCTACTTCTCTGGTTTGTTGTATGGTAAATACGTGACATCCAGTCTAAATTGACATACGTCAAATAACTAAAATGTTCTTTAACTTTTTACGAATAAGACGGTAAATATATGTCAATAACATTAAAAATAAAAAAATCCACCGAAATGATAAAAATAATCAGCCTGTTGATTTTCACCCATTACGAGGTTTTACTTGGCTGCTTTCCTACGCCAAAAACACAATTTTTTTTTTTTTTTAAAAACCCGAATATTCATACTAGGAAATCGGCGAACCTAACATCCCTTGGATCTCTTGGACTAGAGCTGAGACTGAGAGCCCCCGAACCTGCCCGCCTGGAGCTCAAACAAAGCCGATCAATTCGTATGCGTATTTAAAGTACGCGTAGACAGAATCTTTAAATAATCAATACATAGTATCAAACAAAGACTTTCCAGCGTCTGTCCTTATATATGCTTAAATCTTTTTAAACTATGCAATGGATTTTGATGCGGTTTTTTTTTAATAGATAGTTTTATTCAAGAGAAAGGTTTATAAGTATAATACATGCACAAAATACTAAAAGGTTAGGCGGTACGAAGTTCGCTGGGACGACTAGTTTTGAATAAACTTAAAATCTAATATGGTTAAAACCGTCTCCCTCTTGATTATAAAGTGATTTTATAGTATTTTCTTTGGGTTAAATTTGAGAGAGTAAAAGCTTTATACATTACCAAGACGGAGCAACGATCAAGAAAATAAAAAATCTGTCATTTTTGTTTTGCATATATACTTATTTAGTCTCAGCAGCGTACTCGTAGGTTCTTTTAAATCCATTTTATGTAAACAATATAGTCTTCTATTATAGCGGCCGTCTTATCTGCTAATACTCGCCAAAATAGAGGATAATAATCAGAACCCCTAACTAGGAAGAACCTGTATCTAGGGTGCCCAAAACACACACAGAGACGAACATCACACCCAGACCGGATAAACCTCGCTTTGAAAACAGACACATAACAATATACTTAAAAGAAAATATAAAATACACCATTACGCCATTAAATACCATGATGGAACATGGAACCAAAGATTTCTGAAGTAGCGTTTCCCCACCTCACTGGATGGAACCCATTTATAATTATTTATTGAAATATCATTTTATTTTATTGTCTATCATTTTACAAAATGAAATGAAGTTTTGATTAAATTTCCTTTCTAAGAACTTCCCGTGTGGAAGTTTGTGAAATGTGTTCACGAGATAAAACTTTTCACCGGAACCAAACTCGATGAGAAATCGAACCTATAGACATCAGCCTATGCGGTGGCGGAAGCAACCGGCTACTTACACTGCTTAACTAGAGCAGCAACATCAAGTTCTGAAGGGCAACTTTCTTCAGATCAGAGACCACTACTGGAAAACTTAGAAATGTTGGAATTGTTAGATCTATGACTTTTATCTTTGATGACTGCCACTGCCATCATTTTAGTTGGATATCATACAAAGTTAGTTTTAGGAAGAAGGAAATTGTCTCAAACACGTTCCATTAAAACTTTTTTGTTAAACACTGCAGTGCGATGATGCTTGTGTGTGATCCCGCTCTCCTTACCTATAATTTAAAAATTTCTTTGAATATTTAAAAAAAATTATTTATGAGACTAACTAAATAACTAGGTATAAACCAACAATAACAAATGTATGATAAACATTCGACAGTAATAGCGGATTTGCACATTCGGCAAAAACGGAATAATGCGGTGCATAGGTGCAATCAAATACAACACTTGATTGATTCGTGAGTAAGTACCGGCACAGTATATAATGTACCGGTTAGTAATGTACATAATCGTATAACGACCATCGATGATTACGTATGGACATATGTATAAATAGGATATAGGTAAGTATATACTTTGTAATTGTAAGGATGAGCGTCAACTTGAGGAGGCAGTTATTTTCACGAACAGATTGCGTTGCGATAGATATCGCGAATTATTGCTCACACTATCACATTTCTCTCGAGGGCATCATTGCAGGTACAGCAAAAGACACCGCAGGTTCATAAATTGCATAAGCTTTTATAATGCTAATGAACCCGAATTTTCTGCATTTTATGTTGTATGCTACGGGTTCGCTCCGCTCAGTGAGCGACCACCTCTTCTGCAGTCTGCAGGATGTTTAATGTTTAGTAAGTGTAGTGGGATCGTCGCGCCATCGCGTCGTTGCGCGCGAAGGCGAAGTCGTCGGACCTGTCCGGCCGATGCGCTCATTACCGTGAGCTCGTGGCTTCGTTGATGCTCTATTGATGTCATTTTAGCAACAAGGTAACTTTATAAATAAGTAGAATATTACTAATTCTCAGTGTTTCTAAGCATACTTAATACATACTTCCATACTAATATTATAAATGCGAAAGTAACTCTGTCTGTCTGTCTCGATTTCGTGGAAAACTACTGAACAGATTTGAATGAAATCAATATATATAAAACTCTTCCGTTACTGACTGACTGACTGACAGACAACGCAGAGCCGTAACTACTGGGCGTAGAGGGCTGAATTTTGCATGTAGGTTCCTTAACCAGTGTAGGCGAGCACTAAGAAAGGATTTCCCGAAATTCCCATGAGAACGAGAAAAAACTGGATTTTAGTGTTTATGAGAAATCTGCGCGAGTGAAACCGCGGGGAAGCCTCTAGTTTGGTATATGGATGGAGCCTGAGAAAGGACATAGGCTACTTTTATCCCGAAATTCTCACGGGAAAATTGGGTATTGATGTTACATGCGCTGGCGAAGCCGCGGGGCGCCCACTGTACCTTATAACAAAATCTTTGAATAGAAAAAAATATGTTTTTTTGAGCCATGCAGGCCATGCATGAAATTGTTATATAAACTAAAATAAAATAATGGCAGTTGGATTGAAAATGGTTATCAGCAGCACCTTTTTAGCTATGCGCCGCTGTGTTTATTTTATAGGACCCCGCTTACTTTTACTGCTGCGCTTCATTTTACGATTATGGGATATGGATTGCTTTTAGAATATTATATAAAGACGTTTTTATAGACAAGCAAAAGGTATTGGCTATGACGCAGACGAGCTGGCTATCTCAAGTGGTTTTAGAAAAAGCATTACACAGTTTAGGTAACTACTACTTGTAGATCGAATATCTTGCTATTTTTGAAAGCTTTTCTAAGACCGTATTTTTGATAGCTTTTCTAAGACCTAAGTAAAAAATCAATATATATAAAAATGTAATACGCCTACACATGAAAATAAAAATCGATTACGAAAAAATGCAACCAAACTATTAACTTAATATTAATATTTCAGGCGAATGGGGAAGAAGCCCTATCTTGGAACCAATGAATCAATTTTCAAAGTTTTTCAATTATCATTTTTATCTGCTTTATTAGTTTTATGTTTATAGCATGAATAATTTATAGGTATGTATATAATGAAAGTTATTATCTATATACTGTTAAATATTATAGAAAGGTTTCTATTTTTTGTTTAGTTTCTATTGTTTTTAAAACGACTTTAAGTGAAGTAGTATAATATAACAAAGTCGACTAGGTAGTAGCTTCCTAACTGCTATAATAATTACTACCCAAGTGTTCATAAATAATGTAAACATAAGGCACTTATAAGTTTGTGTGTACGTATTACGCCAGCAGAGACCACAAAATATTTTATTTAAATCTTCAACAACACTACTTGGATTTGTGTCGTGGATAAATTAATTCACCATTACTTACTTTCGCCATGAACATGAACCTTTCAAAAAAGCGTAAATGCACTAGTTGACACTTTACTACCAAAGACTACACAATACTACTAAACCGATAAAAAAATATAATTGCCCGATTTTTAAAATACTTTTGGCCCACAATTTCCCTGAATATTAACTAATTCGTTAGTGCAGCCGCCTTGCGCCAGGAGGCTGTAGCTGTGTGTTTAGTTTAAGTCCCGACATGTGTAAAATGTATACACGTAAAAAAACAGTTTGCAAGAAAACTTAAAGTGAGGAATTCAAAAAATAATTTAAGCCTGCGTTCACTTACTAGCTTAGAAAATCCAGCTAATAGTAAGTAACTCTAGTTAAAATAAAGGTCTAAAGTATATATTGCAATGCAAGCATAGCAACTCTGGGGTTTTACAATGCATGCGCAGTAAAGTACATGCTAAGTTATTTACTAAATAAAATAAGGGTTCATCCTTATAAGATGCTTAAAACGCTGAGAGTATCGTACCGTTACCGATGCGAACTGATTGTGGAAATTTTGGAAGACGTTTTATGTTATATGTGCGATTAACGTTGTTTGTGTCATTACAGAGAATCATGGATTATATATGTTAATTAATGGGATACAAAGACTAATATACTATGCGGATAAGAAAAAAAATAGGAATATCTTAAACAAATATCGTAGACTAGATCAGAACATAAAAAATGAGATAGGTAACAAAATTGTTTTATCTCATTGTAAGATGATAATCATGGATTATAGATGTTAAATTATGGGATACAAAGATTAATATTCTATGCGGATAAGAAATCTTACAATGAGATAAAACAATTTTGTTACCTATCTCATTTTTTTATGTTCTAGTCTACGATATTTGTTTAAGATATTCCTATTTTTTTTCTTATCCGCATAGAATATTAATCTTTGTATCCCATTAATTAACATCTATAATCCATGATTCTCTGTAATGACCCAAACAACGATAATCGCACATATAACATAAAACGTCTTCCAAAATTACCAATAATTAGGCAAAACTTAGTTGTTAGGTGTATGTACTTAAATTTGAATATTTAAACAAAAAACTGTGGTCAAAAATCGCTAAGCCTGCTAAAACTAGTCTAGATCATGATCAAGGCTCACCTCATCGGAGCGGGTTTTTTCAGAAGTTCGGAGTAGTCTCACTGAGATCATAGGGCGCGGGCGTCCAGAGCTTAACGGTTCGTGGCGGAGAGCGGAGGCGCAAGGTGCTATCAGAAGACGGGCGGTGGTGGTTCGTGAGCGCGTTGTCGCCGCTGCTTCGCTGTCGGCCGCGGGGCGAGCGACTGAATCGCGCGCCCACTCGACCACCACTTTTATATGTGGCTCCTTCTCGGAGGACCAGCATTCTTCTTTGCACAAGCATCATATAAATGAAATGCAACCTGCAGCGGACGGACCAGTGCTGAAATGAAACCAATATCGTTATAGTCATACCAACATACTTTATCTTCTCTCATACCTACTAAACTTTTTGTTTGTGAAGATGTTTTGATGATTAAATCTCCAGTCATCAAAACATTATTTTAGTAGGTTCAACTGATTTGAATTTTTTGAACCTTGTCAGAAGGTGCGATAGCCTATAGCTTACACATTATTAGAATAAAGCAAAGGCTGTAATTAATAATAGTAGGTATTGGATACATTTCTAAGGCGGAATATTTTTCGCTGGGACAAATTTATAGTACTTAATATATTTTCATAAATACCTGTCCTCGGATTTTTTAACATCTTCACTAAAAGTAATAATAATCATCTTTATATATTTTATTTTCTTTAATAACAAAAAAAAAAAGTAGGTAGTATATGTATATTTAGTTAAGTATATTAGTAAATCATAGAAAAGAAAGATTTTTTTTTGTATTTTCCGAGAGGTAAATCAATATATATAAAACTCTTCCGTTACTGACTGACTGACTGACAGACAACGCAGAGCCGAAACTACTGGGCGTAGCGGGCTGAAATTTTGCATGTAGGTTCCTTAGGGAGAGGTGCAGGTGAGCACTAAGAAGGGATTTCCCGAAATTCCCACGGGAACGGGAATAAACGGGAATTTTGTGTTTATGAGAAATCTGCGCGGGAAAAACCGCGGGGCAGCCTCTAGTATTAAAATAATACTTAATACATTTTCACTACCTATTTTGAATAGATTAGAATAGAATAGAAAAACACTTTATTGCACACAAAGTAAGACACAAAGGGTACAATTGAAATTAAGAGTGCAGAGCAGAGCAGACCATTTGAACTTGCATGCAATGGGCGGCCTTATCGCTAAAAGCGATTTCTTCCAGCAAATCTCTATTTACCCATTTGAGTAAATTAAAGATAATATCAATAAATATAAAACTCTTTCGTTACTGACTGACTGACTGACTGACAACGCAGAGCCAAAGCTACTGGGCGTAGCGGGCTGAAATTTTGCGGTTCCTTGGGGAGTGTAGAGGAGCACTAAGGAATTAATTCCCGAAATTCCCATGGGAACGGGAAAAACGGGATTAAGATGTTTATGAGAAATCTGCGCGGGTGAAATCGCGGGGCAGCCTCTAGTAATAAGATAAAAATATACTTAGTATTACAAACAAATTGTGCTATTTCCTAATAGTAATCGTCAGCAACCAGAAAGCTATTAATACGTGCGTGCCTTCCCTAGCTACTAACTAAGGGTTTCTTCTCTGTTTAGGAGATTTTTACCAGTCCACCGCCGCGCCGCCGCCGCAGCCCTAGTGCTAAATCGTAGTCGACTTGAGACGACCGAGAGATGACTAAGCTGAACCAATTCTGTGGCTGAACCTAATACTCTTACAGTCATCAGTGGCCTTATCGAGATTTCATAAGTAAGTAAGTACCACCCGACCTAACCAGTCACCTGTTAGGTGTATACTTAAGTGGTTAATTATTGTTAAGTATGTATATCTTGGAAGACATAAAACTGACTACCGTTTGCTACGCGGAGCCACCAATAGTTTAACAAACATCAATCAATATATATATATATACATAGTATAAAATAAAGTCGCTTTCCGCGTCTGTCCCTATGTATGCTTAAATAATTAAAATTCCGCAACAGATTTTAATGCGGTTTATTTTAATAGATAGAGTGATTCATGAGGAAGGTTTATATGTATGAAACATGCACAAAATAATAAAAGGTTAGGCGGTACGAAGTTCGCCGGGTCGACTAGTATTATATAAGTAAAGATAATATAAAATAACATATAAATAAATTATTTATGTTATATTTATTGTACGCTTTGCAAGTATTTAAAATATTATATTTTATGGTTTCTATAGGTATTGTTATTGTTAATTTTAATAGCTTTTATGTTTCGTACTTTAGATAAGATAAACAAAGTTTAGAACTGAAATATATTTTTAGTTTTAACTAAAGCAGTTCATAACTTTAAATATTATTATGATACATAGAATTAAAAAAGTTGAATATAGGTACATAAACTTTATTTTTACCTATGTCCTCCGACCTTCATTAGTCGAACGAAATTAAGTAAATTTGTATGATGTAAATATTTTTGGGTTTAAAAATATTCTAAATTACACCATAACCTACTTAAAATAACGGATTCTGAATTTATAATAAAATCTTGCCCACATCTCGGCTATAAAACAAATTAATAAAATCAAATCAAATAATATTTTCAGTGTGAACGAACAATAATAGCTTAGCTTCTTGACTAACACCCATTAACAATATTTGTACCTATAGATAAAGGTCAAAAAACTTTTTTGAAAAAGTTGTTTATCCAGTCCGGTGCGTGACGACAATAATACTAGTGATTAATTCTAAACTTTTATGGGCGAGGTGCGAGTAAATCAAACAACGGCCACTAAATTTAACGGTAGAGCACAGTAGGTAGCTGGGTAGTCAGGCTATTTGCATACTTACATAAAATTAAAATGTTCAGTAAACAATGGTCACAAAATATGTGGAGAAGCATAAGACAAAGAATATGGATCTAGACTGGTGTCAGGCGGCTCTTGCACTCGAAGCTGGTTTTTATATACTTATAAGAATTTAAACGATTTTGTTTGTTTAGTAAGCCAAATTTGGAGGCAGCTGGTTCAGCAACGTTAAACTAGCGCTGATTATTTGCATCAAACAACTAGGGTAAGCAGTACAATGATTGGCCCCTTAAGAAAAGTTTTGACTTTGAACATTTCTACGTGCCAAATAAGGTTCAAAATTGAAAAACTGTTAATGTAGGATGGTAGCTCATTTATCTGAGAATAAGATTAAACGGGTATTAAACCACAGGAATCGTTATTTGCTAGCTTATAAACAACTTTATCAATAAAAATATAAAAATGTAGCGAAAAGTACAGTCATTGGCAGGGCATGTACAAAAATTGGCATACCCTAGTACAATGATTGGCATGATAATCATTGTACTTTTTGGGCATTGGCATGGCCAATATTTATACTTTCCTACGGCCAATAACTAAACTGATCCATTAAATTATTCAATAGTGATGCCCTGATAATTTTTTTTGAGCTCGATAACTGAAAGGTACCCTTCATAAACCTAAGATCGCACTATTATCTCTCGGAAATAAGAATACTAAATAAACAAGACAAAATAAAAAGAACTTAATCAAATTGGTGTATTAGTTAACTACAAATTTAGTACAATGATTGGCATAGGGAAAAGTATAATGATTGGCATGGTCAATCACACAAAAGTACAATGATTGGCCCTGCCAAAATCTAGTTCCTCTGATTTTATTATAAAAAAGATTTAGCATTTTAAACGCAATTGTTGATAAGATTTGATTTAATATTTAAATATAAATAATATTAAAAAGCAAAAAATACAATGATTGGCATAGATGCCAATCAACTGATACTTCATACTTACCACTGGTACTAATGTTGGCCTACCTATTTTTGAGGTTAATCTTTAGTGTTTTTCACGAATTACCGTAAATAAACCTGAATTGAAGTGTAATAAACATTTATGGAAACATATTGCAATTTAAACAAGAAGAAAACGAGTAAAACCATTCTAAAAGTTACGTACTTCTGACGATTTTCATAAGAAAACACATCCTCTGTTGTAGTCCAACACAAAGTATTTTTTTAATCAACTGCTAGCTGTTGCATTTAAAAACTATTAATTTCGTTGTAGAGTGTTTTAAATAAAGAAAAATATAAATATTTTTTCATTTCTGGTATATAAATACAACTCTTAATAAATAGATTTTTCATTGAAGGGGCCAATCATTGGAGGGGGCCAACATTAGTACTGCTTACCCTATTTACTACTCACTGTAATGTAGGTACATATACTTATACTTACTGGTAACAATACAAATTTTATTGCTAAGAAAAGCTGCAATGTGCTATGAATTTAAGACCCTGTACTTTGAAGCTTCTTACCTAATTAGGTATGAGGGTCCCCCACTCTCGCAGCTGTGTCATGCGCGCGTCGAAATGCGAAATGTCGCGGCAGTTTTAAATTTTATTACTTTTCATACAAGCCGAAGTTAAATCGAGATGTTTATACCTACCGCACAATTTTTCTTTCCGATTTTCGTTTCAGCTAACAAGAATTTACGTTTAGGTAAGGTATTTGTAATAACGAGTTTTTTTTAAACCATCTGAGAAATAAAACAGATTTCTTAATTCTGAAAAATATAGATGTAGGATTTAGTTTAGACAAGTTATTAAAAAGTAACAAGATGTAATGAATTTGGGTTAGTGTATATTCGCCAAGTACTCATTTCGCCAAGTGTCAAACGCCGTGTATTTTCGCCAAGTTGATTTTGATTACAAAATTTTATAAAGTAAAGTTGGTTTCACTTATTTCTTAGGTATTTCCTTTAAAAATAACTCGTTCATGCATTTTAGTTTTAAATTTATATTTAAAAGTACCAGGGCTACATGAACTAGTAGAAGGTCTGCCTACTCGGCGTCTTCTTGTGCGCTGTCACCCTCTCCATTACTTTTCGGGCATCTGTTCTCCCGAGCTATTTGTCCTGCCCATTACCTGCATTTCGCAAGTCTTTGGGTTATTTCGGTGACTTTAATTCTTCTGCGGATGCCATCACTTCTAATTCGACTAATATTCTAATAGGGAAGTTCTGAGCAAAACCAATTCTATTACCCTTTCAGTGACCATTTCTCTGTTGCGTTTGCCCATACTGTCAACACACAATTTTCGGGGTTGTTACTGTTTCGACCCCCGGTCTTTCTACCCACGCACCTTTTTTTCTTGTTTCAACCCACAACAAATGGTCATTATTGTTTCGACCCACGATAAGTACCTAACTATTAAATACATTTAAGTAATATGTAAGGTTGTCAAAAAATAGATATATTTGTAAGGTAAGCCAAAGAAGTCCGAGAATTCTTTGGTTTTCCACTATTTAAAAAAAAAAACTTTAATTCTTTCAGATTTTCGGTATCCCCTTTAGCATTAAAGTGATTTTGTTTTTGGTAAAAATATAACAAAAAAATTAAGTTAAAAATAAAACACAGAAAACCGCAGATATGTTTAATTACTTTCGTACTATGAAATTTCACAAAATTTTGGTTAGTACGAGTAGGTAAGTGTTTTGTGAAGTGCTATCGCAGTTAACATTAGTATGATTTTGTTCATGTTTTGCAAACTCTCCAAAATAGGAATTGCACAGCGGGTTGAAACAGTACTATGAATGGGTAGAAAACGGACAAAAATAATGATTATTTTAAGTTGGGTTTATTGTGGGTTGAAACAGGCATACAAATGGGTTGAAAACGGAAAAAATAATCGTGGGTAGAAAGTCCGTGGGTCGAAACAGGAACAACCCAATTTTCGTAGTCTTTCTCCGTTTGTTGATGCTTAGATCTTTCCAGTTCTTAAAGATATCCTCGAGTGCAGCATTGAACAGTTTTAGGGATATGATATCCCCCTATGCCTCTATTATGAATCCCCGCTGCAGGCTTTGAGCTCTGATCCTGTAGTCTAACTTATATAGTGGCTTTTTGTACAAACACTTCAACACTCGATATACCAATAGTTTACTTGGCACCGCTGACTCAAACGAATCAAAAGCTTTCTCATAGTTCACAAATGCTTAGCAAGAGGCAGATACGCTAGTGTTAAATCGGTACTGCATTAGTGAAACTAACTGTAATAATTTTAACGACTTGGCGAAAATACACGATGCAAAATTAATTAATAAATCACTTGGCGAAAATACACTCGATGTATGGAGTTAAAAAGTACTTGGCGAAATGAGCACTTGGCGAATCTACACTAACCCATGAATTTCACTCTGTAGAAATAAATATCAAAGTAAACCCTTTTTGTAGTGTTTTCTCAATATAAATAAAACACCACTGGTTGTTTTAATTTTAAACAAATAACGATATAGTTTGAGTTGATAACTTTTTTTATTTGGAACTAAAATCACACCCTAAGGCCTCCTTTACGAAGACGCGGCGTGTTGTGCGGGATGTCGTGTGGGCTCCGACGCGGGCGCCCCACCACGGGCGCCGCCGCTGCGGGCGCCGCCGCGGGAGCCGACGCGTTTCCTTATACGATATCGAACATAGGCCTATGCGCGTCTCTTTAAACGGTCTCATACTATTGCTATACATTTGATTTGGGCGCAGCACGCCCCGCACGACGCCTCGCGCAACGCCCTGCGTGCGGCCTGCAAATGCGGCCTAAGGGTGGATAAAATATGGATGCCTTTTTTATTCACTCACAGATTGTATTGCCATATTGTAATTTACATGAGAACTGCTCGCATAAGTATATATATTTTTTATATAAAAGTAAATTGTGCCTTTCCTCCAACCTTTTTGTAACCAAACAAATTTTTGATACTGTTACTTTTTAATTTATAGAAGAAGATTTTAAAATTGACATTGTTACCTTTCAAAAAGACTTTTGTTAACTAGGCAGTACATCTCAGCCGCTGTACACATTAACATGCATTCATTTTCTTGTAAATAGTGTACCTAACCATGTGTAAATATATCATCCCTTCTTCAACCTCTGGAGTTATTTCTACTGCAGGCGGGCGGACATAGGAGTTCTCTAAATTGGCGACCTACGACGATTGGATTACAAAAACCGCAAAATTTTCAACACTCGCCCCACCAGTTCCATTGTAAGTGGCGACTACCTGCCTTCTTCTGGAGGACTCTGGGGGACTTCTGGAGAAGCGCCTCGCCGACTAATATAATAATAATCATCATCATCATCATCTCGGCTGCCCAAATTCAAAACCTAGTAACTGGTGTTTTTGCAAAAAAACCGTTTTTGTCATTTTTCGACTTACTAGGCGGTATAGATTTGATATGAACCTTAAAACACCCAGTTTCTTACGTAATTTTAAAAATAAAATTTAGCAAGTCTACCCAATTTGGAAAAGTTATTGAAATTTCCATGAAGTACATATTCTTAACATAGCGCATGTCGAATTACAAATAAAAAAACCTAGCAACTCAACGACTTACTAGGTTATGAATTTGAAAGCTGACTTACTATGTTTTGAATTTGGCGCCGATTATAAAATCAATCAAATTTTGATGGAATTTAGTAAGTTACAAAAACAGTATACAAAGGACTATGCAAAAAATCGTCCCATATCATCAACAGATGCCAAACATATCTCATTAAATACATCTCGACATTATGATTATTTTTTACTATGGCGACATCACTGTAGGATATGGGGTTATCGTGCAATAAAAAAAAATATGTTATACTTATAACACCGAAATTGCTATTGCGTCTGGTTTCTTCGGGGCAACGAATTAAAGTAGTCGACCCGTTTTTTGGCTCTCCTGAACATTTTTGTTAAAACGAGTTACTAGGTTTTGATTTTAAGCAGCCGATCTCACACGATAGCGTCCACTGCTGGACATAGGCCGCAACCTTTACCAGGTCGTCTGACCACCTTCAGGGGTGTGAGACCAGCGTTTGGAGAGTGATTTGAGGTGAAGGTGAACCTTGAAGTGAGGGGGGGGGAGGGGAATTCCTTAAAATTAAACTGAAAAGCAAAAAATAAAATCTTTTCATCAAAAAATTAAACAGCCGAAAAAACCGAAAAGCGTTAAATAAAAAGGAAACATTTTCTATTAAGACATAAATTACTGCCTTTTTAAAGTAATTTGAGTAAGTATACCACGTAATATTGTGCTAATGTAATATTACTTTTACTCTGCGGACCCAGCAAGTAATAACTTTGCTCCGAGCTCCGTGAAACTTTAAATATTTCTATGGTTAAAATGTTCAATATGGATCAAACTTGGAGTCAGTAGAAAGCTGAAAGTGTTTCCTATGATGCAGTGAAAACAGTGCGTGAAAACGTTCCCGATTTCAGAAGATATAAGCGTAAGCATTTTATATTTTTTAAATACCGGCCGTTGTTCCTGACCTACGACAACTCGCGGCCAGCGGGGAGGGTGAATCATCGCGCGCTACCAGCACCAGCGCCGCATGCCCCCGCCCCGACTCTGCCGACCGCCCGCATCGATGTCGTGCGTGAATAAGTCGAATACGCCGTGCACTTTCTTCTGAGCAAAAATGTCGAACGTATCAAAGACAACATGTAATGCATGTAAAGGCGTTATAAACTCACTCTACTACCTTGAGTGTAAAGAATGCAAAGCGCTATATGATTTGAAGTGCTTGGCTATTACTGAGGTCGCTTTTGAGGCTTTGCCGCAGGAAACTAAAGAAGATTGGGTTTGTCCCGAATGTCACTGTTCAAAACCTAAATTCGGAAATGTACTTACGCCACTCCGTAATTCGACTAATGGTTTCAACATTACTTACACCTCCAACGATAATACGAACACTAGCTCTACTGGGGCCGATATTATCTCTTCTAAAACAGCTGAACAATCAACTCTATTCGTAAATATGAATCGCCGGAAGGGAAATTCTAGCCCGGGCGCGCAGCAAGCTGTGAACAAATCGATAAACTTGGCAGAAAAGGGCAGTGGAATTGAATTATCGGACCTATACGACGCAATAATAACCGTTAAAAGGCAAAACGAGGAGTTGCTTCCGCTTAAAAACGAAATTCAGTCACTACGCCAAATTATAACAACCATGGCGGAGACAATAAATGAGCTACGGGATGCCGTGAAAGAACGGGATAAACAGCTCGCTACTAACAAAACTCAGACAACACTAGAAAAACCACAGAAAAATTCGTTCGCCTCTATAATGACCGGAAAATCCGATGGGTCGATAACAAAACCAAATGCGCATTCTCAAGGTCACTTGTATCCCATCTCTTCAACTCCTGCAGGCCCAGAAGCACGGCCGGTACGTCGTGGACGCATTGTGGTGGCTGAACCGGAGGCAAATGTCAAGCCGTCGAGTCCTGTCCAAACTGTTGAGTCTAAGAAATCTTCATGTAGTAAAATTATATCTGTTACATCAAGTGAAACAGAGCACCAGGCAAAAGAGTCGACTGAACTGGACGATGAGGAAAAAGGATGGACTAAAGTGATAAGAAAACGCTCTCCTACAAATCTAGTTCCGAAACGCACCATAGTAGTCGGTACTGGTTCTGGAGATAAACTTAAAGCCTCGGAGAAAGATATCCACATTCAAGCTTGGTACTTCCAGCCAGACACTACCGAAGATAACATTAAGGAATATCTAAACAAAGTGTATCAGTCGGAAAAATACTATGTCAAGAGAAGAGATATTAAAACGAATAAACACGCTTCATTCATAATAGGAATGCCGGAAAGTATTTTCCCAAAATTTAATACGCCGGAAGCCTGGCCAGCAGGGGTGCGCTTTACAGAGTGGTTTCTCAGACGGCCCCGCGCAAACCAGCAGCGGGGGACAGGAGCCACACCAGTACCGAACAAGGACGCAAAAGGCGAAGAAGCACTCAACAGATAGTCCGACCACGACAATCTACTACCAAAATGTCAGAGGTCTAAGAACCAAACTGGACGCTTTCCAACAGGGAATAGCCATGGCTACTTGGGATATATTTGCTATAACTGAAACAAGTTGCAACGATTCAATCCATAACGGAGAACTCGTGACGGACGGCTTTACGGTGTTGCGGTGCGATAGGACGGATGGGCGAAAACATGGGGGAGTACTACTCGCCGCGGTTCCTAAATACGAACTGAAACAAGTGCCGATAGCGGACGATGTGAACAATGCAACGTTTGAGGTAGTAAGTGCAGCAGTATATTGTAAAAATAAGTACTTATTTTTGTGTTGCGTGCTATATATTCCGCCAAGCTCATCAGATTCGGAATATTTAAGGTTATTTCGAATTATAGAAACTCTATGTGCTAAGTACAGAAATGTGTTAGTTTTAGGTGATTTTAACTTGAATTCAGCTTCAAAAGAGTCAGTTAACTTTTATGAATACACGTTGTCATTTGGAGAATTTGCACAGTTAAACGAGGTTCCTAATTGTGATAATAATATGCTCGATCTAGTATTGTCAAATTTTTCAGGAAATGATATATTTGTATCAGATGGCTCCCTATCACCAGTGGTAAAGATAGATCTGTATCACCCACCGCTAGTTGTGTGTGTTTCACAGAGTAGGAAAACTAGGCTTTCTAAACCCAGCACCACAGAGCAGCCTCCAAAGCCAGTTCAAGCGCGTCCATCACTCACACGGTGGAATTTTAAGAGATGCAATTTCGTACAATTATATGGAGCACTTGCATCAACCGATTGGAGTGAACTCTACCAAATCCCAAGTGTGGAGAATGCATTAGAATACTTTTACAATCATCTTAATAACTTAATAAATGACAGCACTCCCATCATAAGGCGTAACGCGTCAACCTCGAGGTACCATTACCCCGAATGGTTCAGCGCTGATATTATACGCGACATCAGGAAAAAGGCGGTATTGCATAGGAATTTCAAACGGTCAAAATCACTAGACGATTATCGCCAGTTTGCCATGTATCGTAATGCGATCAAAAAAAGGATTTCAAATGCATATGAGGAACATCAGCAAAGGTTGCAAAATATTCTTAGTAGGGACCCAAAATCGTTTTGGAACATGATTCGAAGTAAGCAATCGCACGTTAACAAAACACCGTTACAAGCAAATGGTAAATCAGTTCCGGTAGACGAGTGTGCCCAGACATTTGCAGATTATTTTCACTCGGTTTATAGCACTAACAGGCCCGACCTTAATGTAGAAAAGGCAAGTGCAGTATATACTCCGGCGGATGGCGGAGGTGCCGCGAGAATTCACGTATCGCGCTTAGAACCATGTCAAATAAAGAACGCGCTACGACGTCTTCCAGCGAAACACTCGGTAGGGCCGGATGGTATACCACCGTTTTTAGTTAGAGATTGCAGAAGTGCGTTTCTCTCTCCGCTACTCTACATATTTAATTTGTGTTTAAAAGAATGCTTATATCCAGAAAGATGGAAAATTACTAGAGTAATACCAATCCCTAAGGGCAAGATCGGCACGGAAGCAAATAAGTATAGGCCCGTGGCGGTACTATCGTCATTTGCTAAGGTGTTCGAGTCAGCTATACACGCCGTTATATTGCAAAGCATTGCACCCCAGCTGTCAGATTCGCAACACGGGTTCCGCCCAGGGAGAAATACCTCTACAAATCTTCTAAATTTTATGTCATACGTCACACCCTATGTAGATTCTGGTATACAGGTTGATGCGGCCTACTTCGACTACAAAAAAGCTTTTGATTTGGTAGACAACGACACTTTGCTATTAAAACTATCCGCCATTGGTTGCACAACACAATTGCTAAAATTTTTCACAAGTTATTTAAGAGACAGACGCCAAATTGTTGAAGTCAATGGGTATGTATCTAGACCGTACTATACCCTTTCAGGGGTAAGTCAAGGAAGCAATTTGGGTCCATTAGGGTTTCTGATACTGATTAATGACTTGCCAAAAGTAGTCAAAAATGCGGAATGTTTGCTCTTCGCTGATGACCTAAAGCTAACTTATGCGGTAAAGAACTCAGAAGACTGCGATCGCCTCCAAAGTGATATTAACAGGATCACAGAGTGGAGCCACAGCAATAAATTAAGTTTCAATGTAGAGAAATGTGAGGTAATAAGCTACGGCCGCTCTAGAAATCCATTACAGCATAATTACACAGTGGAGGGAGCTCCGTTGCCCCGCGTTACGTCGGTGCGTGATCTCGGTGTTTCTTTTCAAAGCGACCTGTCATTCAGGGAACACATCTTAGATATAGCGAAACAGGCGTACAAACGACTAGGCTTCATACTTCGTAAATGCAATGGATTTACTAATGTTACAGCTGTGAAAACTTTATATAACGCTCTAGTCAGGAGTAAACTAGAGAGTAGTGCTGTCATTTGGAGTCCACATGAGGAGAAATATATCCTCATGTTGGAACGAATGCAGAATAAATTCACACGTTTCCTCTATCTGAAATTGTACGGGGTGTATCCCTATTATCCATTAATGTACCCGACACTCTTCGTACTGGGAATGGTAGGGTATAATAAACTGGAGGTCAGAAGAGACATGTCTCTAATTATTTATCTTACCAAATTATTCCGAGGGATGGAGTGCAATCCATATATTCTGCAGGCTTTGAAATTAAAAGTACCAAAAAACTGCCGCCAGCGGCGTAGGAATCGGATGTTTGAGGTACCACAATCACGAACGGCTCTCCTGTCTAACGCGCCACTGGTGAAAGGGATTCGTCTGCTCAATAAGATATCCGAAGATATAGATATTCTTTGTTGTTCAAAGACAGAATTGACCACGATATCGATGCGTTTATTATGTAAAATATAAAAAATAATATGATATGATCCTCATTATTATGTTTTATAATGCCGCATTGGTTTTTACTGTAATGGCATTTTGTAAATATTGTAAATAAATAAATAAAATAAAAAAAAAAAAAAATTAATATTGTGTTATCGGCGCCACAGAACTAACAAAGATATGATATAACTATATAAGTACCCTATGATTTAAGCTTTATTTGTGGGAATAAAAAAGGTAAGTTTGTAATGCGACGGTTTTATAAATGTAATATCGGTATCAATATTGGTTTCTTTCAGCTCCATACAGATCCTAATCAGATGTTATGGTTCATTGTTTTGACATCTGTTGTCAAAATTTGTTTACATTTGAATAAAAATAAAACGAAATACGAGAGCGCGAAAACAAAAATTTGACACAGAACCGGCCTCGGCCGTGGCCACAAGGGTACTGACGGGGTAGGGAGCGGCGCGGCATGGCATCGGACCGCGCGAAAACGATGTTTTTTTTTAGTTTTTGCTGGTTTTTTGTCTTTTCGTTAAACTTAAAAATTCTTACTATAGTAGTATGTCTAAAATTTAAGGTCAGCAATTTTCATTCCAAAAATCAAATAAACACAATCAGCGGTTTAAAAATAAAATGGAAAAAACGGAACAAAAAGGGGTAACTTTGAGATTTTTTTCTATCAACTAAAATTAATTTGATCCTGTTTCCCTTTAGTATGATGACTAGATTAGATCCTTAACTAACACATATATTTTTTTCAGAATGAAGACATCAATTTTGTATGTCTCAGATTGTTTAAAAAAATCTCAAAAATACAAATTTTTGAAGCAGCAAGCCTTAAGTAGCTGCAGGGCAAAGTCTCCACTTTCCCTTAAAACGAAAGCTCGTCTCTAGGCTTAGGTTAGGTACTGTAGGTATCGTTCCTCGCCTTCCTAACTTGCACTGTACAGATTTATTTATCTGAATGCCGGAAACTTTCCTATTGTGCTATGAAGAGTTCATCGATCACGTCTAGAATGCTAGTCTGAAAGTGGAGCGGCAGTAGCAGTAGAGCGGTTTATCAGCCTGTAAAGACGCACTGCTGGGGAGCTAAATCGCACCAGAGTTTGCTGGTAAACTAGAGCCACAGTAGAACTTAGAGCCGAGTTCAAATCGGAGAAAAAATTGAGAGCACGTTAAAACGCTCTTCTGCGTATTCGGTCAGCGGATAGGGTACCTACGGTACCTACCTACTTATTTAGCTACTACGTGCACATCGTGTCGCCAGATTTCCAAATTTCAAAAATATTATGCGCGACCCAAATATTTAAATTTGAAAATAAATAAACTTATAGCTATAAATCTCTATGCTTCAGTTATTACCATACGTGATGGATATGGGGAATTTATTTCCTGCCTCGGAAAATAAATAATTTGAAATAAGGAATGTTTCAATAATTACTTTTGCAGAAGGTACATGGACAAGGGCAAGAAATTCTAATTCCAATTAGGGGAGATAAAGGATAGTTTATGGAATTGTTTTCTAATTATTCACAGCCATGGCTATAGAATAATAATATATTTACTTCTAAATTTATAATTTAAGTTCCCTGTACGTACATTTCTAATATAAATTTTGGACTCGTAAAATATTATTATACTAGCGCTGCCCCGCCGTTTTTCCCGCGCAGATTTCTCGTAATTACAAAAATCCCGTTTTTTCCGTTTCCCGTGGGAATTACGGGAAACCCCTTCTTACTGCTCCTCTACACTCCCCAAGGAACTCACATGCAAAATTTCAGCCCGCTACGCCCAGTAGTTTCGGCTCTGCGTTGTCTGTCAGTCAGTCAGTCAGTCAGTCAGTAACGTGAGGGGGCATACATTTTTTAAAACCGTTCGAGGTAGAGGCTTGTGGGCGGCGGATAACTATGCGCCACTTCATGCAATTTAAGTCATGATAGAGCGCTTCACGAGACAACAGCGTGCGTTGTGTGTAAATCAATTTTACAAAAACAGTAATTTTTACTATGGAATACGAAATACGATACGCCATGTAATTGAGTGTCCAAGTGTAAATTTTATCAAAGCTTCGGTCGAGAAGTTCGAGCGCACGGGATCGACAACGAATATTAAACAAACAGGGCGGCAGGGCGGCTATGCTCAAGAGGAAGCGGAAGCTAAAAACATTCGAGTGCTCGAAATATTCGTACGGAACGATGCAGAAATTACAACAACTGTGTTTGTAAAATGGTTTTACACAAAACGCATCGCATGGTATTGTCTCGTGAAGCGCCCTATCGTGACTTGCATGAAATGACGGTGATGCATAGTTTCCCGCCACCCACAAGCCCCGCCCTTGAACGGTTCTCAATAATCTAGTTTTGCTATTTGCAAAAATTTATAACCCATCATTTTTATGTTATAATATCAATACTAGTCGATGTTGTGTATTTGGTATAGTCGCTTCCGCTGTCTGTCTGTGGCTATACTTACGCAAAAGGTTTTGATACGAACAATAGGAATTTTTATAATTAGCTCTGCCCCGAGCAGCTCGTAGAAAAAAAATCGAAAAGAAGGTCAGAAGGTATCCAAACTTTAGTAGGTAGGTTGTTTATTAATTTGAGGAATATATTTGAAAAATTTGAAAAATAGGCCAAAGCGTGCTTTAACTTTTTAGTACTTTTAACTTGACAGCCAGTTTGTGTACGTTTTTTTTTTAATGGCGATCGTGGCGATACTAAAAATGAGCGGCGCAGGAGGCTTCCGGAGGCGTTCATTGGCATGCCAGCCGCGGAGTGTTACTGACCTTTTGAAGACCAGGATGAGCCTTGCTTGACCGCGGCCTGGCCTTAGTAAGGACTTCTTCCCTTGTCTTGGCAGAATATAGGGTTGCGTGGATTAGTGAATAAGTTGTAAACTTGTAAGTAGTAGTTTAAATTTGAATTAGGTCATACTGCCGTCCTTGCGATAACCACAGTAACTATGTTTGAGTTCCTTTCGAGAAAAATGAGCTCAAAGTTTAAAATTTTGTTTTTTGTAATAACTCCTAAAATAAACAACCTAGCAATATGAATCTTTTATGAGCGTAAAGAGCTTAAAAAACATAATCTATCCATTTGCTAGAAATGGCAGAAACTGCATAAATTACGGCTTAAAACGCAAAAATGTGTTTTTGCTTAGGAATATGTAAATAAAATACTATTGTTTCCTAACCATAAGCGCAGTAAAACACGTACTTACTTCACTTATCGTTAGGAAAAGTCGCTACTGTAAGCCTTTTTTATAAAAAAATGCAAGTTTCCTAATGATAAGCGCAGTAACTTCAGTGTAAAAAACTTATGTCAAAGTTTAAACATTTTTATTTCCCTTTTCCTTTTAGTTTATTGTTTCCTGAATAGATCCTAACCTGCACCCATTATCTACCAATGAAATAAAAGTTTTAGTATACGATTAGCTATTTGTTTTCAATATTAAAAAGATAAACTATGAAAATTTGACAGGACCTACTAACAAAAAGGCCCTTCAAAGGCTACATGCATCAAGAATCGCGCAAACCATCGGATGTATCTGTCAGCCGTAGCTTAGGACATTCCCTATGGCCCGCAGGAGCACCGACACAAGATACCCGAACTTAAGGTGTCTTAAGTTACTACAAATACTTACATTCAAAATCTCAAGGGCAAACTATAAAGTTGCTAATCATAAGCACAGTAAATCTAAAACTACTGCGCTTATTATTAGCATTGTCTTAATTTTTTTGTGTGCTCACTCCATAGTATTTCATTTTACTGTTGTTATCGTTAGGAATAAATAAGTTTCGAGTAGTTGTAGTCCAAATGACTAAAAAGTAACTATAGTTACTAAAATAATGACTAGTAATTTATAAATTTGAGGCCGAGTTACTGCGCTTTTCGTTATTGTGCATTTTTTAAAAAACCTAGTTCCCGTAGGAATTAAGAAAAGTTTGTTCGAGAGAGTTGTAGATCTTAAATTGCTGATTCCGAATATGTATCTAACTCAATTTCGACCAAAACCCTAGTTACTGTGGTTATCACAAGGACGGCAGCATATTACACTAGTCGTATGCCAAACGTCTTTCTGCGTAACTTGTGGAGGGTCTGCCTACTCTATCTTTCGGAGTGCAGTCGCCACTTCTTCGTAATTAAACAATAATATGTGATTTGCCCATTGCCACTTAATTTTTGCGATTCTTTTGTAAGAATGCGCTGGATGATGTGACTTACACTCGCTTCTCAGAGAAATTACCATACCCACGCTCAAATGCATCTAAACTCATGTTTTACATTTTATATTTAAAAAAAAAATTAAGTTCTTTATTCAAGTTTTTCTCAAATTACGTACCTAATTATTATGAGGTTTATCCGCTAACCTACAATACGGGTACTATAAAGTATTTTGTGGTTTTACTTTACGAATCCTGAAAACTATACCTACTTAGAAACCTTTATTATAATAATATGAGATTTTGCTCCAGCTTAGCTAATTCAACGGACTAAATAGGTAGATAATAGTTTCTTTAATTTGGTCCATTGTGTAATGTGTTACACCTTAACCTTGTCCATTAGCTGTTATACTCATTTATATAGCGCGGTAGAAACCTTACACACAATCCTTTTTTTATCATGGTGGAAACTTTCAGTCTTTGCATGATATATAGGCTAGGTACGGCATCACTAGCACGCACAGCCAAGTAAGGTTTTAACAGGCTATGCTTTTAGGTTATCTTTACAGTGCGAAAGTATGTCTGGGGCGCTCTCACTTACTTTCACGCCAAAACTACTGAACTGATTGAATGAATTTAGGTACAGACTAAAGTACATAACATACTTATAGAAGGAGATCCTAGCTGTGCAACGACCTTCACCGAGCTGGATAATGAATGCAAATTATTTTTATCAATATTATTAATTTCTTAATGAAAAATAAAATACATTATAAAAAAATTACATACCACACGAAGGTTTAAATTAAACCCTATAGAATATGAAAATGTGAGTTCAACTATTTTTTTAGAGAGAGCATCTTCCTTGTTGTGATTTTTTTCGTCTTAACTAAGGGCAGACATATAATTTTTCATTTTTAGTAGGTATATGGTGTTATTTTCATTTAAGTAATCAATCAACTTTGTTGGAGAGATTTAATCCTTATGATTAACCCTTGAGATCTATGCTACAAAAAACTTAAAACATTTTTAGACAACCTACTCGCGATATATTTTTTAACATAATGCGCGAAAGATAAGTTAGATGATTCCGTGCTTTCCGGCCGCAGAGTAGTGGTCGTCGTTATAACCGCGGCGAAAAGCTGGCCCCTTGTCACGTTGGTAATAAAGCATTAACTCGGCTAAATGTGGGTCCGGCTCTTGAGCTGGTGCCTCTGCCTAACCCTATGAGGAATAAAAGGAGTGAGATTATGTTATGTTACGTTATGTAAGGCGTGAAACGGTGCGAAACTAGCGCCACTTCCGATAAATAATTAATATCTTCTTTAGCCCATACTAGACCATTTTGATTTCGGCCATAGTTTAAAAGATATAAATTATTTATCGAAGTGGCGCTATTTTGCAACCGTTTCGTCCCTAGCTCCGTGAAGGTCGTCGTTTAGCGAGAAATTAGAAGCCTGCTTTTTAGTTCATAATTAAAATTGGCGCCATCTTTTAAGTATCACAAGAAACAATTCGATACATTCAGTGCACGCACAACGAGGATGGATTGAATCTTGGCTGTCTTGCAAACAAAGCGCACAGCGTGGGATGTTGCAAGTAAGTATAGCAGATGGCGCTTCGGAGACAAAATATTTTCAGGAAAGGTGGCGCTAGTAGTTAAAACATTCAATCATAGGGTCAAAAGCAAACGACGACGACGACGACGGTCGAGGGCCGAGGCGGGCCTAGCGATATGGGAAACCACGAGAGAGCATCTTCCTTGAGTGTGGGGTGGGAAACGCTAGGCGGGCCGCGAATTTACGAACCATACTTTTTCAGCTTAGAACATTTAGAACGGGAAACGCCTTTACACAGGCTTACCCCTCAGAAAAAAGTTTTGGAACTAAAGTCCACCGCTTTATATAAAACTAGTTGAACGCCATCTTGTTCATACTTAGTCTGTTGTGGAGTGCAGTGCTCCAACAAAAATGCCGTATTGTGCTATTTTTGCGTGTAAAAGGAGATCAAATACATCAAATCTTCTGAAGGATGGAGTAACCTTCCACTTGTAAGTATAATTGTGCCAACTGGATGTATGAGTACATAAAACGTAAAAAACAATCATGGAAATTTGAATTTACCGCCACAAGATTCAATGTGATGACGTCATGATGACATAGACGAGACGAGACTACCTAAATGTTGCCAACCTGTCAGAAATAATGTGCACCATAACTACGGAAATTAAATTGTTTTGTTTTTGCAATGTGATTTATCTGCCCAAAATACACTTAACTTACACCTAATCTAATCTTTTCTAATCATACTTTATACAATAAAGTATTTACGCAATAAAAGTGCAATATACAATTTACTCTTTTTCTCTTCTGTAAATGTTTATTGTTATTAATATTTACCCATAATTAAGGTAACCACAACTAGTCTCGTGGGGAGTGTGCTAGGGATGTCCACCGTTATGTATCGATTAAATTTGTCGACAGTATTAACTGTGAAACTTGATGCCGTTTTCAAAACAATTTTTCTTCAATAGATTAGCTTCATCAATCAATACATACATAGTATAATAATGAAGTCGTTTCCCGCGTCTGTCCCTATGTATGCTTAAATCTTTAACAATACGCAACCGATTTTGATACGGTTTCTTTTTATAGATAAAGTGATTCAAGAGGAAGGTTTATAAGTATAATACATGCACAAAATAGTAATAGGTTAGGCGGTACGAAGTTCGCCGGGTCGACTAGTATATCTATAAATTAATGAATAAAACTAAGAAAAAAAGAAAGAGAGAAAATCAATAGACACAATTTTACGTCAGATTGAAAAATAAAATTACCAGTATTTTAGAGTGATGTGTGTGTGACTGCATAGTAAAATAGCAATGGTATTGCATAATGTAGAACTAGCCAAAGCTGTCTTGCAGAAATATTCAAACACGAGGATATCTTATCTATCAAAAAAAAGTGATCCGGAAAAATGTATACGTCATATATGTATATAAAAAGCTTGTACATTTCAAGAATCAGTAAATATCTGGCATTAAAGTCAATCGAAAATTGCATAAGTAGCAATTGTTGTCCGCAGCGCTGTATCAAAAACTTTCAGGAATTTGATTTTTTATGGTTTCTTCTGATACAGTGGCGGACACGAACCGCTTTAAAATTACGGTTTTCTGTATTGAAAAATAGCTCTTGTTCTGTTGCACAAGACCATAAACTAAAGTGTTACGCCGTCTATGTCCGCCACTTAACTAGTACTTTATAATGTAACAATAAATAAAAAATTTGATCTTTGTCTTTTTTTATTTTGTTATCTTCATACTTACCGATTTTTATTTTAAAGCAAGAAAATCGGGTCAGTTCCAGAATCACCATGACACTAAGATCACGAAGTAAACTTACCATACTAAGTATTTTGCTACTGTCAATCTAACAAAAGACCTATCAAAACATATACATTTTAGGAAACCTCCAAAGAATTAAGCTTACCATCTTATTTTAACTATCTTTGTTTAAAGGGGTAACTATGGTAATGGCGCGAAATAATTTTTTATTCAAGTTTTTTAATAATCTGGCGAAAGTATTCATTTTTAAATTTATTAAAGCATTTTTCTCATTGTGATATACCGTTCTTGAAATACAGAGTAACCGATTTTTTGTCATTCAAGAATCTAGCTTTTTGGCCTTTTACCTCTTCTATACAAAATTAGTAACTCTTGTCTTCCAAAAACACAGCTATAGAATAACCAAGCTTAACGGGCTCTTGAGGGACATCGAAACCACTTTTATTTATAGTAAACGCCTTATTACCATAAGATGAGAACACAAAACACTTAATCGACTTTTTTAAAAATCATCGATAACCTGTCGCTAGTTATTAGCGGGTCTAGTTTTTGACCACACACACATCAGAAAAAAGCGTAGGTACGTATTGTATGGATGTGTGGGTGTAATTTGTTCGAATCGCGTGCATAATTACGCGATTCAGTGAATGTGTGCGTTACCTCGTCCCCCGCAGAAAATGACAGACAGAGTTAGTAGGAGAAAATGTTAAGATGGCGTTTCCCGTTCTAAATGTTCTAAGTTTTTCAGTCACCACGAGTCAGACAGAAACCAATTGTTAATATTATGTGTTAAATGTTATAAGTTGACTCAAATGTATTAGCTCTTGTGGTAATATTTTCAAAGAAAATGCAAGATAAATCCTAGTAGGTAGGTACTTAAGTACTTACAATATTAACTCAAACCGAGGAGCTTTTGTCGAGGTATTTTCAAACAATCCGTAGGTGGGTGAGGCCGCCAATTTTGCCACTTTTTGCTACACTTTTAAGTTTTCTTAAATAACTTTTAAAATTTTCAAATTTTATTTACTTCGGCTATGATTTCTTGCAAAGCAATCTTTAGGGAAAAAATGGCCGATTAGAAAATAGCTGTAGCTAGCGTAGTTTTATTTTAATAATTTTTTTTGTAAGTGTTTTTTTTTTCATACAAATTATCTTTGTCCCAAAAACACTTGCTGACGAAATTTACAAAATTATGAAATTTTTTTTGGAGTTAGAAAAAATCTTTCTATGCCTAGCCCAAGTACGATATTTTTATTATCAAATAAAAGGAAGAATTCTATCATAACTCTGTTTATTTAGTTTTTATCAATGTTTGAACCCATGTCCCGAGTTTTTCACTTTTATGTAACATTTTTTATGTGACGAATTATCTTGAGTTACGTAGCATTTGAATATAATTTGGTTAATTGTAATGATTACTTTGGCAACACTAACGATATTTTTTTTCATAAACCTATTAAAAATTTAAAACTCTATGATTTTGATAATGAATTCAGCGAAATCGCAAAACTTTTTTTTTTTAATTTTTAACGTCTGCATACGCTTGTTTTTGATGAATGTTGTATTCATAGTTTCGACAATGCTTATATTATCCGAAAATCTAGGTTTAAGCCTGCTATTCTGTTTACTTTCGAAATGCTGACCAAAAACATGTTGAATTTTTCGCTTTTATGTGACTTTTTCGTTGCTTTTATGTTACTTTTATGTAACCGTTAACATTTTTTTTATGTAACGTTACATAAAATGATATAAAGCCATGTGCTCATCGAATTTTGTGTGCGTAAATTTTTATATTAGAATTATTTAAATAACTATTTTTCTTTAACGATTTAGCTATATTTTTAGTAACTCTATTTATTTAGTTGAGAGAACAAGCTCAACTATTAAAATCAATTTGGGTTTGTGGGTCGTTTTGATTTATTTTATTCCTAAAACAACTGTTATTATGTGAATAAAGAAAACCCTATTTAACCATTAAATATGAAAAATAATAGAAATAGATTCGTACTCATTTAAAAAAATATATACTCCAATTATTACCTAAGTTGTGTTCTTAGCTTTACAAAAAAATATGTGACTTTTGCGTTACTTCTGTGTTACCGTAACGTAAAAGTGTGTATGTAACTTTATGTCACTAAGTGGCAAAATTGGCGGCCTGACCCAGGTACAGTGGCGGACACGATCGGCGTAACACTTCCGGTTTTTCTGTATTGAAAAATAGCTCTTGTTCTTTGGTAATACAGTCTAGGGCTGACGAAACCATAGACAAATCTGTTACGGCCTCCTAGTCCGCCACTGTACCTACAAACAAAACCGTCGAGTTGAATTTAACCTCATATTGCACACTCATTTAATCACTTTTTATAAGACTTTTCATCTTTTCATATATATATTTAGTTGGTTATGCTTGTTTCAGTGACAGGTTTTATTTTTGACGTGCAATCATTTAAAAATTAGTATGAACATTTTATTAGTGACAGAATTTAGGAGGAATCAATATATATAAAACTCTTCCGTTACTTACTTAATTCTTAGCAGTTATTGTTTACCAAAAATCAAGATTCACACATTACACAAAATCGGTAACTCTGTCTTCAAAAACGTTGTATCAAAATGTGGGAAATGATTTTTATATACGCGAAGTCATTAAAATTTATTAAAAACGAATAATTTCGTCAGAATAAATAAAAAAGCGATTAAATTTGAATTTCACGCCGGACCATGACGTATCCCCGTAAAGTTATTCATCTTCACACAAGAAACTTGGTGTCAATGGCGGCACATTCGCATTCGCATCACATTCGCATCTTTTTGATGCGAATGCGAATGTTGAAGCGAATGTTGTTGACAAATATCGACATAATGTTACCATAATAATAATGTTTTATTCCAGAACTTGGTGGCGTGTTCGTAACGGCAATAAAATATTTTATTTTTATGTCCTCAGAGACAAAATTTTGTGAAATATTAACTCTTCCACCTCCACCCCGATTTCAAAAAACACAACGCGCCACGCCACCATACAAAGATTTCGTTCGCCGCGCAAGGCCGACAGTGCGGCGTCCCGTGGCGCCGCGCGAGCTGTAAAAATCACCTTAAAATCTACCGATTTTGGCAGGAAAAATGGACCTGTTTATGCAGAACATTCTTTTTTCAACAACAAAATTCTTTACTTTAGCTAATTTATTGACTGACTATAGTTAAAGTTTATAATGTGTTTTTAAACTGACAATTTACTTATTTCATATTCTAATTTTTATCTGTCTAGTCAGGTAGGCAGGACCGATATCATGATTAGAATTAGGCCTTAGTATTTCACAAAATTTTGTCTCTGGGGACATTAAAATTCAATCTGTTGCTTTAAAATATTTATTTAGAATTACAATACAAATAATATAATAATTTGAATAATAATTTAAACATCCTTAAGCTTAAAAACTATAATTAAACAGAATTGTAAACTTTAAAATAATATTTATACCTTTATATAATAATAACTAGAAGCTGCCCCGCGGTTATTCCCGCGCAGTTTTCTTAAAACACAAAAATCCCGTTTTTCCCGTTCCCGTGGGAATTTCGGGAAATCCCTTCTTAGTGCTCACCTACACTCCCCAAGGAACCCACGTGCCAATTTTCAGCTTTCTACGCCCAGTAGTTTCGGCTCTGCGTTGTCTGTCAGTCAGTCAGTCAGTAACGGAAGAGTTGTATATATATTGATAACATATTATGCAGTCTTAACTGGAAATAATTTGTATCTAGGGTGCAGGAAATACAATCAAAGACGAAAAATACACCCAGATAATGTATATACTTATATTCATTATAGCAATGTTCGTCTCTGCCAAGAATCAAACCCGGTGCTCCACGTTACAGTCGACATCACTGCCAAATGATCCACTGACCACGGAGGCAGGCGTTTAAGAGCCAGTTTATCGCGATGCTAGCGCCATTCTCGAAAAAAAAAAAAAACTTCTAAACTAAGGCAAATATCAAAAACCCCACATTTTTGATATTTGCCTTGGTTTAGAAGATGTAATTTTTTTTCGCGAATGGCACTAGCATCGCTGTAAACTGGCTCTTAAAACATAATTCATATTAATTTTTGTACTACGTAAATTTAGACAATTTCGGAGTGGGAGTAGTATTTCCTAAAACAATCACCTAAGTGTTTTGGGCATTTAGGGCAATAGTATGGGGAATCCATTCTTTTTTTTATAGCCCGGCATACGACACATTTTCGCCTTTGAACCCGATGATTAGCGCCACGAGGTAATTTATAAGCTATGTGCATGGGTTGTTGTAAATGGATTCCTCGTTCCAAACTATTGCTGTTTTGGCTGGAAACCAATGCCTTTATGATGATTTGTCTGAAATCATATAAAGGCATTGGTCTTTCACCGTATTTATTATATAAAGAGTGCGCATTGCATAGAGCATCGTGGACAAAATGTGAATACCCAACTTTTTATACCACCGTAAGGTCTTATGCTCAGGGTTGTAATACACCGTCATTTGATCGTGACTGTCAACACCTCCCGCCAATTCATTTTCAGTAAACTCATCATCCAAATCTGGTGATAGCAAAATTAACCCAATTTACATACCAAATTTACATAGTACAGTAAAGAGATTTACTTTCCTCAAGCTTACTTTTGGTTATTTAATAAGAACATTATTTTATTAATCAATTTAAACTGTGCCTATAGTTTAGATTTAATATGGCAAAAAGTTGTAAACTGAAAACGTCATCATTATTGCAAAAAAAATGGCATTCTGGCGTTTATAAACTTTCTATTTATTTAAGCATATAATTGTGCAGATTATTTTACTAATATTAATTTTTGGCATAATGTATTTCTTAAGTACTAGAAAGTACCTTACAGTTTATAGATGATTTTGCTGTAATATCTTCCGAAAATGGATTCAAAGAACTTGATTTGTCCGTGTCTATAAACAGTAAGATCAATCATCGAATGAGGGTTCAGTGTACAGTCACGGACTAGGAGGCCGTAACAGATTTGTCTATGGTTTCGTCAGCCCTTGATTGTATTACCATAGAACAAGAGCTATTTTGCAATACAGAAAAACCGGAAGTGTTACGCCGACCGTGTCCGCCACTGTACCAGTATCTATTGTCAGATCAGTCGTAGAAGGAGGGTTCGTAGTACCAGTGTCCATTGCTAGATCAGTCGGTGCAAAGTGCCAGTGTCCGTAGCCAGGTCATTCGAGTTAAACGCGATCGGAGTATCGGGATTCATAGGCAGGTCACAAATTTAACTGAATAACACAAACACGAGACGAGATACGCCAAGAGCCAACGATTAGATCGAGACTGACCTGCCGTTGCATTTTTTACCACGTTTTTTTGTATGTAATAATAGATGCTCTCGGAAGCGACATTTACATGTACTCTTTTTCTAAGAAGGATTAATCTGCAAAAAACTAAAAAAAATGTCAACCCACTTCTTTATTTTTGAAAACAATAGGCAATGAACCGACCTTCACTTTTATGATCGAAAGACAAAAGAATAGCGAGCGGCAAAAACCAAAAAAATATCCTTATCTATTTTTCAATGTTAACAATAGTGAAACGTACAGCTGCAAAAATTAATTGTATTGTGCGATTTTCGGAATATTTTTGAAATGTTTCATTATATTTAACCGACACAGTCAATAAAATGTTTCAAAACATGTTTCGCTCGAACTACAGAAGCACCGCTAAATTACCGCCTTATTTTTATTTCATTGAATAAAAAATAGGTGACATGACGCTTGTTCAAATCTACGGTCATCTTTTTAATTACAAAAAGTCGAAAGCGTTTACCTCTTCAATCCTATAAGCAGCGTTAAGTGCTTGCTTACAAGTCGCATTTTCCCCTGCACCTGGACAAAGTAGCACGCGCAAACCGAAAAATACACTTCCTCGAGCGCCATCGGGCGCAACGTATGTGCCCTGTTCCAAAATATACTAAATCACAATATAAAATTTTCAAAAAATTACAATGTATAGTTATATTAAATATATTAAATTCTGCATTTAAAAAAAAATATTTGAATAAATAGAATTAGCTTTATCTTAAGTTAAACTTCAAGGGCTGATTCTATATAATAAATGTATGAAAAAAGTATAAAGCATGAATTAGAGCCTTTTAATCAAATCCTTGACCGTCTTTTTTCATTAAAAATAATATTGTTTTATCCTATTTAGTATGGTTTTTATCGAAAATAGCGCGAGCGCCAGGCGGCGTCCTCGGCGCCTGGGGATATGTTTTTAACGAGCGCAACGTATGCGCCCGTGGCGCTGAATGGGTTAAGGAGTAATCCTAATCATGAAATCGGTCCTGACTACCTGACACAGACACTTTAAGAAATTGTGAGATCATTAAGTTGCAAAACATTTACTTAGATATAATATTCGAAACCTCTTTCTGATAAAATACACCAAGACTTTTTAAGTTCTTAAAATAAAATATAAATTATTGGCAGCTACATTTAAAAACTGTTACTTTAGTCATAAAATAAAGTATATCATTTGGTTGTTGAATAAGAAATTTTCTGCGTAAATACGTCCATTTTTTCTACCAAAATCGGTAGCTTTTTAGGTGATTTTTACAGCTCGCGCAGCGCCAGGGGACGCCGCACTGTCGGCCTTGCGCGGCGAACGAAATCTTTGTATGGTGGCGTGGCGCGTTGTGTTTTTTGAAATCGGGGTGGAGGTGGAAGAGTTAAAGATATAGAAGCATTTTTCTAAAAGAAATATTTTTAATTTGTTTATAAATTATTATATTATATTTCCTCCTGTATTATGTTTTTTGGTAATCAATATATATAAAACTCTTCCGTTACTGAATGACTGACTGACTGACTGACTGACTGACTGACAGACAACGCAGAGCCGAAACTACTGGGCGTAGAAAGCTGAAAATTAGCACGTGGGTTCCTTGGGGAGTGTAGGTGAGCACTAAGAAGGGATTTCCCGAAATTCCCACGGGAACGGGAAAAAAGGGATTTTTGTGTTTATGAGAAATCTGCGCGGGAAAAACCGCGGGGCAGCCTCTAGTTTATTATACATTTTAATTTTAATTTTAACTTTTAATTTTATTATAAGTTTCTTCAAAAAAAAAAAGTGCGGAAGTATAGAATTCTATAGTAGGAGTACACTCCGCTTCTGCTATCGAAAATGACCGGCCCGCCCCGCCCCCCGGCGGCGGCCCGTTGTTTGCGAGAGGCGCGGGCGGTATGCGTTCGTGTTCGTACATACGATACGTATACGTATTGTACGATCGGCGTAACACTTCCGGTTTTTCTGTTTTGCAAAATAGCTCTTGTTCTTTGGTAATACAGTCTAGGGCTGACGAAACCATAGACAAATCTGTTACGGCCTCCTAGTCCGTGACTGTACCATACCGTAGTGTTGTACCGCAGTCCACGACGACGACAGGACTTGCTTCCGCCTACAACACTGGCTCGCGTCCACCACGCACGGGGCACCAGGCCGGGCGCAGCGTGCGTTTAGTTTATCTCGCTCTACCGTATTGTCGGTGCGCGCCGCCCGATGTGTCGATCTGCCATACGTAGTATCTCTAGTTGGTCTGTGGATCTGCCCCCGAGTCCGTGTATCGCGCTCGTCTCGTACTCGGCCGCTTTCAAACGCGTAAACAGCACGGACAACATTTAGTACTAAAATTTAAAACAATTAAGTATTATATTAAAAATATAAAATTATAGCATAGGTTATACCCTTATATTTCACGCCCATTAAATTGGTCGGTCGTAGCTTTAGTGTAATTTTCGTGATGACTGTTCACTAAAAACCCCTTGTTTAAAAAACAATTAACAAAGTTATTTTAGTTCTCAAAAAGTTCGGAAGCGATGATTTTGCTGCTTCGGTAAGTAAAACAAAGTGTTTTTTATAAATTTATTAAGGTCGCGTAACATACATAGAATTAATAGCTCCTTTTTCATTGTGATATTATTAATAAGTATTATAAGTGTGTATTATTAATAAGTAAGTAAGTACATAATAAGGAGAAAAAAAAACTCCTCTGTTACCTGTTAAGTACTGTTAGGTACTGACTGACAGAGGGTGACTTGACTACAGACAACGTGCCTATGTATAGTGGCGGTCTAGGACACCGTAACAGATTAAATTTGTCTGTGGTCTCGTGCGCCCTAGACTGTATTACCAAAGAACAAGAGCTATTTTGCAACCGCCACTGTAAAAACCGTTAAGTTATAAATTTACGTAGTTTATAAACCAAAGTATAAGTTAGGTAAGGTTGTTTATAAATTTACGACCGTAAACTTATAAATTTACGAAAAGTATTATTTTCCTATTAACAGATATAAAATTGATATAATACACCTTACCTACCCACCCAAACACCCACCATGACACTATATATTAATATAGATCGAGACTGCATAATTCTACTTGACCTATGTTTTTTTATGTTTTTCTTGTCTCGTTTAATTAATATTATTTAATACCAATGTCTGACTGTGGCCGTAAAAAGTTGATAATTGATATCATGTTGTATGTAGTTAATGTGTGAATGTGACACGCACGGCCGATCGATGACGCCGCAAACCGCTCGCGACTGCAACTGCAACTTTATTGAAATTTTTAGATAGGTGTAGTAGGTATCTTTGATTTGACCGTTACTTATTACTAAACATACATAGCCAAATATGAGTTCTGATTACTTATGCATTTTTGTTATTTAGTTGCAATGCAATTTATTTAGGCCATTTTAGGCACGTGATGTATGTGATACTTTATGCATTGAAGGCACTGTACCCATTGGAGTTCACACACTTCTAACATTTCATGGAACACTAATAATACCTACTTAACGGAACTCCGCACAAATTTTATTTAAAAATACAAATTTTATTGTAAATATTAAAGTATCTCCAAGAGCGAATATTGTTGCTCGTAGCCAAGAGCAGATAATTTTTTGGAGTTACTAGTGAGTCATTACACGAGAGCCCTACCTACTCACCCCGCGGCCGCCACCCCGGTAAAGTTCGTGTTCGTGACCCTACCTCTACTGCTACCGCTACCGCATCGCATGCACTCCTAGGGGAGGCCCTAGCTTTGCGTGACTGGCGTCATGCATGACGTGACGGCGGATGGCAGAAGTTATTTTCAGGCGAAAACAAACTTTTGATAGATAAAGTGAAGTTTGTTACCCCTTTCATCTCTACGCTGTAAAATCATTGCGAAAGGGAGTAGAATTATTTGACAGAGGAGGGCTCGTTTGGAGGCGTCTCCAGGCGACCATCGTCGAAAGGCAAGGCAAACATTTGTTTGCCTGAGCCAATTGGTGGGCACCCTGAACTACCTCGCCTCTAGTAGTATAGGATACTTTACCAAATAAGGTATCAATTAATTAGATTAGTCTAATTGACTTTCAATAAGCGATATCTTGTTTCCTATATTGCATATCATTTTTTACTTTACTTTTTTTTGAAAACCAAGCAATCAAATGTATTTGCAGGTATCAAAAAGCAAGATTTTGGTCTGTTAATCCGATTAGGGATTTCAATATTTTTATTTTTATTGATAGTATAGCGATATGGCGCTACGCCTATTTATGCCATGCCTGCTCCTCTAAACGCATGTATTCAGTTTGTATATTTTTTATAATTTTAATACTGATAGTTCTCAAAATAAGGTACCACTTGTTTGTGGAGAGATGATTTAGACTACTTTCTATTCTACCAAGGGAATGGTTAACGGGTTGAACGGCAACATCAACGGTAAATTATATGTAGAAATGGCGGGGTATAACAGGCTGGCGCCTCGCTTATCTGTGTTACATACAAACAAGACAATGGAAGGATAGCTCTTGACCCCAAGTCAGGAATCGGCGCAATTCGTTTGCGCACTCTCGGCAGGAAATGGAACATTAGTCTTGGCCTGCCTGCCCGAATCAATGACAGGGAGCCTTGATGGATGTGTGGCTCGCCGTTCGTCGAAGACAACTCTACGATGACCTGACCAGTCATTTGAACCTTTAAACTCTGCAAAATATTGCAATAAAATTAAGTAAGTATTTCTAGGCCAGATGTTAAAGGGTCGGAAATTCTGACGATCGATACATTATAGCGTGTGTTATGGCAGAGAGTGTAGATGTAAGTACTTATCTCTAGGGAAAGGCCAATTTAAATCGTTATACTTACTACGATTATTACGAGTGTAATTATTACATGACGTCAAAACAAAATTTTTTTTTTACCCTTTGTCTATGTTAAAGAAAAGCGCAATATAACTTCACTCATTTATTTATTTATTAAACATATGCTACATACAACTTATACATAGTCCCACAAAACTGTTTAAACAGTTTGTCTGCGGGATCATCTGTCATATCATAGCATTATCATTATCTCCTTCGTCCCCGTTTTTTCCTCGGCTAGTAAGTACCCTTGAGCCTTGAGTGTACAACTGGGACTATTTTATGTAAAATTCTATGTTCCAGAAAAAGCACAGTTTTTTTTTATTAATAGTAAGTATTTATTTATATATTTTCTTTGGCCACTTGGCGACATTGACGAACTACAGAACCCACAGGATTCTATTATGAAAATTAAATTCGTTCGTTATCAAAATTTGATTTGAAGAGAACATTTAATGTTCTCTCAAGGCGGCGCGGTGTGTGCCGGAACGGAAGCGACTTCCGGAACGGAGCTACGGCACTGACCAGATAAATGCACGCATTACTTGCAGGTTTTTCACATTGTCGTTGTTGCTCTGGGAGCGTCCCCAATAACTAAAAGCCCCAACAAAATACATTTTAGTTTAATCAATATATATAAAACTCTTCCGTTACTGACTGACTGACTGACTGACTGACTGACTGACAGACAACGCAGAGCCGAAACTACTGGGCGTAGCGGGCTGAAATTTTGCATGTTGGTTCCTTAGAGAGTGTAGGTGAGCACTAAGAAAGGATTTCCCGAAATTCCCATGGGAACGGGAAAAAACTTGATTTTTGTGTTTATGAGAAATCTGCGCGAGTGAAACCGCGGGGCAGCCTCTAGTTTCAAATAAAATGTCTTTAAGAAAACCTTTCCAACATTCTTCTATATTTGTGGTTTTATAATATCAAGAGATTAGGGGCAATAGCCCCTGTTGGGGTGATGTTAACATATACTTCTTTAAGATCTTCGATATCGAATTACAATATTCAAGAAATAAAATCTAGTTAAACAGATACCACACAAAAATCCCGGATTCCCTCTTCCGGAATTAAAACCAAGAAACATGCAAAAAGCACCATATGCGGCACAGCGGCACCCCTCCGTCGTCGTCGTCGGCACTTCCGAGAAATGGCTCTATTTTTACTTTGACTCTATTTATAGCGAGGCGAGACGGGATGCATTCGGCTAAGCGGACTTTCACGGATTAAGCATGTACCTACCTACTTACTTACACATACACGATACATAATAATATTAAAATGATTATACCTAAGTATATATAACATATTATGTTACCTAATATTAGAAATATGCCGCAGGGCCAGATATGTTCTCCTGATATTGTACATGCATACATACAAACTATTGAACTGACCGTACCAATTAACTGATGGAAACATGCGGGCAGTTTGCGAACCATCTAGTTACTCCCCTTTGTAAGTAATTTATTTCCAAATGAATGTTCTGTATTGTAGTTTTGTAGTACATCATGATGAGTACACCCTATGAACTTATTAAATTAGCTTATCGTTACTGTTCGCGACAAGTGTAACGGCCTCATATAGACTATGTAAATAGATATTAGTTTAAGATTTTGAATATTAAAGAACCCTGTAGGGCATTTTTATAGAATAAGATTGTAAATAAAATTTGGTATAAACTTTGAGGTAAATGCATGTAATGAGCGGTATGTAACGAGTCGGTAAAAGGTAATAAGGTCTGTTTGGTAAAAATTAGGTAAATAAAAGTATTATGGAGTTGGTAAATATTATTCTGGTAAACTATTAGGAAATACAACCTAGGTAGGCTAGGTACTGCCTAAATAGTAAATAGTAAGTAGTTAAAGGCTAGTCATATAGAAATAAATAGAGAATAACTTGATATTCAGCATAGTAAATAAGTAGTACATAAGCTATGAACCTTCAGGGAATAGCAGGTAGCTTATATTTGTATTAGTTTTAGAGAGGGTAGTTGTGTGTAAGTGGGATCTCGCAGGCCTCCCCTCACCCCCGCCTTCGTCACCTACGGGTGAAGGGGTGAGGGAGGAAACGCCCGCGATTGGCCTGCTAGGTCTCACACGCGCTCTAGGCTAAGTTCATGTACATAGTAAGTTTGTAATATAATTAAGGCCATTTTTGGGGTCTGGGCTTCCTGCCGACCACCGGGCCTCCAATAAAGAAAAAAGAAAAGAAAGCTCCTGAGTTTCCTTCAAGCCTCCACCCTCTTCAGTCATTTAACCAGCACACCGCCTAGGATTGTGGGTCGTCGAAGGGGCCCACATAAATTGGTCCTCCGGAGCCGAATAGAAGAATCAAGCCGCAAGCGGTCCAGCGAAAACTGATCTCTGCAAGCCGCATCTGAAGAAACAGTCAAGCCACAGAAGGAAACTCAGGAGCAACATCGGGATGCCCATAACCCGGAGCAAGAAGTCGGCGCCGTACGTCGCGCGCCCAGACCCGGCCGCCCTCGATCGCGCTGCCCGCGCCGCCGCTCAAGCAGCCAATCGAGAAGCGGCACTAAACGCGCATTCTGCGGCCGAGCCCTCCGCTGGGCCCGCGACACACGCGTCTGCCGCGGGGCAAGTCAACCCCGCCGGCACCTCCGCGCCCGCACCCCCCGCGGGGAGCATCCCCGCCGCGGGGGTTGCCGACGCGGGGGCCGCCCCCCCCGCGCCCCTTGCGGGGACCGCCCTCCCCGCAAGCCTCGCGCCTTCACCGGCCGCCGCGATTTCCGCCGCCGCCGCCGCCGCCGCCGCGCCACCCGCGGCCGCGGCTTTCACTGCCGCGTACCCCGCGGCCTTCACCGCCGCGTACCCCGCGGCCCCCGCCTCCACCGCCGCGCCTTCAGCGGCCAATGCCTCCGTCGCCTCTACGTTCGCCGAGCCCTCTGCCGCCAACGCTACGCTATCCGCCGCCGCCGCCGCTCTCGTCGCTGCCGCCGCCGCTGCCACCTCTTCCGAGTCTTCAGCCGCCGCAACAACCAACTACACCACGACGGCTACGGAAACCACGGCGATGACAGCTACGAGACTGGAAGCACCGATTGGCGGGAAGGTGCCAAGCAGACACAGCGCTGAGAGAACAAAGGCACGCAAGCGCGAACTTGAAAAGGCACGACAAGAGCTCCTTCAGCGACAAATAGAGCTGGCCGCATCACGCGTCGCTCTGCTGGAAGAGGAGACGGATGAGGAGGACGAGGAGATAGATGACAACGCCACGCTCAGAGACGAGCTTACCAACACCTGGGTCCAGAACAACGCACTGGCTCTGACCGCAGGTGCCTACATGGACGAAGGAGCTGCCGCCGCCGCTGATTCAGGAGGGCTGCCGCCCTTAGATCCTGCTGAGTTGCCGCCCACGTCGAGACCACCGCCGCGTCACGACGTACCTCAGCAGATCAACACACAGCAACCGACTCAGGAGAGTCAGGCTCCCGTCCTCTACGTCGAGCGATCACCGCCGCCGCCAGCGCTCGACTATAGGGAACTAGCTTCCGCCTTAACCATGGCCGCCCGCTCCATGCAACCCGTCAACGCCAAGGTGATGGACCTGCCGGTGTTCTCGGGCGCCGCAACGGACTGGCTGCCCTTCAAGACTGCCTACGAAGAGACAGCAAATCAACTTAGTGAGCAAGCCAACCTGATGAGACTGAGGAGAAGTCTCAAAGGAGCCGCACGCGATGCAGCGCAGTGCCTGTTCATCGGGGCGACGTCTACTGCCGAGGTAATGAAGCTGCTGGCTTCACGATTCGGACGTCCCGACGCGCTGGTCATCGCAGAGATGGAGAAGCTTCGAGGACTCCCACGGCTCGCCGACACGCCGAGGGATCTCTGCGCCTTCACGTCCAAGGTAACTAATATTACTTCGACAGTGAAGGCGCTCAACAGGACGCACTATCTGTACAACCCGGAGATAGTGCGCGGCGTAGTGGAGAAACTGCCTGCGACTCTCCGCTACCGCTACTACGACTTCGCCGCTGCGAAGCCAGCCGAGGAACCGGACCTGCTGACGATCACCCGCTTCCTCGAGCGAGAAACGGAACTTTGTGGAAGCTACGCGCCGGCCGAAAACCCTTTCCAGCCGCCAGAAAATAGAAGAGGAACGGCCAACGAAAGAAAGGTTCGCAGCTACCACACCGAAGATAGAAAATCGGAGTGCCCGGTTTGCCGAAAAGTCGACCATCGAGCACCGGACTGCCAGACATTCAAGAAAGCGGAAGTCTCAAGACGCTGGGAGATGGCGAAGGAACATCGCCTGTGTTTCCGCTGCCTCAAGCTTCGCCGCAAGGGTCACACATGTAAGTACAAGAAGTGTGAACTTAATAATTGCCGCTACGCTCATCATCCTTTACTGCACACAGAAACGAGCCTCGTGACCGCAGCACAGCCGACCGAGCCGCCGGCGCACTTCATCGCCTCGGCCACGACTGGGAAGAGGACGGCGTTACTGAAAGTGCTGCCAGTCGAGGTCTCCGGTCCAGAGGGTGCCTACAAGACATACGCGCTCCTGGACGACGGCTCAACCTGCACGCTCATAGACGAAAGTGTGGCGAAGCGGATCGGCGCAGAGGGACCGCCATCACCCTTCTACATCGAAACAGTAGGAGGGTCGAAGCACAACGAGGATCAGTCCAGGCGAGTCTGTTTAAATATACGTGGCCTTAACTCAGACTCATTACAGATATCGGCGCGCACTATGGCCGGACTCAGACTCTCGCCGCAGACGCTCGAGCGGAGGGACGTTGAGGACTGCGCGCATCTGGCGGACATCGAAGAGGAGATAGCCTTCGGCACGTGCACTCCGACGATCCTGGTGGGACAGGACAACTGGCATCTACTCATCGCACACACTACACGTAGCGGTGAGCAAAATCAATTAGTAGCATCTAGGACAGAACTCGGCTGGGTCCTCCACGGAGTCAAGGAGGCACGCAGCAGAGCACAACGGCAACGGGTCAATCACGCAGTCACCAGACAGGAAGACGGCGAGGAAGAAATGGAGCAGCTTATGAGGGAACACTTCGCCCTGGAGAGCCTGGGCGTCGAGCCGAAAAGATCCTTCAATGACGACGAGAAGCGAGCTCTACACATCCTCGAGAACAAGACTGCGAGACTACCGGCGGGAGGTTTTGAAACCGGCCTGCTGTGGAGAGAAGACAACCCGGACTTGCCGAACAACTACGACAGTGCACTACGCCGACTTCAGCTCGTCGAGAAGAAACTCGACAGGGACGAAGAGTTGAAGAAAAGATACACAGCGCAGATTCAACTGCTGCTTCACAACGGGTTCGCCGAGCCAGCTCCCACAGCTAAGTACCCTAATCATTGGTACCTGCCGCACTTTGCTGTTGTTAACCCGCAGAAGCCTGAGAAGCTGCGCATCGTGCACGACGCCGCCGCGAAGACGCGCGGCATAAGCCTGAACGACCTGCTGCTGTCGGGCCCTGACCTCCTGCAGTCGCTGCCGGGCGTACTCATGCGCTTCAGACAGCGCCCCGTAGCAGTCACAGCGGACATCAAGGACATGTTCCTGAAGGTGGACATCGTCAAGGAGGACCGGGACATGCAGCGTTTCCTGTGGCGCGGCGACCGGCGGGAGGGACCGCCAGACGAGTACCGAATGAAGTGTGTCATCTTCGGCGCGACGTCGTCACCGTGCACCGCCATCTATGTCAAGAACAGGAACGCAAGGGACTTTGAGCAGCAGTACCCAGAGGCAGCAGAGGCCATCGTTCACAACCATTATGTGGACGACTACCTAGCAAGCTTTAACACAGAAACAGAGGCACTAAAAGTGTCTAAAGAAGTCGATTTTATTCATAAAAAGGGTAATTTTGTGTTGCAGCGTTGGGTGTCAAACAGTGCGGCGGTGCGTGACTACTTCGCGCCGGGCACGTCGCAAGGGCAGAAGGTCCTTGCACCGGAGAAGATACTGGGCATGGTGTGGAACCCCGGGCCTGACACGCTGTCCTTCAACGTCAACCGACACAAGATTCCGGCTGACATCGTGGAAGGCGCCCGAGTCCCTACGAAGAGAGAGGCGCTGCGAGTGGTCATGTCACTGTTTGACCCGCTCGGCCTCATCACTCCGGTCACGCTGCAAGCAAAGCGCATCCTACAGAACACTTGGCGCTCTGGTATCGGCTGGGACGAAAAACTGAAGCCCTTTGAAGCCCACGAGTGGGCAAGTTGGATAACACAGGTACGAGAGTTAACCAATATTAAAGTATCTCGTTGTCATCCGCAGTTGGCCGCCGGCAAGCACTCCGAGCTACACACCTTCGTGGACGCAAGCTCGTCCGCCTACGCCGCCGCCGTGTACTGGAGAACAGTCGACGAACAAGGCAGAGTGGAGGTGTCGCTCGCCGCCGCCAAGGGGAAGGTGGCGCCACTGAAGACAGTCTCCATACCTCGCCTCGAGCTTCAAGCTGCCGTGCTGGGCTGCCGCCTAGCTGAGACTGCGGTCAACGAGCACAACATCAAGCCGACCCGCAGAGTCTATTGGTCAGACTCGCGGACTGCGTTGGCGTGGCTGCGCAACGGACCGCGCGCCTACAAGGCGAACGTGTCGCACCGAGTGGCCGAGATAGCAGAAGCAACGAAAACTGCAGAGTGGCGCTGGGTGCCGACCAAGGACAACGTGGCTGACGACGCGACCAGAGAGACGCCGCGCGACTTCAGCAGCGAGCATCGGTGGTTCAGCGGGCCGAGCTTCCTACGGCTCCCAGAGGAGCAGTGGCCGCAAGAAGAAGAGGTATCAATGCCCGAGACAGGTGAGGAACGAGTCAATGCTCTGCACAGCACAACCCGTCTGTCAGAAGCTCTACCTGTCATTACTAGATTCTCTAGCTGGCTGAGGGCGACACGCGTGACTGCGCGTGTACTGCAGTTCATCGACCTGCTACGCAAGAAGGAGACGTGCGCAGCCACTGTACGTAAGCGCACCAAGAAAGGCGAGGATGATGACCCGACATGGAGATCGACGGCGCCAACGCGCCCTGACAAGACGAATAAAAAGGTACAAAGCCAAGTATCTAAATTTCTGCCTATACCGCTAGAAGCGCGGTATCTTCACCGAGCAACGGAGCTGTGGGTACGAGCGCAGCAAGAAGAGGTGTTTGCCGACGACGTAGCAGCGTTGCGAAACGGAGCAGCCGCGCCCTCTGCCGGCAGTCGCCTGTCAAGACTGTCTGTGGTATTGGACGATGAGGGCGTCCTAAGACTTCGTTCCCGAATCGCCGCCGCTGAAGACATCTCATACAACCAGCGGGCGCCGGCCGTCATCGACGGCGACCACTACTGGACGCGGCTCTACATTGCATGGACACACTCGCAGCTTCACCACGGAGGCTTCGAGACCACAGCGAACGAGATACGTCAACACTACTGGGTGCTGCGCCTGCGCAACTCAGTGCGCAGCGAGCTGAAGAAGTGCCAGGCCTGTCGCATCCGAACAGCGCGGCCGGCACAACCGTCCACAGGTGACCATCCTAAAAGTCGCTTAGCCCATCATAACCGGTGTTTTACTTTTACAGGCCTAGACTACTTTGGGCCGATGTCTGTCACCGTCGGGAGAGGGCGCCAGAAGCGCTACGGGGTCCTCTTCACATGCCTGACGACGAGAGCGGTGCACCTCGAGCTCGCCGGCAGCCTCACAACTGACTCGGCGATCATGGCAGTGCGGCGCTTCATCGGGCGACGAGGGTGCCCTACCGAGCTGTGGTCCGACCAAGGGACCAACCTCCGCGGAGCTGACGTCGAGCTGCGGCGGGCCGCTACCGCCGCCATACAAGAAGAGGTCTCCGCGCGCTTTATCCAGTGGCGCTGGATCCCGCCCAGTGCGCCTTTCATGGGCGGCGCCTGGGAACGCCTGGTTCGCAGCGTGAAAACTGCGCTGCACGTGACCCTCAACGAGCGTGCACCTCATGAAGAAACGCTGCACACGCTGCTGATAGAAGCCGAACACACTATCAACAGCCGTCCGCTGACGCATGTGTCGACGGACCCCGACGATCCAGAGGCCCTTACACCGAACCACTTCCTGATGGGTGGGCCCTCACGAGTGCCGCAGCCGGGCGCTTTCACCGATGGCGACCTCGCCGGGCGACACAGCTGGCGCACCAGTCAGCGGCTGGCCGACATCTTCTGGGCGCGCTGGGTGCGCGAGTACCTGCCGGAGCTTCAACACCGGCGGGAGCCACGAGCCAGCCACGGAGCCATCAAGCTGGGCGATCTGGTGCTGATTGCGGACGGGACGCTGCCAAGAAACCACTGGCCGCGAGGCGTCGTCGAAGCAGTCTTCCCGGGTCCCGACGGCGAGGTACGAGCAGTGGACGTGAGGACCAACAAGGGCGTGCTGCGACGACCGACGAAGAAGCTCGCCATACTCCGGGTCGCGAACTCCTAAGGACTCCAGCTACAAGCTGCGGCGGGAGTATATGTTCGCGACAAGTGTAACGGCCTCATATAGACTATGTAAATAGATATTAGTTTAAGATTTTGAATATTAAAGAACCCTGTAGGGCATTTTTATAGAATAAGATTGTAAATAAAATTTGGTATAAACTTTGAGGTAAATGCATGTAATGAGCGGTATGTAACGAGTCGGTAAAAGGTAATAAGGTCTGTTTGGTAAAAATTAGGTAAATAAAAGTATTATGGAGTTGGTAAATATTATTCTGGTAAACTATTAGGAAATACAACCTAGGTAGGCTAGGTACTGCCTAAATAGTAAATAGTAAGTAGTTAAAGGCTAGTCATATAGAAATAAATAGAGAATAACTTGATATTCAGCATAGTAAATAAGTAGTACATAAGCTATGAACCTTCAGGGAATAGCAGGTAGCTTATATTTGTATTAGTTTTAGAGAGGGTAGTTGTGTGTAAGTGGGATCTCGCAGGCCTCCCCTCACCCCCGCCTTCGTCACCTACGGGTGAAGGGGTGAGGGAGGAAACGCCCGCGATTGGCCTGCTAGGTCTCACACGCGCTCTAGGCTAAGTTCATGTACATAGTAAGTTTGTAATATAATTAAGGCCATTTTTGGGGTCTGGGCTTCCTGCCGACCACCGGGCCTCCAATAAAGAAAAAAGAAAAGAAAGCTCCTGAGTTTCCTTCAAGCCTCCACCCTCTTCAGTCATTTAACCAGCACACCGCCTAGGATTGTGGGTCGTCGAAGGGGCCCACAGTTACGTTAGGAAAGCGGATTAAGATCGTGTAGTGTAGGCCCAAAAGCCCAGCGTTGCGGTGCGGGTGCGGGTAGGTGTCGAGGGCAACGAACTGCGATACCATGTCTGATCGGGAGATCAGGCGCCGCCGCCGGCCGCGCCGCCGCTCCATAGCCAGCGCTGCGGCCAGCGCGCTATCTAGGTCATACAATAATGGGTAACAAACAACATTTAAAAAGAGACAAATCACAACACGCGCGATATGTAACAAAAGAACATAAAAAAATAATACCTGTACTTTGTATGATTACAAAATATCAAAATGATTACCTATGTTAAGAGCATCAAGTAAATGGTATTTAAAACTTGGGCCAAAGTTATCTAACCTCTGTACAGAGTACCGCTGCTTTTTCAGGTAATGGGACCAAATGGGACTGTTCGATGCGAAGTATATGTCTCATGTCAATATTGGTTAAACGCATTTATGAGTATTGTCTGGGCGAGAGAATAAAGTGTAACAGAGACTAACATTCGAAATGTATTCCGCGGTCTTGGCCCAAGCTGTTGGCGTCAGCTCGCGGGCGCGGGTGTCAGTGAAAGGCCGGCCGCAGCGAGCGGTGCAGTCGTGGGCAGGGCTCAGTCATGTGGGAGGACCTGATCGTTTGTGATATATGGCATGAGTGGGCAGCCAAAGCCTACGGTCCGTAACTTGGACCTAACTTGGACCCTTTTCCAACTATTTAGTTAAGACGGTTCTATTACTTACGTGCTAATAAACAGTATCTAAACAGATTATTTCTTCGAATCTGAACAAAAAATGTGTGATGTGCTTTGAGATTTTTACAAATGGAGCTGTAAATACTTTGAGGAGCTAGTCGCCTTCTTTCTTATTTATCTTGCAAGGCTTCGAAATTGCAAGAGAGCAAAGAGAAAGTCAACGAAACCAAAAACTATCACTTTAAAGACAAATGAGAGTAATCCGAGTAATCTGTAAAATGTTGTATAAATTATGTCTGAGTCCCGCTAAAAGTGGCGCTACTAATATTGTTTAAAAACTAAAACTTGCTTTATCCGAGAAGTTCTCGGCTTCTGGACCTGTCTCCACCATCTACCATCTATCAGTCTGACTGAATATGACTACTATTAATTTTCAAATGAACCCATGTTATATTGTAGCAAAAAAAGAAACCATAGTACGTAGGTTTGTTGTATTTTGTGTAGCATACCTAAAAGCTGCTTATCAAGGTTCAGTCGTGCCAATGTTTGCAAATCTGATAAGAACTAAATGTTCACTGTTCCGATTTCTAATAATGATGCCGGGTGCGGCTCTCACCTGCACAGCACCTATTTAAGACCAGATTATGTTTTCAAAGTTCTTTTAGTATAGAACATGTTCACAAAATTAGTTTTATTAAAATCATACATAGCTAGCTCGTAGCTCTATCGTTCTTCCTGCTAAGCCGTGCATGTTGTATTAAAAGTAACTGTAAGCCTGTAATCTCTTAACAACTTTAACAAGCCAATAGTTGGTTAGAGACAAAAAGTAGTAGCAAGCACTATTTGATTCGGAACACGCATAATAAACGACGGGACATCCTTCCTGCGATGTTCGCTCACGACAACTGCAGACGTGCCGCGACTGCTGCGAACTGAATTAACAGCTCCTGCGTCCATCCATGCTGAACAGAGGGCAATGCATTATTATGTAATTAGGAGTTTGTTCTATTCAAATAAAAATATATATAGGTATTTTATCAATATATATAAAACTCTTCCGTTACTGACTGACTGACTGACTGACAGACAACGCAGAGCCGAAACTACTGGGCGTAGAAAGCTGAAAATTGGTACGTGTGTTCCTTGGGGAGTGTAGGTGAGCACTAAGAAGGGACTTCCCGAAATTCCCACGGGAACGGAAGGAAACTGGATTTTTGGGTTTAAGAGAAATCTGCGCGGGTGATACCGCGGGGCAGCCTCTAGCAGAGATGTGACCTATCTAAGATAAAAGTATCTTAAATACAGATACAAGATACAAAATACGTATCTTCAGTCTTGTATCTAGATACTTTTTTTTAAATGCATTTTGTATCTGGTATTTAAATACTTTTGTTAGGTATCTTAGTATCTTGAAGATACTTTGTTTGCAAAATACTTTTAGATTGGATTATGAGGGTGTGTTTGTGCATGGTGTTTTAATTTTTACTTGTTCAGAGGAAAAAAAAAAATGTTTTTTTGTATCGAATAAACTCTGTCCATAACTAGACCGATATTTAAAACCAAACATTGGAATCCTGAATTATTCCTGACTAGCTTTCCCCGCGAACTTCGTATCGTGCCTCACACACACTTTTATATGGAAAAAATTAAATGTCGTTTTAACTAACTTCCCCTCCGTTTTCCATATTTTCTCACCTTTAAACCTTCCCTGGACTAAAACGAACATTTCAAAACCAAAATCAACTAAATCGTACCGGCCGTTCTCGAGATTTATCGAGACTAACGAACCACGATATTTTTTCATAGATATATATAGTAAAAGGAGATAGATTAATTAACAAAGCCTATAGAATAGAGTCTATTCAATAGACTATAGATAAAAAATATTCCCAAGAATTCAAAATAGCGATAGGCTTTAATTATGTAAATGTTAATATTAATTTATGTCTTTATGTAATATTTGATACTATTGCTTGTGCTATTTTGAATTTTTGCAAATATTCTATACTATTATTATGTTCATCAGGGATAATGTAGGATTCATAAGATGAAAAAATAAAACGGTCCGGTAGTTATGAGCCTATTCGATGCAAACGAACACAAACATTGTGTAAACTTACATTGTAGGGCGGTACAAAGTTCGGCGTGCTAGCTTGTTTTATACAGGGTGTCCGGGGAAGTTATAACATAATTTTAAGGAAGTATTCTATGATCAATTTCATCTACAAAAACACCCCATATGAGGGGTCGCAGTCTCAAACTCAGTATGATGTTTTTAAGTTTTTTGGCAAAAGTCAACCCCGCCTACTTTAAAATTCACAGTTAAAGATCAGAAGGCTTCAGTGGCTGAAACAAAAAAAAAATTTGCATGTTTTTACGGTTTTTCAAAATTACCACAAAATATGCAGATGCTTTTCTATTTTTTGTGTTTTATTGTTAGCTTTTGAGTTGTTCTCCAAAATGGTACTAGATTTATTTCTTTACGTCTATTACTATTACTTCAGAAATTATCAACTACCAAAAAGACCCTTCGCTTTCACCTTTTAATTTAAGATTTCAGTTTAACCCATTTTAATAAAAAAATAAAGTAAATATTTAATTAATTTGTTAGTTATTTAGCCTACCTACTTAGCCTACGATCAAGACCTAAATTTAGAGTCCTTTTACGCGAACAGTGGCGCCACTCTAACTGTAACACAAAAAATAAAAAATGTATCTGCATTTTTTGTGGTAACTTTGATAAACCGTACAAAATGCAAGAATTTTTTTTTTGTTTCACACACATTAAAAAAAAGTAAAGGCAATACTTGGTTATTTTGGTAGGTAACTAAGGTAGTCTAACTACTTAGCCTTCGATCGAGTACTTAATGAAGCTTCTGTGATCCTTAGATCTTTAACTGTGAATTTAAAAGTAAGAGAGGACGACTTTTGCAAAAAAAAACATCAAACGGAGGGGGGGGGGGGTGAGGCTGCGACCCCACATTTGGGCAGTTTTCGTCGATAAAATTGATCATAGAGTAATTACACCCTTAAAATTATGTTATAACTTTCCCGGACACACTGTAAAAATATGTTGTTTGTCCAATATACGAAATGAACGCGATTTACCCTTTAAAAAAAACTCATAAAAAAAAGTTATGTAAAAAGTATTTTATCTATAAAAAAGTATCTTCAAGATACGTATTTTGTATCTTGTATTTCAGATACTATTTTAGAAAGGTATTTGCATCTGGTATCTGAAATACTTATTTAAAAAGGTATTTGTATCTTGTATTCAGATACTTTATTCAAGGTATCTTGTACATCTCTGGCCTCTAGTATATGTATAAGTCTAGTCTACTTAGTAAACAACTTACGAAAGAAAATTAGGAACATAGTACTTATCCATATCGCATAAGGCGGAGTGGTTAAGGGTCGTCCCGCCCCCATGCAGCTCCAGGCAAGTAAATAAGAAACCAGCAGTCCATAGAAGGAGCAAGACCAGACAGACGTAATAATAGAACACTGTACTTTAGGTAGGCACCCTCAGCGGCATGCGACCGATGATACCTGTTCACGCTGTTCACAAAACCCGCTACCGCTACGGTAACACCGGCATCAAACAAAAAAATTCAAGATAGGCGACAGCCACAGAACAACGAAGATGCTCTCTCTCTGACAGCATTCTAAAATCATTGCGACTTTTAAAGGACGACAACATTACAGTTAACTACAGTAAGAAAAGCATTAATAGTTTTCGGATGCTGTCTTTCATTGTCATCGAATTTTCATTGTCTATTTAGTTAAGCGACTATTATACCTCTGTAACTATGCTCAGGCCCCTGCAATAGCCTTCATTTTCTGAACTAAAATATCAGAATCAGCAAGCCATGCTATGTATTTAATTCAATTGAAGCTATTGTATGAGTAGGTATTAGGTCTTTTAAGTATGTATTAATTTGGTACAAGGACGAGTTGATATATTGATACAATTCTGTTTTAATAATTAACAACTTGAGCCCGAAGTTGTAATTGAGCGAGTGAGATGAGAATATGGTGCGCGAGTGCGCGTGTAAGTTCCTATTTCAGAATTTGCACGTTTGGACAAAAACAAATCCACCCAGAGCATACAGAAATGGAACGATTAGGTAGGTAACGAATGCTTATATTGTACTAGTAGACCCGGCGAACTTCGTACCGCCTAACCTATTACTATATATTGTGCATGTATTAAACTTATAAAAACCTTCCTCTTGAATCACTCTATATATTAAAAAAAACAGCATCAAAATCCTTTCCATATTTAACAGATTTAATTTAAGCATATAGGGACAGACGCGAGAAGGTACTTTATTTGGGATACCTACTACTACATATGTATTGATGCTATGATATGCTTTAATTGCTATAATTACGTGGCCATTGTGCAATAACTCATCATCATTCAATAAATTCCTTGTTTAAATAATCAAAGAGTTATTGTAGCATTGAGTGGTCTAGAAAAGGGCCCCTGAGTTAATTTTCATACCATATCTACTGGTGTTACTGACAAGTGATTTAGCTCACTTTTCCAAAGTAACATGGGTCGAAATCTCAAAATAAAAATCAGCTCATTCCACCCATTTGTTTGATCAGCTGACGGGTACGGGATTTGTAGCTGATTTTTAACCGACGAAAAAATAAAAAGGAGGAGGTTCTCAATTAGTCGCGTATATCTTGTTTTAATTCGAGTTTTCCAGCAATGTTGCGTAAAAGTTGTAAGGTATACTGTGCCGAATCCCCAGTTTTCTATTACTGCCTTGTCAGAACGTCCTGTATATATGCATGAGACAGAGTCGCGTCTCTCACAAACGACTGCTGAGTTGCTAACTTCACAGTTTTCTAGAGACAACCGTTGATTATGTCTCAAAGGGCATTGCAATTGCATCACCAATAAACAGTTTTTATCATAGCCGCGTGCAGACAATTGTTTCTTACAAGTAATGTATATATTTTATTGTGTGCTACCACAGTAATGTAAAAACACTGGTAGGTACATTATATTATAATATTATATTTTCACAAACTACCTACCGCGAACTCGAACTGCTTCGCCTACGCACGAATGACCACGACAATACACTTCATTCCAACAATGCCTCCGTATCATAACAAATACGGAGCAATAACAATGTATTTAAGTACCTACTTACCTCTACTAAGGCACGTACCGTACCTAGAATACCTACCTACCCTGTTGTTGATTTTTTTAAAAGCACGTGTAGTTGCAGCTATAAGCTAGTTAAATAACATAAATGATATCTTTGAGATCTTGTGTGTAGAATTTTAAATCATTTGTCTGTTTTACTATTTAGTACGTGTGCACATAAAAATGTGTGTATAAAATTAAAAGCAAACATCTGCAACTTGTAAAGGAAGTCGCGTTTGACAACATCAAACGTGTAATATCATCTTGGGAATATTAAATCGATTTACTTGCAACTGCAACCCGCTGCTGGTTCGCGGCTGTCGGTGTCGCATCGGCAACAATATAACAAAACCTGGCGATGGCGGTGACTTTGGTGGTTGACAATCGGCTTCTTTCGATCAACGGACGCATGCGCGTGCCTCGCTTTTCCAAGCAGACTTGACATGGACATGCATTGCACTATTGGACGTCCATAGCACGTATTGCCTGCTGCTTCACCATGCAGACCACTCAGACCAATAAAAAACCAGCACTTGTAAAAAAAACCTTTATTGAGGCACGTCTAGGAAAGGTTCCTATGTCGGTCAGTACCCACCCCTGTAATAGCCAGTACCCTGCTGACTTTGCCCTATGTCCAGTCATGTCTACCTATGAGATAGTCTGAGAATTCACGAACACTAGAAAATGTCTCGTGGACAAAACATTGTCGACTAATGCATTCGGAGGGCTACTAGAAAATAAATTTAACTCTAAATAAAATGCATTATGTTATTTATTTAAGTAGGATATAGGATGTCTGACTGTATGATCTGCATTTGATTGAACAATTGTCTTGTAGTCGAGCGTTTCCTCGTAATGTTTCTCAGGGGCTGGTGCGGGTGTATGGTAGTTGTATTGTAGTACATATTAATAGTTTACACTGGATGAGGGTCGCTCAAGACCGGTCGTTGTGGCGTTCTGTGGGGGAGGCCTATGTCCAGCAGTGGACGTCTTTCGTCTGAAATGATGATTAATATTTTTTTTTTATGTGCGACTTAAAATGATAGTTCCAAGTAACTCATATAATCTGTTCTACACTACACCTTACCATACCAGGCGGCACTCTGACCATAAACGCTGCCAACGAGGGCCTATTTAAGATACTGCCTCCATCTTTGAAGTGCACAAAAGGCTTCCTGCTTTTTTATGTTTGAGTGTGAGTTCGCTAGATAAAATCTCACTATGTAGATGCTTCAAATTATCAGGCTGTCCCCATCCCCTGGTCGCAACGAAAGGAATTAGATGATAAAATACATATTTCTTAAAAGTACTTACAGAAGCATGTTTCCTACATAAATACTTATCATAAACTTAGACCCTAATTGAAACATTATTTGTTTCAGAATCAAACCATAACTATCATGAAAAATGGCCTCTAACTAAACTACTTGAGTGAGCGGGTACGTTAAACACTATTCCTTATTTAAAATCAATACAATGTTCAGTCGCTCTTTGTAAAAACAGTCCGGAACCTGAAAGGCGTTTATGTCCTTTTTGCCTTGAGGCAAATAATTACAAACCCTGACAGACGCCCTTGTCGTGATGTCGTATACAGCCTGGGTTGAAGAGGGCCTCTTGGTGTGCAGCGAGGTGTGGAAACCAGCAAGGACAGCTCGGTGTAAACACTGAATGAATAGGTACGTCCTCTTTCAAAAGGCTTTGCTTACTCGCACAATTAAACATAAAGCGAACTAAGTCTTCGTGAGAATCCCAGAGCCTGGTACTATATTTGGTGAAGAAAGATACATGTATTTATAAATTGTTCTTTAATTTACTTTTAAACTACTTTTTTAAAGGTTTCTTATTTCGTCATTTAACAATGGATGGACCCGCACAAAATAACAACAGTCTCATCTCACTGTCTGACAGTTTTTACGAAAAAGGCATTTTTCTCAGGAGCATCTCCAGCTAGATCTCTAGTTCGAATTATTTTAGAATCCATTTCCATAAGTATTTGCTCTTAATAATATCCATAACAATAGATGTTTTCTACCAACGATTATGTATACCTAGTCAGTCGACCAGTTTGTGTAGAGTGCTATGTTTATTGTGTAGTACGGGATCAATTATAAAAAGTAGCAAAAAGCTGCTTATAAAGTATTTTTAAAATACTACTAAGTTAGTAGTGTCATCAACGTAATATACAGCATCGTGGCGCGAGGACATCGTGTCGTGGTCTGCTGTTGATGCATTCGCAATTAAATTTCGCCCCTCATTAGGCTCACTGGCGCTGAACATAACACGTTACCCTTATAAAGAAAAAAACGAATGCAATCTGAAACTTTTAGACCTTATTAAAAATTACAGGCTATATTGAGAGTTTTACGTGCAGGTCGTCTTCCTCTAAAAATAATTCTAAAATTGTATATGTTGGATCTTGGACTTCATATTTTTGCCGTTACTTTGCAAACGCATAGGAAGGCACGAAGCATGCAGGCAGCGGTGGGCACGGCGGCGCCGCCGGCTTTTGCCAAGGATTTAATCTGTCAAACAATACCCTTACTCTATGCAAACAGAGGGGAGAAGAGAAACTGTTTCAGTCGAACTCCTCCGCCATCCTGGTCTAAATATAAACCGAGGTGGCGGCATGGCGCGAGCGGGGCGGCGGCGGGGCAGGGGCGCCGCTCGGCAGGGCGTCGACCTGATCAACCCAGACCTTGCACTCGGAGCCGGAAGGAAATGTGTCCTAATCTAATCCGGCATCTATTGTAACTTTTCAAAATCTAAAACTGTATGATAATTTATGTTACATGTATGGCTGTGACTATGAATTTGCCCTCTATCCTCCGCAGCTTAGCTCGTCTATTATGCTAAACTAAAGTTCAACCCCACCATTGAACAGAAGAATACTTACATAAAAAGTTATAAGACAAATGTGGAAAAAAACCCAAAAAAATATTTTTTTTTGTTGTTTTGGTGAAAGCAAATTTGATGAATACAGATTGCTTGAACGATCGGCAGGTGGAAATCGGAACAGATGCGTGCAGGTTGTTTTGCAGGAAAATTTCCGCGGGCGAGCAGGTGGTGGCGGCGCGGCCTCCGATCAATACAGCCACCCGCGCCTCTTCCTGCACCCCTGCATGCCCCCACTGTCCCCACCGGCCCCACTGGCCCCACTGTTGTGCTACAAATACGCTGCCGACTGACTGACTGACAATAAGCTCGACTCCACGTGGTTACTGTAGGTTCTAGACAAAAAATCTCAAAAACGCTATTCTCAAAAATGTAATGTATTATAATAATATAGGCTCACCCGTTAGCCAAAAAAAAATATTTATATAATGTTCTGATTCCAAACTTCATTAGGTAATTTATTAATAAGTTTTTTCTTTACAATTTTAACAACAAATCTAAGGAAATAACAATACATATTTAATTAACCGAAAAATAGGATGCTTTATGATTCTGTTGAAAAAAAAGTAAAGAATTAGGAATCTAAATTATTAACCCAATTAAAAAGCACTCGGAATATTTGTAATCGAAACAAGCTCAAAATGTTTTTTTCATCACACCTTTTCGAAAAAGACTACTTTAGTCCCCTTTATATGCGCCTAAAGTTGTTGTTTTCTATAGGAGACTCATAGCGGAGCCAAGGCGGAACCTAAAGTAATTTTAATCCCCGTTAGCTCGCCTTAAAAGGATTTCCATACACTTTATAGGCACACTTTTTGAATTTGGAACTGGCTGTGGCTGGTCGACGGCTGGCCCCGCGGGCTGTCCTGGCTGGCCGTCCCGTCCGTCCTGGCTGGATTAAAAAAAAATCAAGTTAAAAACGCGCGAACTATTCTACTGGAATCTGGAACTAAGTTTTTAACTAAGCAAAAATTCACCGATTAAGGCTTGGTGGTTCAAAAATTTGTGTTTTTGAGATTTTTTTAAACAATCTGAGACATACAAAATTGATGTCTTCATTCTGAAAAAAATATATGTGTTAGTTAAGGATCTAATCTAGTCATCATACTAAAGGGAAATAGGATCTAATTAATTTTAGTTGATAGAAAAAAATCTCAAAGTTACCCCTTTTTGTTCCGTTTTTTCCATTTTATTTTTAAACCGCTGATTGTTTTTATTTGATTTTTGGAATGAAAATTGCTGACCTTAAATTTTAGACATACTACTATAGTAAGAATTTTTAAGTTTAACGAAAAGACAAAAAACCAGCAAAAACTAAAAAAAAACATCGTTTTCGCGCGGTCCGATGCCATGCCGCGCCGCTCCCTACCCCGTCAGTACCCTTGTGGCCACGGCCGAGGCCGGTTCTGTGTCAAATTTTTGTTTTCGCGCTCTCGTATTTCGTTTTATTTTTATTCAAATGTAAACAAAATTTGACAACAGATGTCAAAACAATGAACCATAACATCTGATTAGGATCTGTATGGAGCTGAAAGAAACCAATTTTGATACCGATATTACATTTATAAAACCGTCGCATTACAAACTTACCTTTTTTATTCCCACAAATAAAACTTAAATCATAGGTTACTTATTATATAGTTATATCATATCTTTGTTAGTTCTGTGGCGCCGATAACACAATATTAATATTACATTAGCACAATATTACGTGGTATACTTACTCAAATTACTTTAAGAAGGCAGTAATTTATGTCTTAATAGAAAATGTTTCCTTTTTATTTAACGCTTTTCGGTTTTTTCGGCTGTTTAATTTTTTGATGAAAAGATTTTATTTTTTGCTTTTCAGTTTAATTTGAAGGAATTCCCCCCCCCCTCACTTCAAGGTTCACCTTCACCTCAAATCACCCTCCAAACGCTGGTCTCACACCCCTGAAGGTGGTCAGACGACCTGGTAAAGGTTGCGGCCTATGTCCAGCAGTGGACGCTATCGTGTGAGATCGGCTGCTTAAAATCAAAACCTAGTAACTCGTTTTAACAAAAATATTCAGGAGAGCCAAAAAACGGGTCGACCACTTTAATTCGTTGCCCCGAAGAAACCAGACGCAATAGCGATTTTGGTGTTTGACCAAAAGTTTGACTATATTGTTGACTATAGTCACACTTAAATCGATCCCACTATTTTTTTTTTTTTAATTTACCCAAATATGACAATGAAAACAATTTCAAAACATAGTATTTCACACTTAGTTAATTAACTAAGTGTGAAATACTATGTTTTGAAATACAATCTCTGAGTTAATTCTCTACTTTTTAAAGCAATTTATATTTTTAGTTGTACGTTTCGAATGAAAAATGTTATTTTTTGAAGTGCATTCATTTAAAAGTTATACAAATGATTTATTTGTGGCAGAATTAAGTTTTGTTTACTATTTGGTTACGACTCGTGGTTAATTCAGCCAAATTTGTATACTGTTTTTGTAACTTACTAAATTCCATCAAAATTTGATTGATTTTATAATCGGCGCCAAATTCAAAACATAGTAAGTCAGCTTTCAAATTCATAACCTAGTAAGTCGGTTGAGTTGCTAGGTTTTTTTATTTGTAATCCGACATGCGCTATGTTAAGAATATGTACTTCATGGAAATTTCAATAACTTTTCCAAATTGGGTAGACTTAAATTAAATTTTATTTTTAAAATTACGTAAGAAACTGGGTGTTTTAAGGTTCATATCAAATCTATACCGCCTAGTAAGTCGAAAAATGACAAAAATGGTTTTTTTGCAAAAACACCAGTTACTAGGTTTTGAATTTGGGCAGCCGAGATGATGATGATGATTATTATTATATTAGTCGGCGAGGCGCTTCTCCAGAAGTCCCCCAGAGTCCTCCAGAAGAAGGCAGGTAGTCGCCACTTACAATGGAACTGGTGGGGCGAGTGTTGAAAATTTTGCGGTTTTTGTAATCCAATCGTCGTAGGTCGCCAATTTAGAGAACTCCTATGTCCGCCCGCCTGCAGTAGAAATAACTCCAGAGGTTGAAGAAGGGATGATATATTTACACATGGTTAGGTACACTATTTACAAGAAAATGAATGCATGTTAATGTGTACAGCGGCTGAGATGTACTACCTAGCGCACGCAGGGCGTTGCGCGAGGCGTCGTGCGGGGCGTGCTGCGCCCAAATCAAATGTATAGCAATAGTATGAGACCGTTTACGGAGACGCGCATAGGCCTATGTTCGATATCGTATAAGGAAACGCGTCGGCTCCCGCGGCGGCGACCGTGGTGGCGCCTGCGTCGGAACCCACACGACATCCCGCACAACACGCCGCGTCTTCGTAAAGGAGGCCTTAGGGTGTGATTTTAGTTCCAAATAAAAAAAGTTATCAACTCAAACTATATCGTTATTTGTTTAAAATTAAAACAACCAGTGGTGTTTTATTTATATTGAGAAAACACTACAAAAAGGGTTTACTTTGATATTTATTTCTACAGAGTGAAATTCATTACATCTTGTTACTTTTTAATAACTTGTCTAAACTAAATCCTACATCTATATTTTTCAGAATTAAGAAATCTGTTTTATATTTCTCAGATGGTTTAAAAAAAACTCGTTATTACAAATACCTTACCTAAACGCAAATTCTTGTGCGCTGAAACGAAAATCGGAAAGAAAAATTGTGCGGTAGGTATAAACATCTCGATTTAACTTCGGCTTGTATGAAAAGTAATAAAATTTAAAACTGCCGCGACATTTCGCATTTCGACGCGCGCATGTCACAGCTGCGAGGGTGGGGGACCCTCATACCTAATTAGGTAAGAAGCTTCAAAGTACAGGCCGTTAATGTTTTTGTTTTTACAAAGTTTACTTATTAGATATCATTTAATGTTAATTTAGTTGTTTTTTTTTTATTTTAATATTTTAATTAATAACAATATATGTAATTTTCTTATAAATGGTGATGAAAAGTAGAGTCTAAAACACTGGAACTAAGTTTTAGAAAAAATCACGGATTGTTAGAAACTCATGTTTTTGTTTTGCACAAAGAGTTCTTCGAAGTCAAGTGACAGTGAAAGTAAGAATTAAGTCCTAAAAGTAGTAGGAATGCCGCAAGAAATGTAATTATAATACATAATAATCTATAACCCCGAAAATTTATCGAATGTAAATAAGTATGTAAGTTTTTAGTTGTTTCTTATTAGATACCGATTTAGTTGTTATTCCTCATTTTATTTTATTTCTTAAATTGCCTGTGCCTCTGCAGAATAAATTGTGTATGTTTTTGGAAGTTTGAAAGCATATCCGATTTTAAGGTGAGGTACATAAAAAGCCATTGATACACTATCAGATGTTTTGGAACCATCAGTGTAAATGCAGTGATATTGAGAATACGATGCAAGTATCATGTTAACTTCTTCCTTCGTTTTTAAGTCTTCTTGCATAAATATCTTCATGGGACAAAATTTGCTTCCATAGTCTCCAACGTAACATGGCCAATTGGTTGTATCTTTATGAAGTCTGTATTGCTGATCTAATTCTAGTATTTCAGAAAAATCATGAAGAATATAAGGGACTTTAGAGGCTAAGGATGGGTGCATTCTATGCATAGAAATTAACTGTTTTACTAAACTATTATTAACGATGGTAAAAAGCTTGATAAGAAATTTTGACTTTAAAAAGTGAAATCTGAGTTTAAGCGGAGGGATGTTACATTCTATTTGTAAAGAGTTTATAGGCGTTGTTCTCATAGCTCCTGTAATGAGTCTAAGATTATGGTTTTGTAAAATGTCCAGTTTATCTACTAATTCTTTATTTGCAGAAAAGCTCAAAAAACCATATTCAAAATGTGAACGAACAAGAGATTTATACAAAACTAACAGTACCTTTGGATCACTGCCCCAGTGGGTAGCGGCCAATGATTTTAATACGTTATAAGCTTTTGAAGCTCTAGCAATCAAATAATCGACATATTTTTTCCAGGACATGTTACTTGTGAAGATAACGCCAAGAAATTTAACCTGAGACACAATGGGTATAACAGTTTTATCGTAAATAACTTTAACATTTGAGGTTCCAACCCTGTTAAAAACAACCACTTTAGACTTCTCCACACTTATATCTAGATTTAGGTATTTAAAGTAAATATTTAACTCAACAAGGGCAAGGTTTATGTTATTGACACATTTATTCATATCATTTTCAGCAGCATAAACCACTAAATCATCTGCAAATTGCAGATTTCGGACTTTATTACCTAAAATTAGATTTAACTTGCTTATGTACAGGATGAAAATTAAAGGACTTAATATGCCGCCTTGGCACACACCTTTATGAGATAGTCTGGGGCCAACAATTTCTTTGTTAAATTTAACAAACACCTGTCTACCGTGTAAAAAATTAAATATCCAAGAAATAATTTTCATAGGAATACCAATTTTTCCTAATTCTAAACACAAACTATTATGATTAACATTATTAAATGCTCCAACAATATCAAAGAAGACACCAATAAAAGCTCTATCTGTTTTGACCGCATCTTAAATGTCAACTTGTAGTTGTGTTAGACTCTCACGCCCGGAACGTCCTTTACGAAATCCAAACTGATTTGACGGCAGTAGCTTATTACTCTCAATAAAAAACTCGAGCCTTTGCTTTATTAGTTGCTCAAAAATTTTACCCATACAAGATGTAAGCGCAATAGGCCTATATGAGTCAGCAATATCTTTTTCTTGTTTGGTTTTAAAATGGGAATCAAACAATCTTTTTTCCAATCACAGGGAATTTTTGAGTCACTCCACAAAATGTTAAAAATAAATAAAACTGTATTTTTACTTTCGGCTGTTAAATATTTGAGCATTTTATAGGGGATCCCGTCAAGACCATAAGCCGTATCACGCCTAGACCTAACTGTTGATTCAAATTCTACAAGAGTAAACGGTTCAGTTAAGAAATTTGTATCATTACTCAAATTTTCATCACGGAGATGTGGAGGGGCCTCGACAGTATCTGGTGTATATTTTTTCAAAAAATCTTCGACCCATTCTCTATTACTTTGACTTTTAGGATCAACATAAGTTTTATTAAACTTTTTCATTATTTTCCAAATGTAAGACATAGGTGTAGTTCTATTAAATAATTCACACAAAGCTTGCCAACTTAACTTTCTTTCAATTTTTAAAATACGTTTTTTAGGAGCTTGAAACTTTTTAAATGTTATAAAATTTAATTCAGTTGGATTTCGTTTGAATTCTAAGTAAGCATTTTTTGAGTCTGTAACAGCTTGAGTACATTTAAGATTCCACCAGGGCAATGGTATTCTACATTTAGAAGTATTCTTTGAAGACGTGATATTTCCATTAAATTTATCATGAGTAACGGATATAGAATGTTCAATAGCATTGTTAAGAACTGCAATTAACTTATCGTATAAGGCTAAAGAATCAGAGCCTACGTTTTCACTAATTTTTTTTAACAAATTGTCTGCATGAGACGAATATGTTTTCCAATCAACTTTATTAAAATTAAATCGTAAAGAATTTTTAGGCAAAGGATCAAGAGGAAAAGGGTTACTAACTAATATTTTAGTCAAAACAGGAAAATGATAACTACCTAACGGATCATTATCTAACACTGACCATTCACATAATAAAGATAAAGAGGGGGAAACAATAGTTAAATCTAAGACATTTTGCTTCCATAAAGGAGTGCCTACTGTAGTCATTTGGCCTTCATTTAAACAGACTAGATTTTGTTCATCTATGCTTTGAGCAATATCTCTACCTCTAGCATTAATAGTATCACAACCCCAACTTGTGTGATATGCATTAAAGTCGCAAACTATAAAAACTGGGCCAGGTAAACTTTTAATTAAAGAATGGAATTTACTTTTTAGAAATATGGTGCTTTTAGGGCAATAAATGCTTACTATAGAAAATTCCTTATTATTATATGTAACTCGAGCTGCAATATTTTGTAATGAATCATCACTAACGGTAGGAATTAAATTGTATTTTAAACTACTATGAATTAATATGGCAACACCATTGTGAGCATTACCTGAATCGAGTCTTAGAATATTATAACCTAAAATGTTAAAATTATGTTTTGGCCTTAGCCAAGTTTCACAAATGATAGCGATATGAATATTATTATGTTTTAAAAAATGTGTAAAAACAAGTCGATTAGATGAAATACTCTGAGCATTCCATTGGCATATATTTAATTGATCCATGAGGTAGGTACGTTAATTTTGTTTTCTGTTTTTAAGTGTTTCCAGAAGAACACTTTTGATGTTTTCAGTATTGACTTTTTGACTGTTTTTAGTATCAGTGAAAATCTTAACAAAGGACTCAACAATTAAACTAAGAATTTGTTCGGAGTTTAAAAGGGATGCAAACTGGTCAGATGGACTAATTTTAAGTGGAGGGAATGATTTTTCTCTTCCTACCATGACAGCATATGTACTCTTATTTTCAAGTTTTTTCTTGTTCTCTTCAATTTTTTGTTTCTTTACAGGGCATGCTGAAGAAATGGCAATATGATTGCCATTACAGTGACAACAAGCAGCATCCTTTGAGTCAACGTCACAGACTTTAAAATTGTGATTTTTGCCACAAACTGAGCATCTTTCTTGGTTCTTACAAAATTTAGCTATATGTCCATACCTTAGGCATCGCAGGCACTGCTTAACTGGAGGGATGTAAGGCCTCACCTCGAAACGCCACTTGTTGAGGTCGACGCTCTCCGGCAAAACTGGGCATGAAAAAGTTATTGATACTGTTTTAGTTGGTTGTAGTTGCATGTTACCATTATCTTGTTTAACTCTTCTCATGAAGCGTCGGATGCTAACTATGTTCTTAGTGCTGGTAATATTCTGATATATTTGTTCATTAGAAAAGTCAATAGGAACGTGCTGTATAACTCCGGTAGTCTCAGTGGCTGCGGCAGGGATACTGGCTTTTAGTTTATTGTGATCTAAAAACTTTTTATTTGTCAGAGCCTGGTTGGCTAGACCAGGCCTTTCAAATATTGCGCCTATTTTGAAACGATTAATTCGTTGTAGCTGTTTTATACCCTTATTGAATCGGCTCAGGATGTTGGACAGAGACATCATATCCCTGTCACCTATGGCTTTTTCTGGCTCTGTGCTTTTAAAAAAAACAATATACTCAAATTGACCACCGTCTTCTGGATAAACTCGAGTGTAGTCAGGAATTAAAAATGCTTTGTACTTATCCTTCTCCACTTTCTCAGACTCGCTTTCCGAGTCCGTCGTCATCTCCCCAGCAGAACTCACAGCAACGCCTTCTTTTTTCTTCCTTTTTTTCCCTGTTTTCCCCATTTTAATTAAGTAATTTAGATAGTTTTAAACCAATTAAATAAAAAAAAAAATTCAAAAAAGACCGCCTTTTCAATTCACCGTTCCCGCCTTTTTTTTCACACGGAAGCAAATATATTTATTCCCTCGCTCTCGCTGCGTTCAGGATTCTACTAAAGCATGCCTCGCTAGGCTCGGGATTCTACTCTAGAATCTTTCTTTCGCTCTGGATTCAAAAAAGCGCCCTCGCCGTAAAAATATCCCTTTTTGTCCCTACGAACCAATGTATTATATAAATTTAACAGAAAATTAAATTAAATTTCCGAGATTGAAACGAAAATTGCTAGGGCAACAGCAACAGCAACCATTCTAATTTTTAATTGAAAGCCTTGCAAATTTAACTTTGAAGGCAGTGAAACCATAAAAATAAACGTGTGTCGTTTTTTAAAGTTCCGATTAACAAAGACTTTTCGACGGGAATAAAAAAAAAAACATTTATGTAGAGTTTTGTAAACAGTTAAAGAACTCTACATTATTCGATCCATATTCTTAATATTTATAAATTTATTGAAAAATATTATTAATACAATAATAACGGCAGCGGCGCGGCGGTCGATTGCACGGTGCGTGTGATCGTGCTAATCGTTAATCGCAATCGCAACGCAACCAACCAACTTGCTCTCAAGATTCCGTCAACAATTCAATAAATAATCATGTTATAAGAAAATGTATGAATGCCTTTCGCTGAAATGAAAATACTCAAATTCAATACATTCGTGAGGTCTTAACTTCTTGTCAACGGCCTAACGCATTACCTTTAGAATATTTCGTCGAATTAGTGACTACAAATTTAGGGATAGGCAGATTAATCAATATATATAAAACTCGTCCGTTACTGACTGACTGACTGACTGACTGACAACGCAGAGCGGGCGTACTACTGGGCGTAGAAAGCTGAAAATTGGCACGTGGGTTTCTTGGGGAGTGTAGGGGAAAACGGAATTTTTGTGTTTAAGAGAAATCTGCGCGGGTGATAATACCGCGGGGCAGCCTCTAGTCATTTTATATTGTAAATGTATACTAACTCAGACTCAGGAGGCGATATAAGCCAAACGAAACTTCAAATTATGCATCGTCACGCGCACCATGCCCAGCCGTGACCGGCACGTTCACTGTGTGTTCATTTTATAGTAATTACATATTCATAGAAATAAAATAATAATATTCGCAATTTGTTTATTTCGTGTAAATAAAAGTCGATTAAATAGACCCTTTTCGCCGAAGCAAAGTTTGGTCTTCCGAACAATAAGTTCTAAATGTGTTGGGATTTAGAGCGTTTCATCAAATTCGGTTTAGTACTTAGTTTTTAAGTTCCCTACCCACGTAAGAGCCTAAGTGGGAGCCGCTGGTAAACTATATAATTGCTGACTGAATTACTTATCATACATTTCCATTCAATTTCATCGATGCATGATAGATTATTTGTTATGCAATAACCCAATGAAAAATAAAGGTCTAGAAGGTAGGCCACGGGCCATGACATGACAGACGTAGTCACATCACAGCCGGCTACTATCACTCTCATTTATTATTTCTCGCGTCGCGCGCGACGATGGCGCCATGATATCGTCAGTTGCGCAGGGGCAGCGGGGCAACCTGAGGAGAGGGACGGGGGATTTAATGGCTGCACTGCAGCAGCGCATGCGCACGCTCAAGGCCTGATGCAATTTGCTCTATATTTGGGCACGATTATGGTGCTCCGATCAAGCCAAACCATGCAGAATTTAAAGGGACAAAGCCATTCTCGTGAAATGGTCTTAGGAATTTCTATGGAGACCCGTCAAGGAATCTCCGAAACATGCTTTGGACCGGTTATGTGTTTTCTTCTTGTCACAGTCACATTTAATGTTGGTAGCCTAGTATTTTGGCGAACTTTTTTTTATTATTTTATAAGTTACACTTACTTACAATAAATAAAAAACCTTATGTGTATAAAATTTATAGAGTCCGAACATTTGGTACTAACGATCGATTAACTTAGTAAGTAAGTAATTTAATAATTCTAACCTATAACATGAATTACATAACTTACGAGAAATTTATCTTATTCCTAACAATTAATAATTATCCTTACATTTTCAACCGCCTTCCGGTTTATAGTCAAAATATCATCTGTTACTCAGACTAAAACAAAACTGTCATTGCATGGGATGAGATCATAGCGCTTTTTCACTTCGTGACGTGACTGCTATCTGGGTGGGAATGGTATCAAACGCCGCAACGTTATTACTCTCAATTTTCAATGATCAATGAAGTGGCTGAGTGCAAACATTTGATTAATTTTGATGTTCCATTTCGCCCAGCTTCCAGCGCCGGCGGAGGTCCTACAATTGTTTGATAGAGCACTATAAGTATAGGTTTTCATTTGTGGGGGCACTATAAATACAAAATTAATATAATTTGATAATACAACTATGATGATGATTAAGTTGACTATTTCCTTAAAGGTGTTTTGGATGTAATTTATTGTTTTACGGTCGTTTAGTAATTTTTGAGGTCGCATTCGTATCTTTTTTATTTTTACAGTAAATGTAAGTACTCGTTTACGAACGATTTTCAATAGTTTTTATGATTCTTGGTACTAAGGCTTTCGAGGAATACCTAAAAATAGTTTTTCTTTGTTTGACGCCAAATTTTAAATAGTAGGATTTTGAAATTTGACGTACACATACCTGGGGGCCAAGTTTCTTAACTAAAAACGAGTGACTCGTAATTGTCTTGTTAGCGACTTAGTTAACCATTGCTGTTTTCTTTGAGCGTGCAACAGAAATTACCTTTGTTAAAGCGGCAATGGTTAACGAAATCGCTAACAAGACAATTACGATTTACTCGTTTTTAGTTAAGAAACTTCGCCCCCTGATGGCCACATTATTATTGTAAATAGTACTTAACTTTATTTAAAAATGAGAATTATACACAGTAGATTTTTTTTTACTTTGACATGCGAAATCGCCCACTTAGAAAATCGCTTTTTAGTGAAAATTTACTTTAATGTATTTTAATTATTTAAACGTATATACTTATCATGAAATAAGTTTTTATATTGTAGTAGGTATAAAAAAAGTATTCTTGTATAAAAATCGCAATTTTTAACATTTTCTGTAGTATAATAAAACAATTTTCAAACTTTTAAGTGCGAATATAAGCAAAAATATAAATGATAAACTAACTGGGGATTATCAGATATTCATATTTTTCGTTAAAACATCTAAGTACCTAAAACCCCAAGAATCCCCAAAATTAGATTAAATGTGACCTCTTTGATACATTCCACCCTAGTTTTCCCGGACAATTAAGATTATTTAATCCACAACAATTTAAAATAACAATGTATCAATGTAACGTGTTCCTTTTCTTTAACTGGTTATTATGACTTTAAGCTTTGTTTTCAAAGAGTGTTAGATTTCATACCATTTGTTAGTAAGTTGGAAGCAAAACTAAGCGGTAACCAACTTATTTATAAATGGTAGGGTACACTAATCCTTTGAGCACGGACAAATGCTATGATTTTCTCAGCGCTGATAGTTTCTTATTTTTTAATTTATTGTGTTTCGACACCATTGCACCGCCCTGCAGTGCTCTCTCAGTTGACATTTGAATGGTTACGTACGTTACGTTGTCGGACATGGAAGCGAGACCAAGACACCGCGCCGCTGCAGGCTGCTGGCGCCGAACTTTCCCCGGTCCCGGTGCTGCACTCGCCGTTGCATCGGGGCAGTTGCATCGGTGAATACAAATCCTAAGCTAATGTGAAAATTTGCAAAACGAAAAAAGTGAATAACCAAGAGCAAATCGAGACATGCTTAATGTAGAGTTCCGTTCAGAAGCCAGTATACCACCTGAAAAAATAACGTTTTGATTTGTGACCTAAAAATTTCAAATACATAATTATTTTGTTTTAAATAAATATAAAAATTAAAATATAGTGAAGCCTGTGCGTGCTTATAGTCTTCTGAAACCGTTATCTCGCACCTGTTATTTTCTCTTATTATTTTTTTTTTTTATCCCACCTACCTACTCAAAAAGAGTACTTTTTTATTTTTTTACTCCTATAAATCAGGTGACTATTTATTAACTTCCGGTTTATAGAGGGCAATAATGAATTTCCATACTTGCATTCTGTATTGTCCTGGGATATAGCTGTTAATCGTTAAGTTAACATATTTAATTTCGAATTAACTTAACTTCACTTTAAAAAATGTTAACGGTCACGTTAACTTCCGAAAGTCCGTCAAATCGTTAATCCAATGTCTACTATATTTACCGCATGCACACAAACATAAGACAGCAGCAGAGTGGATGCAGTAATCATATATGCGTTAATTCTTCCGAAATGTAACGCTTTAACGTATAACGAAGCTAACTTTTTTTGGTAGCGGATTAAGCGCTCGAACAGACGACGCCGCCGCCGTGCCGCCGCCGCGCCGAAGCCGCACCGCAACACTGTTCATCACGCCGCCGAAGCGCCGCCGCCGCGCTGACGCCGCGCTGATGTCACGTGCGATGTTCGGAACTACCAATGTATTACCATGGACCTAATTATCACAAGAGAACCAACCAAAATCACGTAATTCGCAAGAAAGTTCTGTTTCTCGGTTGTTTGTCGCATAGAAAGTGGCGCCGAAGGTTGTGGAGGTGGAAAACTATTTTGCAAATGTTTTTGCTATTAGCAACTAGATTAGTCCTCTCGTGATAATTGGATCCATGGTGTTACATTGATTGCGCGGCGATTGCCCGGCGGCGGCTGTTCGGTGGCGGCGCGGTGGCGGCGTGTGTGAACAGTGTTTCGGTGCGGCGGCGGCGCGCGGCGGTGTCTTCTGTTTGGGCGCTAATTTGATTAAACGATTGCCCAGCTATGTCCTGGGCAATGAGCACACTAAACGATTGTTGCAGATGGCACTAGTGGAGGACGGGGCGGGCGCTGCCGAGGACCCCGAGGCGCTCCTTAACGAGTGGCTGGGCGAGCTCACTGTGCTCACTGCGGTAAACTTTTTAATTAATGCACACAATTTTTTCATTTAGAATTACATTTGATAAAACAACTCGAATTTACAGGCTAACACTAAATACTAAAAGGCAACCCGCGCCCGCAGCTTTTTTGTTTCCTGGAAACTATACAATTTTGGGATTTGAGATTCATTTGATTCCGATTCATTCATTGTTTAAACAAAACTGAACGGTTTAAACCGTCCTTTAGACATTAGTCAAGTAGATACATAACATACACACCACATCATGTGTTAGAAGAAAAATATCACACATCATCATCGTCATCATTGCAGCCTATAATACGTCCACTGCTGGACACAGGCCTCCCCCAGAGATCACCACAAGGTCAAACTTTGTTGGAAAAGGGGTGGTTTGCCATAATCGCAACGCTTGGCAGGCGGCAGTAAGGCTTTAAACGCACAGGCGGTTTTTTTTCGCGCGGATTTTATGTAACATAGTAAATCCTATGGAAGTGTACGCACCAGCGGATAAAAAACCGCGCGGATAAAAAAACGCTGTTGCGGTTTTATTTCCGCGCGGCTAAAAATTCGACTGTACCTTCGTGGCCTATGAATAAGGCTGAAAATGAAATAACCACCCTTAAAACCACGCGGAAATAAAACCGCAACAGCGGATTAAAATCCGCCTGTGCGTTCGAAGCCTAACCGTCATTATCGAACGTATGTGGGTGATACCGACCCCCACCACATCGCAACCACAACGTTACCACCATAGCGACGTTTTGTCGGAATACCAAACCCAAACACAACGTAACCACATAATACCCATCTAATACCATACCATTTTATTTTTTGATCTGTGTGTGACCGTACTGCTTGACCTACTTTTGTCACCGCGATGTGGTACGTAGTACGTTGTAGTAAAAATGTGTAGAGGCCTTTTAAACCGACTCAGATTGAAGCAATCGCGATTTTTTTTTTATAATTTTTAAACCACCATGGCAAATATAAAAAATATGGCAGGAGGACACAAAGAAACTTGATATTCTTTGTTAAGTAATAAGTATTTTAAGCATATTTGTAAAAGGTCACTTAATGCGCGCTTCCTAAAAATAATGGTGATTGATTACAGTGTACTGGTAAGTAAGTACCTGTGCTTAAAAAAAGGAGGCAGTCTGTGTTTGAAGGTTGAGGCTCATTTTCGATTTTAACACGAAACACGTGTGCTGCGTGCGGATGTGCAGCCGGCGCGACAGGTGCGCGCGCGTCGCAGATGCTTCTCAAACAATCACAACCCGCAATGATTTACCATATTTTGTGCCGCCTGCCACTTGATTATCTCAAAATTTATATGAGAATATTTGCATCTGTTTTTTTTTAAGCTCGTTTGTTATCCATAGTTTAAGTGAGACACAAAAATATTTTAATAAGTAAGTATGTAGGAAACTACTTACCCTATGTAAGTAGTGCGCTGCGCAACATTTACCGTCTTATTCATAAAGATACAGTAGATTTTAAGTAGCGTTACTGGAGGTCTACTTCTCTGGTTTGTTGTATGGTAAAAACGTGACATCCAGTCTAAATTGACATACGTCAAAAAACTAAAATGCTCTTTAACTTTTTATGAATAAGAGGGTAAATCTCGAACTCGAATTTTCTCATTGTCAAGGTTTTTTTTTATAAAAATAATTAAACAACTAAGTAGTGGCGCGCCCCGCGGCTTAGCCGGCGCATTTTCTCTTGAAACATCAAATTACCAATTTTCCCGACGGAATTTCGGGATAAAAAGTAGCCTAGGTCCTTTCTAAGGCTCTATACTATTCCTATACCAAATTTTATTCAAATCGGTTCAGTAGTTTTCTCGTGAAAGCGAGACAGACAGACAGAGTTACTTTCGCATTATAATATTAGTAGGTACTTATGGATATACTTAATTTCAATCAGTTCATAACATAGATTAATTAAACATTTCATAATATAGGTACCTACTTACCTAAATTTACCCCGATGATTTTCTGATTGTTAAAAGTTTTATTTATAAAATTATTAATTTTATAAAAAATAATAAACAATATACTTACCTTCTTACCTAAATATATAAATTTGGTTCTACTAGGTTCTTAACTATAACATAGAATGGTGATTACGATTACATAAAACATACCTACCTAGACCTGCCGATAGCTTTTATAACTATGAATCAAAAATATGTCTAATAAAGTTAGCAATTTTTTTTGGCATTATGTTTGAATAGGTAAGTATTTTTCCTGATTTGTTATTCTAAGATGCACAAGGAACATCTGCTGCGGGATGCGGGTCGCGTATCCGCACGAAAAGTTCTGCCTCGCGGGCTGCGGCAGGCTGCCTGCACGGCGCAGGTGTGCGCTGCTGGCTGATTCCACACCTGTTAACCTTTTTTTTCTTTTTTTGTTAAATTTTTTAGGCATAGGTAATCTTATTTTTATTTAAGTACATTCGTGGCATACTGATCATGAGCTACATTAAAATGCATTAATCTGGTACCTGTTAAATTCGGAACTCTACATAATGCTGTAAAACGAACTTAAAACCTTATAAATACCTATGTGTTTTTACATTCAGATTTTTTTAATCAATATATATAAAACTCTTCCGTTACTGACTGACTGACTGACAGACATCGCAGAGCCGAAACTTCTGGGCGTAGCGGGCTGAAATTTTGCATGTAGGTTCCTTATTAGGGCGTGTAGGTGAGCACTAAGAAGGATTTCCCGAAATTCTCATGGGAACGGGAAAAAACGATTTTCGTGTTTATGAGAAATCTACGCGAGTGAAACCGCGGGGCAGCCTCTAGTTTTTGTATAAAATTAAATTAGATAGGTAAGGTTACCACTACCACCTACTGTGCGTACAATATATCGTACTTTATAGCAGAATTAACATAATGAATTGAAAATGGCAAAAAATATTCCATGACCCATTACACAGCACAGAAGAATACCCATAACTACAGTCAAGTTTTAGTGCATTGCATTGTAAAACTTGATGTTACACGTGAAACTGTTTTTTTTTAAAACTTTGAACTGTAGCGAAGTCGTGAATCAAATAATTACAGATGCCGATGCCACTGATTTTATAACATAATAATAAATTCGCCGTAATGTAAAAAAAATCTGATTTCTCGATATTCGAGTTGAATGAGAATTAAGATTATGTAAGTAGTTAGCGAGTTGAATTAGAAGGAACTAAGTTTGTTCGATCAACCAATTCACTGTCCTGTCCTGTCCCTGACTTCTTGGCGAGGGAATGCGACCTTATTCTCTTCTTCATTAGGGTGCTCTGCTTGCATAGAGTATCAAGCAATGCTCGTTTCTGTTATTTGGGCGAGTTTAACAGGTTAGTAGGAGAGCCAAATCTTGCGGCGAGGCTCAGTTCGGCTGCGTACGCAATCTGGAAAATCAGAAAATTAACTGATGTTTCTACCGCGAGACTTGTGTATTTCAGTTACTTTCATAGCTTAATGACCTATGGCTTGCTTCTATGGGAAAGAGCTGCAGATATTAACGTCATTTTTATACTACAAAAACGCGCAATTAGAAACATTTATCAGCTTAAAGCTCGCGAGTCCCTCAGACAAAAATTCAAAGAAATTGATATTTTGACGCTTCCGTCCCAGTACGTCTTTGAAATTATTATGTATACTCGTAAAAACTTACATATGTTTGATAAAAAATGTGATAAAATTAAAGACCTTAGAACGCGTAGCAAAAACAAACTAAGTATTCCACAGAACAGACTAAAACGGACAAACAAATGCTTTATAGGAAACGAAGTAAGATTTTATAACAAGATCCCTGAAGAGATTTTGATCCTGAATGATAATGAGTTTAAAACTCGTATCAAAAAAGGTTTGATTAAGAAAGCTTATTACAATGTTGATGATTATGAAAACGACAAAGACGCATGGAAGTAGTCTAGCTCTGCACGATATTTTCATTATTTCATGTATGTACTTTAAATCTTATTAATTTATGTTCTTTGTATTGTAAATTGAATTGTAATGTCACATATATAAGAACAAAAAAAAAAAAAAAAGAGAGAAATTGTAAAGTAGAGTTTGTTACCCCTTTCTTCTCTACGCTGTAAAATCATTGCGAAAGGGAGTAGAATCATTTGACAGAGGAGGGCTCGTTTGGGGGCGTCTCCAGGCGACCATTGTCGTAAGGCAAGGCAAACATTGTTTGCCTGAGCCAATTAGTGGGCACCCTGAACTACCTCGCCTCTATCAGTATAGGATACTTTACGAAATAAGGTATCAATATTAATTAGATTAGTCTAATTGACTTTCAATAAGCGATATCTTGTATCCTGTATTGAATAAATCATTTTTTACTTTTACTTTACTTTTTACTAGCCCGCTAAACAACGACCTTCACGTATTTTATGACAAATTTTACATGTTAAAAAAGATATCGCGAGTAGGTTTTCTACTCGCGATATCTTTTTTAACATTCACTCGGCCTCTAGTTTCTTAAACTTCTCTTATATTCTATTATTTCTACTACTATTCTACTATTACTCTATTACGATTGGGTCAAAAATTTCGAGTGTCGTCACTTTAATCCTGTAAGAGTATAGTTAGTAGAATAAAGATACTATAAAAATTTCGAGAATTGCAATTCTTGACCCAATCGTAATAGCATCGTAATAGGAGTATTATCGTAATGACAAAAAGTTTAATCGTAACAGAATAGAAGTTTTATCGTAACGATTATACTTCTATTACGATTGGGTCAAGAATTGCAATTCTCGAAATTTTGATAGTATCTTTCTTCATTCTACTACTAGGTATTACAGGATCAAAGTAACGAAACTCCTAATATCTGACCCAATCGTAAACCGTAATAGAGAAATAGTAATAGAATAGAAGTTTAATCGTAAGTTTAAGAGACTAGAGGATAGGATATGATTGCCAGCATGTAGCTTGGCTTGGCTTCGTTGGTTTGGTTTTGGATGTGTGGCGAGGCGACTGTGGCGCCAAGCGAACGCGCTCCGCCACAGTTTGACGCGTGCGCTCGGGATGCTAACGCAAGAAATCATCCATTGAAGTTTACGATAACTCAGTCATTTTCAAAAGAGTTGTACGTAAAGAAAATGATATTACTAAACTGTCATAACAAAACTGTAACTCGTAACGAAACTTTTACTGTAGGGCCATTTGGTAAGTACACACAATAAATTTTAATATGAAAAATACACAATAAGCCAAAAGATGAAAAGTATACCACTACTATCCCTTTTTCATTCATTTTTGCTTTTGTGAAAATTTAAAAGAGCCACGCTGCGATCGCCAACCCTTTTTCCAAGCGTGGTAATTAAGGAAATACCCCCTTAGAATGTTTATCCCTGTGGAAATATTCTGTGGGGGATACCGTATGCGTATGTCGAACAGTGGACTTCTTTCTGTGGAATTAAGTTGATTAAATTAATTACTTAAATTAGGTAGCTGTGTCCAGTTCGTTTGAATTTTTAATGTACACATGGCTTTATGTGTAACGAAACCGTAAATTCTAAAAATTCGTAACGAAAATGCAACGAAACTAATATTTTGAACATAATATAACTAAACTGTTAGAGAAAAAATAAATAAATAAATTGTGTAATATGACTTCACAAAACCGTAATTTTCAGGTAAATGTGTATATGAAAAGGATTATTATTACTTACTAAGTACATTCAAATACGCAACTATTATGTACCCGTGCTAGTTTCGTGTACTTCAAGCTGTAATCCTCATCTTTTAAATCTTCGCTAAAACAAATTTTAAGAATGCAAATAATTAGTCATGAATTGATCCAAATTGGTCCACAAAGTAAAATAATTAGTCCACTTATACTTTAGAAGTTATAGCCAAATGTTTGTGAGGATTATGGCTTGTCGTTCAAGCTGTAATCCTCATCTCTGGTCCAAGAAAACGGTAGGGTCTATCGACTTGGTTCAGGTCTAAATAATTAGTCCTCAATTGATCCACACGACATGCCAAATCTCAGAATTGGTCCTCCAGAGGTTCCGAAGTTATAAGGGCATCTTAGTGAGGATTATGGCTTGAACATTTGGCACCTTCAATTATCTCCGGAACGCCTATAGCTATTGGTTTGAAATTTGGCCAAAAATTAATCCTCAATTGGTCCACCAGAATCATAATCATTTTTAACTAGGTTTTCTTTGAAGAAGTACGTTAAAATCATCGGTTTTACTTTCCCATACATTGCGATCCATGTACAGTTGTGCACAAAATAATTGATTAACATTGATATTAACCAGTTACCTAAACGATTTTTTAGAAAAGTGAAAGTGGGTTTGGTTTTCGCTATGTACTTATGTTTAAGACAGCCTGATTGATTGATTGCATTACTAGTTGCAGGTGAATCATTAATGTACCAAAAAAAACTTCTGTTGCTGTTAGCTGTAAAAATTGTCCATGAAATTGCAGTAACGAAACTGTGAACACAGATCCGCCAACAACGACCGGCGAAAAAAATATGAATTGAGAGGCTAAGACGGTTTTCTAGCAGCCAATTAGAAGTGCGAATGTTTTGGCATTGGTAAATATTAGGAACTCGTTCCAGAAAAGTCAAAAATTCTTAGTGAATTGTTGTTTTGAAACTGTCTGTTACGAAACTGTATTTTTTGTGACAAATGTTAATTATGTATTATTACTTTATATTTTTGTATTTGATTGTGCTTATTTTCATAATTTCTATACAATTTGAACATTAACTTATAATGCGAAGTGTGTAATGAGTTAAAAATTTAATGAGTGCTCTAAATAAACAAAAAAATATTATTTTATGCGAAAGAAAAAAAGGCTTATGACTGTAGAAGAAGCGAAAGAAGTGTGTCAGGATCGTAGCAAGGGGAAATCAATTGTCTCTGCCTACCCCTCCGATGGGATACAGGCGTGACGTTATGTATGTAAAAAAAAAGACCAGTGCGACGCTTGCAATTTGTATGGGGAGAAAAAAATACGTTTTCCTAAATAAATGCACATTATCACTGACATTGATGTTGTGTTCAAACCTCAGAATTAGAAAATTATCATAAAATTTGGATTTATGTGGGTTCAAACTTTTGCGACACGTTTTTTTTTATGCCATGAACAATTTTTTTTAAAAATTACTCAACTATGTATAGGTACTGCTATTTACGTTATTAAATTCAATAGCAGCCGAATAACCCTCAGCCTGCCCTCAGCCTGCGAATAGGTACAGTCACGGACTAGGAGGCCGTAACAGATTTGTCTATGGTTTCGTCAGCCCTAGACTGTATTACCAAAGAACAAGAGCTATTTTGCAATACAGAAAAACCGTAAGTGTTACGCCGACCGTGTCCGCCACTGTACATATTCACTTCACTTCACTTTTTGTTTATTGGCAATATTTAACCGGGGACGGTTTATTCTGCCAGGACACTGTACATATTATATCAAACTAAAATTTTTAGGTCAGTTCCATGCATGTTCCATGTCAGTTCAGTGGTCTTTAGCCTACTCTGTGGTCATTCACTCATTCATTTCATAGAGTAACTTTGTGTTGTGTGTTTCCATCGATTCCATTCATTCATTTTCATTCATTCTTAAATAATCGTTCTTAGGGATGCTATCATCGATAACTCAACATCGATGTTCGATGATCATCGACCCAAAACATCGATGTCAGGAAACTTCTATGTCTTTTTTTACCGACATCGTTAAGGGTTAGCAAATGTTTCGTTGCTTTCAGAAATCGATATAATAATCTGTTAATGCGATTATTTTATAGATTACTTATTTTGTAACGGGTTGTTTATCGTAACTTTGAGAAATCAATTTCTTCCAGGGGCCCAATTTCGATTAAGTGTTTGTAAAATTGATGTTACAATAAAACATCGATGTTTCGATGTTTGATATAACGCAACATCGATGATGCTCGAATTGCTCGATGATCATCGACAATCCCTGAAGCACTAAATAAATTCGTTCTTTTCTTTCTTTCATTCGTTTCGTTTATTTCATTCTTCATTCTTTGCGTGTGCCTTGCGTAGAGTTGTCGCGTTGTGTCGTGTGCTAAATTTCAATTCGAGAATAAACTGGATCATTTTATTGTTTAATCCAATATTTTATTATTTCCCAATGAGAATAATGCCGGTGGTTGCGTGGTTTTAAAAGTTAATAATAAAAATAAGATAAGTCCCCTTGACTGGTGGGTGACTCATGCCTTTAGTGCAATGCAAACGAAATTATGGATGTGCATACAAACGAGTCACACAAATTGTTTCGCGGGAGATTCTTTTCCACTCTAAATAAAAGTTTTAGGTTAGCTAGTGCGAAATCAAGAATTGTAAATTCTTCTCCAATCGACAACGAGAGTTCTCTGGTTGAAAATATGTCGGACCTGGTAAGTTCCATTGATCAAACGAAATCACACGCATCAGCTCAGCTCATTTCGTGAATTTAATTATAATTTCATTTCCTGGAGACTGGAGGGAGATTTATTGTTTATACCTATACGTTTTTGATTTTGATTTGCTTGGGAATCTTTAACAGTTTACCCGCACTATAAATTTTATTCATGTTAATAAATGAGGATTAATATTAAATCTCCAGAAGTAAATTAGGTAGGTATCTACCCACTGACCTTAAATTGGGTAATTTTATTAGTTTTTTATACTTTTACGGGAGGATATGGCAGGCATGCAGAATATCCCATGTTTCTCGATGTGTTATTTTTCGGAAAAGAACATGCATTTAACTACAGTATAATATGCAGAAATGTTAAAAGCAAGGTTGCTGTGTAATCATCAATATCAGTTTTAATTTGAACTAATTTTGTTGTTACTAGATTTTCTTTTCTCTCAGTTTAAAAACTTTTCTAGGCATAACTTTCTTTGAATATATAATCCAACTAGGTACATAAACTAAAACAAAATCTGCAACTGCAATGTCTGTTTTGTATTGCAGCTATAAAAAAATAGTTTTTATTTCTCTCATGTTTGCAGTATTTTTAGTCCCAATCTCTTTAATTTCAGGGGCTGAATTCTACAAATGAAAGTTCCACAGCACTGAGGCCACTAGAGATTATTGCTCCCAGGATAGATACTTACAGGTTCTCCATGGCGAACCTTGAGGAGACCCAGGATGCAGACCTTGATGCAATTTTGGGAGAGCTGTGTGCTTTGGACTCCGAGTATGACGAGGAGATATCCAGAGTTTCATCTGGTAAGAGAAAGCTAGACCATCACTTCTTGGAGCTATTGTGTGCATTCATAACTTAGTTTTAGGTGTTTTGACATGTAAGTTTCTTGTCAATGATCAGATTAAGTGTAAAACCATTTTATAATGATAATGTCACTCCGTCAAACCATCTCTTAGACTAGGGGCCAGGCATACAATCATTATCTGTTGACTGCCTGTCTGTTTTTTCACTAGGCAAGGCACTATAATTGTTATAGAAAGAAAGGTACATTAAAAAATCACGGATGTTCTGTTTAGCTAGCATGAACAGCAACCAAATTGAAAAACTAAAAATGTTTATCTTAAATTACCTGATTATATTGTTTAAAATTACCTACCAAGAAATTTTAAAGTTTTTTTTTTTCAGATTACTCTACAGCCCATAAGAATGGAAATGAAATAAATAGGTCATGTGGGCAGCAGCAGGAGAGTAAAGACTGTACTGATGGCTCCTCAAGCATTACCAGGGCCGACTCTCCTGATAATGACTCTGCATTTAGTGATACGGTAGGTTTAGATTGCTTTACTTTTATAATTACCTAGTGGCACAAAAATTTATGGAAATGGTATATTTTGTAACAGGTTTCAATGCTGTCCAGTGAATCATCGGCATCAAGCAGTGCAAGTTCCAAATGTAAAGCCCTTAAGCTTAATTTACATGCAAACCAAAAGGTAAGTGTAATCAAACATATTTTTTTCTTTATATCAATTTTGATAAAACCTTTTATTAGGTAAACCTTTGTTTTTTCCAGGATGCCAGTTTCCAGCAGAAAGCAGATAAAATAAAACTAGCTTTAGAGAGAATGAGAGAGGCTAATATTAAAAAGTTGTTTATAAAAGCGTTTTCAATGGATGGGTCGTCTAAGAGTTTGCTGGTGGACGAGAAGATGAGCTGCGGGTACGTGGCGCGGCTGCTGGCAGACAAGAACCACCTGCCCATGGAGCCCAAGTGGGCGGTCGTGGAGCACCTGCCTGACCTTCACATGGGTAAGCCAAACATGCATTGTTGCTCTTAAAGTGTGCTAAAAAGACGAAAATTTGAAGCATAACTTACCTTCCAAGAGAAGTCAAAGGAACTGTACTCAATGTTAATAATAATAAAAAAAATAATTCTTAATTTTTTTTTTAAATTAAACAGTAAGCTAGTAATAATTTCATTATTTACTGACTTACAGAACGAGTTTACGAAGATCATGAAATGTTAGTTGATAATCTCATGCTCTGGACCAGAGAATCTAAGAATAAAATAATTTTCGCTGAAAGACCGGACAAGATAGCACTATTTCAAACTCCCGAGAAGTTTATCTTGACTGAAGATGACAGAGGTCAGTGCATGCTACTTATTATTTTTACATACATACATACATAATCTCACGCCTTTTATTCCCCGGAGGGTTAGGCAGAGGCACCAGCTTAAGAGCCGGATCCACGTTTAGCCGAGTTTATGCTTTATTACCAACGTGACAAGGGGACAGCTTGTCGCCGCGGTTATAACGACCACTAACTGCGGCCGGGACCAACGGCTTAACGTGCCTTCCGAAGCACGGAATCATCTTACTTTTCGGACAATCAGGTGATTCAAGCGTGCAATGTCCTATCCAACCGAAAACAACCACAACGTGATTTTTGTGAGAAATCAATATGTGGTGTTTTCTGCGGGGATCGAACTTTCCGTGCCGTGGCGCAACGCGCTACGCTACTAAGCTACGGAGGAGCTGAGTGGCGGATTATTTTTAAAGGCTTTTAATATTGATTAAATAAGATTTTGGGCTTCACAAAGATCTTTCAATAGAACAAAAAATACCACCACCACACCTAAAAAATATGAAATGAGTTTTGACTAAAAGATACTCTTTAAATCCACTTAAATTTCACACGTATAATGCAACAAGATGATTATAATGTAGGTTGGTCGAGCGAGCACGACGAGCACTCGCGGCAGGTAATAATCGAGGAGTTCTTCGGGCAGAGCGGCGGCGGGCCCGTGTCCGGGCACCCCGTGCCGCCAATGGAGGGGCCTCTCTACCTCAAGACCGAGGGCCGGAAGGGCTGGAAACAGTACTATTTCGTTCTGAGGCCATCTGGTTAGTAAACGAACACCATCATCATAATTTTAGACGAAAAACGTCCATTGCTGGACGTAGACTTTCACGTGATGCTCGACCTCATACAAAAACTGCTAAAATGGGAGATTATATTATATCTTATTACAATGTTAGCATAATATACAGCGGTAGCTTTGGCTTAAAATTCCATTAAATAACTTTTCATTACACTGTTCAAAGTTGACTTTTTCCATAATAATTTGCACTTCGACAGGACTCTACTACTCACCCAAAGAGAAGGCGAAAACGTTAAAGGAGTTGACCTGCCTAGCAACGTTCGACACCAGCGAAGTGTACAGAGGCATTAACTGGAAGAAGAAATACAAGTCGCCGACGGACCACTGCTTCGCCATCAAGCACCCGCGGCTGCAGCAGCCCAAGAGCGTCAAGTTCATCAAGTTCCTGTGCGCCGACGACCAGCACACGCTCGACAGATGGGTCACCGCCATGCGGATAGCTAAGGTATTTATACGACTATACTTTATTCAAATAAACTACCTAATAGCACACCGTCTCTTTCCCACATAAACATAAGAAATAGGACACAAATCGATCGGTTGGCGTTGTATTCACTGTTGCCGCTGACTAGGAAAAATAACGGCTAGAAAGAAAGAAAAACGCAAACGCAAACGTTTTGGCAAATGACTATAGGCAGTTATTCAACGGTGTTTAAATCCATCCGAAAGCGGATATAATAATAATAATAATTTATTCAGAAAAAAGACACTTACATACATAAGTAAAATTATGAAATACAAATAATGAAAACTTACCGTGTCTGAACTAAGTTATTGAATAACCTGTATCTCAGACTATATGAGTCGTCTTTTTAACCCCCGAACGAAAAATTCAGAGAGGGGTGTTATAATTTTAACGTGTGTATCTGTCTGTGGCATCGCAGAGCCTAAACGGCTGAACCGATTTTCGTTTAGTTGTTTTTGTATCATAGATAATTTCAGGCCGAGTGTTCTTAGCCATGTCTGATGAAGATCTGATCAGCCGTTTGAAGATGATCAGCTCTTAATAATGGATGAGAGGATCTAACTAGCTTCCCTATGTCCGATCGATTTGAAATTTGATACCATGTTACATCTATGCTATAGAAAGTATTTGGTAAGGTAACCATGACCTGATCTGCCATTTGAAGATGATCAGCTCTTGAATAATGGATGAGAGGACCTAACTAGCTTTCTTATGTCCGATCGAGTTGAAATTTGGTACCATGTTACATCTATGATATAGAAAGTATTTGGTAAGGTAACCATGACCTGATCTGCCGTTTGAAGATGATCAGCTCTTGAATAATGAATGAGATGATCTAACTTGCTTCTTTATGTCCGATCGATTTGAAATTTGGTACCATGTTACATCTATGATATAGAAAGTATATGGTAAGGTAACCATTACCTGATCAGCCGTTTGAAGATGATCAGCTCTTGAATAATGGATGAGAGGATCTAACTATCTTCCTTAGGTCCGATCGAGTTGAAATTTGGTACCATGTTACATCTATGATATTGAAAGTATATGTTAAGGTAACCATGACCTGATCTGCCGTTTGAAGATGATCAGCTCTTGAATAATGGATGAGAGGATCTAACTAGCTTCCTTATGTCCGATCGATTTGAAATTTGGTACCATGTTACATCTATGATATTGAAAGTATATTTTAAGGTAACCATGACCTGATCTGCCATTTGAAGATGATCAGCTCTTGAATAATGGATGAGAGGATCTAACCACCTTCCATTTTTCCTATCAATTAAAAATTTGGTACAGTGTTACTTTAATGATATTGAAAGTATATGTTAAGGTAACCATGATATTTTTAAGATGATTGGCTCTAGTTCTACTTAAGTTGATGAGGGGTCTGACTGGGTCGGGGGTTTTTAAATTTTTAAATTTGAGTTATTGTATTGATAATTAAAATTATCAAGTCAGTTAAACTCGAGCATAATTAAATTCTTTAAACATTTCACAATGTGAAATAGGTACAGTGGCGGACTAGGAGGCCGTAACAGATTTGTCTATGGTTTCGTCAGCCCTAGACTGTATTACCACAGAACAAGAGCAATTTTGCAATACAGAAAAACCGGAAGTGTTACGCCGATCGTGTCCGCCACTGTACATACAGTCCGTGACTGTACATAGTTAATTTGAATAATATATAAAACGTCTATTGCAGCATGGCAGACAACTTTATGAAAACTATCGATCACTAGTGGAAGAGCTGACGCAGGAGGACCTGGACCACCTGGCGCATGCGCGATCATGTTCGGTAAGATAGACTATAACTCGTGCGTGATCAAATTTGCTATGTGGAGTCCCGATTGACCGTTTAGGAAGCCCGTATGTGTTTTCGAGGCTTCTCGCTCGAGTGTGATCTCACACAAGCCGTTCTCGAGTACAGATTATCTCAATAACATCTGTTGGAGGGTCAGGGTCAGGGGTTAACTCTCTAAACTAAATTCGATCAACTTGTAATTGTATTGTAAGCGACTTCGTAAAACATTGCCGCTATAACAAAGGCAAATTCTGTACACAAACAAAGAAAACAGCAATGGTTAACGAAGTCGCTTACAATCTACGAACAACTTTTCCGTGTGCATTGCGTGGGGCATTTTATTGGGCTAGTTTCGCTTATTGAGTATTGTTGTTCGTAGCTTACAATATAATTACAAGTCGATCGAATTTAGTTAAAAAACTGGACCCCTGTGCGTAATTGTGGGTGAATGTTTCCAGATCACGTCGCTGCCGAGCAAGGCGGGCGGCGGCGGCGCGGCGGCGGCCGGCAGCCCCGCGCAGTGCCCCTCCAGCGCCGCCAGCGTCGCCAACTCCGACATCAGCAGCGGCCGGTTTGTATTTCATATCTATTCTTGCTATTGCGTTTTGTCTCACTTGCGTTAACATAAGAAAGATTTTATTGTTTTACTTTTATCTGTACTTTTTACTAGCTGACACGGCGAACTTCGTACCGCCCTGCATTCTGAATTTTTGAGAAAAATTTATAGCCTATTTCACCCGAGGATAGCGTAGCTTGTAGTACCCAACAGTAAAAGAAGTTTTGAAATCGATTCAGTAGCCTCAGAGCATTCATACCGCCATAAAATATAAGTTTATACAGTAGGTATTGCCTACGAACAACAATACTCAAGAAGCTTAACTAGCCCAATAAAATGCTCACACGGAAAAGAAGCCCCGGTGGGCGGGGCTTAGGTTACGGACACCATGCCGCGTCAGTTCCTAGTGGCACCTTGATCCGTCGGCTGCAGCGTCGGGAGCATATTACTGTGTTTTTGGGTATTTCTGACAGTGTTTTATCTTTACAAATATGCCTTCGTGCATTATAAAGTGTTGTAGAAGCCATAAAAACAAAAAAATACTAATATAACTTATAAATAAATATTTTGTAAAAAAAACACTTGACCGCCATCTAGTAGCGATAATATGTACCAGCCAAAAGCAGGGGTTCTAGCTCGCTGCTTTGTCGACAGACGCGAGCGAAGCGGCCAATAGCGTGCAAGCTTGTCTATGAGAATGTGTGAGTGTTTGTTGCAGGAGTTACTTTGTGTGCGTAAGTGGAACCAAAATCGAAGCGATTTTGTAGGAGAGTTAGGCTTCAAACGCACTGGCGGATTTTTATCCGCGCGGTAACAAACCGCGCGGATAAAAATCCGCTGTTGCGGTTTTATTTCCGCGCGGTTGGAAAGGTTGTTATTTCATTTTCAACCTTATTCATAGGCCACGAAGGTACAGGCGAATTTTTAGCCGCGCGGAAATAAAACTGCGACAGCGGATTTTTAACCGCGCGGTTTTTTATCCGCTGGTGCGCACACTTCCATAGGATTCAGTATGTTACATAAAATCCGCGCGGCAAAAAACCGCCTGTGCGTTCGTAGCCTTACGCTTCCTGAGTATTGTTGTTCGTAGAGTATAGCCCATGGTCATTCTATTCTAAATTTTTGAGAATATTCTATAGCCTATGTTTCATATGGAATACTGCCGGATACTAATAGAGGAAGATTTTTTTTAATTTATCCATTAGTTTCAGAGCCTATTTGATGCAAACAACCAGACAGACAAATCTTTCTACTTTATATTATTAGTGTAATGTAAATCATAACTTCTTCAGATATGAATATAATGCATTGCTGCGAATGTCTAGTTATGCTATTGAGAAGAAGCCACTGAATATAGTATCGGATATCAGTAAACATTAGAAAAAGGCTGGCGCGTTGCTATTGTGCCATTGCATGCGAATGTTTTGATACCAACTGTCATAAAATTTCATAAGCGAATGCGTGAATATCATTTAAATGGGTATTTATAAAACTGTGAAATGTGTTATTCATATTTGCCCTATTGTCTTTAGATGGCATGTTACAGCTTTTACAAATTAATGCTTCTAATATAATTAATATGAAAGATAATAGGTTTTTGTTATGTTTTCACGGAACAAATTCCTAGCGTAATTTAATTAAACTACAGTGTATGATAGTTTAAACTTACATCACTACAATACATTTAAGCTGTAATAAATTAAAATTGTATAACTCCGGGCAGCAGTAACCATTAAATACAGATTATGTGAAAACATACAAAGACACAAACAACAATTAAATTGAGTACTTACATCTTTGTCATAGGAATCATTGTGAGTTTGATTATGTTAAAACTTTTTTTTCTTTTATAATTTTGTTATTTTTGTGATCATTTTGTTTTTGCACTTGCGTGACAACTTATTTTAAGAGGACAGTATAGCAACGCAAAAATATTAGGAAAAACTCCCCTAACCGCGACCATGCGACAGAGAGAGAGCTAATTTTTTTTTTATAAAATTTACGTTTTGGAGGAAAACGTTTTTCACTACCTAAATCTTAGCTAATCACAATGATTTTGATGGACATCAAAATCGATGAAGCGATGATGAAGCGATGGACGCTTCAGCCATAAATATCTAGGTTTATACGTTTTCCTTTTTCATATATTGACTTTTTCATATTTGACTGCTCCGTGGCTCAGTTGGCAGTGATGTGGACTGAGTAAGCGTGAGCACCCGGGTTCGATTCCTGGGCGGGGCGAATATTGATATGATGAATATCGATGTTTGTTTCCGGTCTGGGTGTGATGTTCGTCTCTGTGTGTGTTTGTGGGCATCTCACTCAGCGCTGAGATCACACTCGGACTGAGTGTGATGTGTTATTATTATTATTGTTATTATATATTCATTGGGTTCGTAAAACAAACAACTTTATCCGACCAATATTTTATTCCAAAATCTCTGTATTTCAGAGGCCTAAGTCTAAATCTATAGCGAATTTTGACAAAAGGAAAACGTCTAAACCTAGTTTTTCATGGTGTGAGAACATGCTAAAACTTCATGGCGATAGGAAAATAATTAGTAGTGGAAAATCGTTTTCTCTTTGTGTATGAACGCGCTCGGGGTATACGGTCCTCTTAAATGCTCTATGCTGTTCACACAAAAAGGGCAAGTAGATTATTGCGTTACTCAAGTTAATATGCTTCTAAAAGTACGATTGCTTCATGCGAAGAATGAAATGTAAGATTATTTATTTTTTAATGTTAGGTACAAATACACCAAAATAGTGTGATGAATATTTTTTGTACGCACTCAGCGCAGAATGTACCAACTTAGCTTGCATCTCGCATTAGTTATTGCTCGATTAAGTGACTACACCAAAACAAACATTTCTGCCGCACTCTCTTCAATCCTCCGGTTTATTTGTTACTAGTCGACCCGCCAAACTTCGTACCGCCTAACCTATTACTATTTTGTGCATGTTTTATACTTATAAACCTTTCACTTGAATCACTCTATCTATTAAAAAAACCTCACCGAAATCCGTGGCGCAGTTTTAAAGATTTAAGCATACATAGGGACAGACGCGGGAGGCGACTTTATTTTATATTATGTATTGATCTTGTAATGAAGTACTGTCACGATGCATGTTTTATTTTTTATATCTTACTAGTCGACCCGGCGAACTTCGTACCGCCTAACCTATTGCTATGTTGCTCATGTATTATACTTATAAACCTTCCTCTTGGATCACTCTATGGATTACAAAAAACCGCATCAAAATCCGTTGGATAGTTTTAAAGATATAAGCATACATAGAGACAGACGCGGGAAGCGACTTTGTTTTATACTATGTATTGATATGTTACTTTAGGTTTTTTTATGTTATGAAATTTTGTTTGTATTATTGATGTTAACCTTCGTGACCTGAAGATTTGTCTATGTCTATGTATAACAAACATAAACTCTGCTAAACTAAACGCGTGGGTCAGGCTCTGATGAGCTGGTGCCTTTGCCAAACCCTTCGGCTAAAATGTATTCTGAAATAAACGAGTTGCTTCACGCACAGCCAAAACTCGTGCACGCGTATCATGCTTGTGTGAGTGAGATAAGACGTGTTATTTGTACTGAGCGCTAACTGAGAGAGGCAGGAAGCACTCTTACTGTACGTAGTACTCTTTAATTTGCTGTGCCTTCGGGGAATATAGGCGTGAGATTATATAATGTTATGTACTGTCAGCTAAGTGTAGGTTGTCGTTGTCCCGCAGACACTCGCGCGCGTCGTCGTCCAGCTCGAGCGGCTGCCTGTCGGACGCCGGCGCCGCCTCCGAGACCGCCTTCGACTGCGAGTTCCCTATGGGTGAGTCCAATTACAGTCTACAGCGAACCAAACTAATAAACTGGGTGTTTCTGACAAGGCGGTAATAAATCAAACGAACTTTTCAGCTCACCATACTATCAACTTTCCCAAAACAGCATTAATCGAAATCTCAAAAAATATATAATAAGTTCCATACATCCATTGATTATTTCCGCTGACATGGTAAATGTACGGAACAGCTAAGCCCAGGCGCGCACGTGCGGCCAGGCCGCGGCGGCCGGGTCGCGGCGGCCAGCGAATTATACGGGGCCGCTGGCCGCGTGCGTGCGGGCGATCCTTAGGCTTCAAACGCACAGGCGGATTTTTATCCGCGCGGTTGGAAAGGTTGTTATTTCATTTTCAACCTTATTCATAGGCCACGAAGGTACAGGCGAATTTTTAGCCGCGCGGAAATAAAACCGCGACAGCGGATTTTTAACCGCGCGGTTTTTTATCCGCTGGTGCGCACACTTCCATAGGATTCAGTATGTTACATAAAATCCGCGCGGCAAAAAACCGCCTGTGCGTTCGTAGCCTTAGCGATTTTATACCAAAATATATATCTCGCTGGCCGCTGCGACCTATTAGGCCCGGCCGCTAGTGCGCGCCTGGTCTAATAGGTTTTGAGTTTTTACCCATTTGCTTTGGGAAAGGCATGGTGAGGTAAATCTTACGAATAAATAATACTCAAGAAGCGTAACTCTCCTACAAAAACGCTTCGATTTTGGTTCTAGTTAGTAAGTGGCACTTACGCACACAAAATTAACTGCAATGAGGGGTTTTCAAATTGCATTAAAAAAAAATGTTTCGTAATTCGCCTGTAAGTAATTCAAATCGCCGGTAAGTAATTCAAATCAGTTCAAATTAACTTAAAAAGTTTAAAATACAACAAAATCTATTTGACTGACGCGTGACGAGTTTAAATTTTATCTTGAGCTTTCAATGATTCATTTCAACTTGATCTATAGACTTTTGCAAAGCGCCATCTGATAGCGGCGTGAAAAAATTTGTTTTTTTCTGAGATGTCAAAATTAAAACCTCTCATTGCAACGAAGCACTTACACATTCTCATTGACAAAGTTGCACGCTATTGACCGCTTTATTTCACTTTACAATAATAATATATACTGTTCTCTTATGTTCCGCTCTAGTATAAGTGCCCCAAAGTTCGCAGGTGTAAAGGTTCGTGCAGTAGGTGGTAAATAGCAGCTGCTTAACTTCATTTGTACATCTAGAAAACCTTCTGGCCAACATGTTAGATCTTGCACTAAGCGCTATTTGTTGTAGTGCCATATCCTTTGCGTCTGACAAGTTTGATGTCATGTAGTGACCCAGATATTTGTATTCCTCTACTTTTTTTAATGTTTCTCAAGGACCTTGTTGTTGAGAGATACGTCAGGTATGTTATCGGGCCCCTTCTTGTAAGAAAATACATTGGACTTCTTTTCGTTGTACACAAGACCGTGTTCCTGTGCATACTGCTCACACATACACATTAGCGGATAAACCTCATTAGGTTTAAGCTTAATGTTTAAGTAATTAAGTACATGTAATTTGAAAAACTTAAAAAAAAAAAAAAGGTAACAACTGACTTTTTATGGTCGGTGCCAGCTTTATCACGCGCCGCCTTCTTCCTCCTTTCTCGACCTCCGACCGTCCCGAAAGCTAAGCTAGCAACACATCACGTCTACACTCAAATGTGCTTGCTATATATATATAATACTAGCTGACACTGCGAACTTCGTTTCGCCACAGAATTTAAGATACTACATAACACTTGGCTCTATATGTTCTTTTGACTGCCCAGCATGGGCTTGATAAAAAAAAACAACAAACCACCAGCTGTCTTGGCTGTATGGACTAAGTTCCTTGGCCTGCCCAGAATGGGCGAATTTAAAAACAACAACAACAACCACCAACTGTCAAAATATGTAAACAACGGGTAAAAAATGCACATTGGGCTACATTATTCGAGTTTAAGTAAGGATCCCTAATTATTTTAAAAATGTAATATAGCCTATGTCACTCGGGGATAGTGTAGCTTCCTACCAGTGAAAGAATTTTTCAAATCAGTTCAGTATTTCGGGAGCCAATTCGTTACAAACAAACAAATCTTTCTTCTTTGCGTGCGACTGCGGGAGCCACTGTACGTACAATGACTTACTTCACCCGCCATTCAAAACAAATTGTTATTTGACGGACTGATTGCTAATTCATTCATATTTTGACCCACGCAGACGTAGATGGCACGCACTCATCATTTATTATCGGCAGGCACAATAAAGCGCAAGCCTTCTCTGAAGCCGAACATTCCTTTGACGTGGATGACGCGGCAGCTGAAGGAGATGGCGGAAAAGGAGGCTGCGGAGTCGGAGGAGGAGGCGGGCGACGGCGGCACGCTCACGCGGCGCCGGCGCCGCGACGACACTCTCACCCGCGCCTCGGCCGCCGCCGCCACCGCCGGTACGGATAAACACTACCTTACAGCCTAAATAATATAACTTTTTCTTCAATAAACTTAGATCTTCGCACTTGTCGGTAGATCCTCTTCTTCCAATCCTCCCGTTTCCCCTACCAGCTATTTAACCTCTTAATACGACAATACACCTATCCTTTGTTTTAGTTGGTCAAAAGTTTCGCCTAAGTCAACTTCACTCTTTCCCTCAATCTTGCCTTCTGAGATGTGTTTGTTCCTGGCGAAAAATTGAAGGGATTAATTGGCAGGATAAAATTACCAACAAGAAAAGATTGAGGTTAAGAGAGGAAAAATTGTCTTTAAAGACACATTTATCAGAAACATTTTTGAATAATATGACACTAACATAATTTATTAAAATTATTTACAGATATCACAGATAGTGGTCTTTACAGCAGTCCCAGCAATAGTCTTATTAACACCAGTGGTAGCCCTGTGCACACGGTCGGGTCGGCGACGCCCAGCTACGGGCACTACGAGGCGGTGTCGCGCGAGGGCGCGGGCCGCGGCTGGTCGGACGCCGGCTCCGCGCTCTACGGGTACGCCACCATCTACGAGAAGTTGCCG